>OY282559.1:119747863-120347863 GCA_958295665.1 Tipula vernalis
ATATATATATATATATATATATATATATATATATATATATATATATATATATATATGTATATATTATATTACAATAATTTTATGATAATTCAATGCTGTTGTTGTATTTATTATACATAAATTTTGCATACTCTATTCAATCGTAAGAACGATAACATTATGATTTAGTTTTCTAAATATTATCCCAGTTAAGTATGGCCCATGCGCGAATAGGAATAATTTTTTAGGAATAATGTATACCTTTTAATGCATAAATTATACAATTATTGGAATAAAATAAATTTTATTGCACGATTTATGCATAAAATGTATGATCTATTCCTAATTACTTTTTGGCATTATTATCCAATTCTAAAGAATAGTCCATGCATTACCATTTCTCTGGGTGTATATTATTGTATATGGTGTCATACATTTCTTTTTTCTGTACAGCGTATTCTAACTCGGTACCAAACTCTGGGGTATGAGGATAATAATGTCCGTTGAGGAGTGCAAAAGGTGTCATCTTAGTGGCACTATGTACAGAATTGTTGTATGCTATGATTGCGGATTGCATTGTATCAATCATTGAATTATTAGGATTATTTAGTTGTACGATAGTACATAATTCTGTTAAAGTGGAATGAAAACGTTCTACTGGAGAATTTCCTGTAGAATTATATGGGGTTGTAACGTGGTGTTCTATATTATACTTAGATACCAATTTTTTTTATTTCATTTGGCACATATAATTCATTATCTGTTACTAATTTCATAGGAATGCCATGGGATGCTATGAATTGTTTTATTCCTTGTTGTATGTGAATACCACTTTTCTGAGGTATAGGATATGCAGCTCCGAATTTAGAAAATTTATCTATAATGGTGATAAAGGTATTGCCATTTATAAGGAATATATCTGCATGTATGATTTGCAGTGGTTTTTTGGGGGTTTCCGTTAAGGATAATTGTATCTGAGGGGGTTGTCTGTCATATTTGGTTTTGAGACATGTTTCGCATTTAGATATGTATGTTTGTATTTTGCTTTTTAAATGTGGAAAGTAATGAGTCATTTTTATTTGCTCATAATTTTCATTCATTCCTCTGTGTTCATTTAAATCATGGACCTGTTGTATTTTCTGATCCTGTTCTACTGGATCTTCTATGTCTATCAAGAATGATTTAGATCTAACTAACCTGACTCTTGGTTCTGTAGATCTAGGTTTCAGATTTATCATCTTAAGATATACTTGTTTAACGAGTTCAAATGTGGACTCATCGTATGTGTATATACATGTTACGTCTTTTTGTTGCCTACCTGTAGCTGATCGTATGCAATCTTTAATTCTTGTCTCTAATCCTCTGTTATTTTCTGGTAACCAGACTGATATTCTTAACTTATCTTTGAATAAAATTTGCTTCTTGACAATGGGTTCGTTCACATTTGATATTTTGATGATTAATTGCCTTTTAAATGTATTTATACTATTTTGAGTGACAGGGATAGGTGTTTGATTAGTGGATAGCATATTTGTAGTGTCATCAGATGATGTTTCTGAATTATTTACTTCGATTCTAGATAATGCATCGGCATTAGAATTTAGGATACCCTTTTTATATACGATCTCGTAATCGTATTCTTCCAATTTTAGTCGCCATCGGACTAGTTTGGAATTAGGTTCCTTAAGTGAGAATAGCCAGGTAAGTGGCTTATGGTCAGTGACAATTTTGAATTGTCTGCCAAAAAGGTATGGCCTGAAATACTTTACTGCCCATACTATGGCAAGTAGCTCCTTTTCAATGGTGGAGTAATTTTGTTCAGTTGTAGATAATGTTCTGCTTGCATAACAAACAGGTAGATCGGATCCCTTTGGTCCTTGTGACAGAACGGCGCCCAGCGCATAATTGCTAGCATCTGTAGTCAACGTAAATTGTTGTGAGAAATCTGGATATTGGAGTATGGGTTCTTCACATAATACTTGTTTTGATTTTTCGAAGCTTTTAATATATTCAGGATCATTAACGTTAAGTTTTTCTATCTTTCGTAAATATTTAGTCATTGGTTTAGTTAATTGTGCAAAGTTTGGTATAAACTTCCGGTAATAACCTAGTAAACCAAGAAAACTCTTGATTTGCTTTTCTGTTTTTGGTATCGGGAAGTTCTTTACGGCCTTGATTTTCTCGGGGTTTGGTTTTACTCCTTTGGGTGTTACTACATGTCCCAGGAAGCTCACCTCTTGATGAAGGAACTCAGATTTATCGAGTTGTATTTTTAAGTTGGCTTCTCCTAGTCTATTGAAGACTTTCGAGAGGTTTTCTATATGTTCCTGTAAACTTACCGAGAATATTATTATATCGTCCGTGTAACATAGACATGTGGTACCCTGAAGGTTCCCGAGTACATTATCCATTACTCTCTGGAATGTACTAGGAGCATTTTTTAAACCGAAGGGCATTCGGATGAATTCGTAATGCCCGAATTCTACATTGAACGCTGTTTTACTTTGGTCCAATGGATTCACTTCTATCTGGTGAAATCCAGATGCCAAGTCTAGCGTAGTAAAATATTGACATTTACCTAGCTTATCTAGTATGTCGGATATATTAGGAATTGGATATTTATCTCCTATAGTTTGCTCATTCAATTTGCGGTAATCAATTACCATACGCCATTTTACTTTACCTGAGGCGTCAGCCTTCTTAGGTACTATCCACACTGGAGAGCTCCTTCCACTTCTTTTTTATGAATGAACGGGTATCTATATGTTTTAGTAAATATTGGCGTGTCGTTTTTTATTTTTATATCGTGTTTGATCTGATTTGTGAAACTTAGTGATGTTTCACTTTTCTGGAAAATATGTTCATATTCCTTTACTAATTTCAAGATAGCATGTTTTTCTTCACCGTTCAGGTGTTCAGTTCTAATGAGATTAGTTATGTCCTCGTTAGACTGTGTGGGATGACAGAAGTTAACTTCATGTGCATCTCCATGCTCTTCCAAAGCTTTGCAATGCAAGGGAGCTTCTATTAGAAATTCTTTTATTCTTGGAGAATAATTA
Source organism: Tipula vernalis (assembly GCA_958295665.1). NCBI lineage: Eukaryota > Metazoa > Arthropoda > Insecta > Diptera > Tipulidae > Tipula > Tipula vernalis. The sequence continues at coordinate 119,750,902 of OY282559.1, forward strand.
ATTACATTGGTTTTAATGTAATGTTCCGAACTAGTATAAATTCCTTCTGGAATTAGTAACCCATTTGGTAATTGAGTGGGTAATAAATATGTATCACCATTTTTAATAGTAACTGGAATTTCTATTGGGGTCTTGCTCCTAGGGAGGCAAGTGTGTCGTCTAGAGACGAAATTAAATTTATATTCGATAGGGATTTTAAAATCAGGTGTAATAATTAATGATTTAGTTAAACTCACATCTGCTTTCAAGTGAGTCATGAGGTCTATACCAATTAAACCGTCGAAATAAGTGTGGAATTGAAACACTAAAAACTTTAGAGGTTGTTTAAATTCTTTTACTTCGATAGTTGCTTCTAAGTTTAATTCTGTGCTGTTAAACAATGTAGAAATCCTGATGGGATCTATTTCTTTGGTTTGGTCTTGATTAACTAAATCTGGTCTTATAAAGGATCGATTTGCACCTGTGTCAATAAGCATTTTTGCTGGTTTATTATTAATATGAATGGTGATAAAAGGTAATTGAATTCCCTTTAGATTGTTATTATTATTATGAAGCCCTAAGTAACCTGCGTTTCGGGTGTGTCTAATTGAAAATCCTGATCCTCTTCTATTTCTACGATGGGGGTCTCGGTTCCTGTAGTTTCCTCAATTAGAGCTTCTATATTACGCTCCTGCTGGTAATATTCTTCTGAGATATATTCTTCTTCATTATATTCATTACAGTTGAGTTCTTCAACTTGGTACCGTGGAGGTCCTGTTGGTTGTAATCGATTTGGGTATTGAGGTTGAAAAGGGCGTTGCCCGAAAGTGGGGTATTTGAATTTGTTTGTGTGAGATGTTGTATCCATGGGTTCTGGTTTTCCCATGATTTGTTTTTGAGGCGTAAAGGGTTTATGATTATAGTATTGATTGGGATTTTTATAATTATTATTAAAATTTGGTTTTGGTGGAAGATTGTTTAGAGGTCTATATTGTGGAGGTTGATATGTTTGAAACCTCTGAGGGTTAAAACTGTTATTACCGAAATTGTTCCGTAAAGGAAGTATTGGTGGTTTTGTATTGACTGGGGGTCTATTTGAATATCTTAGGGTAGAGAGGGATTGCTCTCTCATGCATATTGTTCTTGCATCTACTAGTGTTAGGGGTTGCATAGATCTGACATGGGAACCCAATGGTTCACGTAATTTATTAATGAATATGTTTAAAGCCATTTTGTCATACCATTGGCTTTTTTGTGCAAATGTGGGTATTTCATTTATTTTTGCCCAATTCTTTAAGGATCCTAAGATAGATGATAGTTTAGCAAAATAATCTTCGATTTTATCAGTGCCTTGAGAGATACTGTGGAGTTCTTGAATGAGGCTTGTTTCATCCCTTCTGTCTGCAAAGTGTGCTGTAAGGTCATGTTTAATATTGTCCCATTTGTTGAGAGTGCCGTATAAGTCGAGAGCATCTGATGCTTTGCCTATTACTCTATTTCTAATAGCTCTAACTACTGTTTCTGGATAAACTGTCATTTCTGGTTTTGCCATTTCTATGAAATCTTCCATTTGACTAATAAAATTGTGGAGACCTGAAGGGTTTCCATCATAACAAGGGACATCTTTGATCATTCGTGTAATGATCGATGTTTTATTTACTTTTTCATTAATGATTTTATTCTCTGCTTGTTCTTCAGCCATTTTAAAATTTATATAGGATTTAATAATTATGTTAAAAATTTATTTTTATTTAATATATTAGTGTGATTTGGAGAAGGAGTTTATATTCAGTATATTTCGTATAATTGTTAAATTCACTTACCAAGTCAAAGCTAAGATGATCAAGGTGTGTCTCATTTAGAGATTTTACTTCCCGGTTTTATTTATTTATTTTTTTTTTCACTGTTCTGGTATATACCCCAGGTGGTAATGTAGAACTTTTTTTTTTTTTTTTTTTTATATGTATATATATATTTTCACTACACGTTAGACTGGAAAATAAATTTTCCAGCTCAGCACTACGTATTCGATATATTCGAATTAGTCCACTTTTATTAGTATACGATAAACCGTCGTATATTTTATTATAAACTTTCACTGATTTAATTGTGTAATGTTTTTCTTTATTATTATTAATTGCAACTTATTATCCAATAAATCGTTGAATAATATTTGCTAGTTTACACTAGTATTTCTATAAAGATTTTATTGTGGCGTGTTTAATATTTATTTGGTCCGATAAACCGTCGAACTTTTATTATTAATTCACTTTTCACTTTTATATTACGGATAGGTATTGCAGTAGGGTGAATTATAAATAATTCTTTACCTATCCTACCGGCTGCGCCAATTAAGTACTCCGTACCTTAATTAATTTATTTTTTATAAACGTATGAATCTCTTAAGATTCATACGTATCTTTATTTATTTAGTATAAACTTAATATAATGTTTTTAGTTTGAATTTCTGAATATAAATCTAAATCTATTAGATTTTTCTTTTAGTTTTTGGTTATTTTAACCTGTACTAAATGGGGCGATCTCCGATCTGACTCCAAGGAAATGAAATAATATGTATTTCGCTTGTTGATGACCGATTATCTTTATTAATTAAAAAGATTCGGCTACAATACTTTTACGTAATATATATAAATATTTTTTACGATTTTTATTTTTAACAAAATACAATTATAAAAATGCGTGTGTTCTCAAACACGTTGTTTTTTGTTCTCTCTTCTACCAAATTTTTATATAAAAAAAACGAAACAAAAAATGTACCTATTTCGATCATTATGCCCATACAGCAAAAGCTCAAAGGTATGATGTGAAAGCGAAACGATTGCGAAACGCCACAAGTTTTTATACATATTTCAATGTTTACATTAAGATAAAAATTATATATATAATACACCCATCCCTCGATTTACGAAATCTCTTATTATGAATTTTCGGAAAATTTACGAAAAATTCGTTTAATGAAATTTAGATTTATAACCATCCCTCGCTTAACGAATTAACTCGTCACAAAAAAATTGCACCTAAATCGCAATTTCGTTAAACGAATTTTTCGTAAACTTTCCGAATATTCGTAAAGAGAGATTTCGTAAATCGAGGGATGGGTGTATATGTGCCTTTATGCATTTTGTGCATAAATGCTCATCTTTGTATTATTGCGTTGATGCGGTGTGCAATTTAATATATGATCTTTATGATTTTGTTTAGTCTACCATAATTTATGCTTCCTTTATAATATAGCATTTACTTTGTTGTGTTTTGGCTCTACATTGTATGTTTGTTGTATGATGACGTCGTCGGCCGATGTTCGGGTAAAAGCGACGCTTCTGGAGGTTTGTAACTCCCCCCCCACCATAATGTAGCAGATAAAATTATTCCCTTCAATTCTATTACCTGTGGGTGTTGATGTGAGTGGATAAACCGTTGATAAATCGTAGCACAATTATTAAAACAATTACACGATACATATATTTATATATTGACAAAAAATACTTTATTATTTATTGAAATAAAATTCAAATTTATTTGTTTATTTGTAAACGCACTAGTTTTAAATTTATTTTGTAAACGCATTAGTTGCTTTGTCACCGAAAAATTCAAAACTAAAAATTTTTATTTTCCTTTGTGTTTTTTTACAAAAAATGGTTTTGCTCCCGCCCTCAGCACTCTCTGCATTTTAGCATCGTAACTACTGAGGACGGGACGCGCACCTTAATACATTCCAAATTCATGTTCCAAGAAAAGGTGCCAACAAACCGAAATAATAATCAATATCAATCAAAAGTTAATTAAATGTTAAAAAAATGTTAATCAAATGCCAACTCGCCACATACTCCCCCTCCAGTGAAATTTTATATATATACAAAATTGTACGCAAACCACCGACCCTAATCTGCGAAACGCAATGGAGTTCTAGTGACACGTCCCGTTCTGGTCACAACAGGGCAAGGGTCAAAAATGTGATTATGCCGACGATCCGGAATGACACTGTCAGACCTAGTCGACGTGGCGACGTCGGTTCCGCATTCCATATCGGAAGTCCCCTCAAATGATCGCTTTGGTGTCTCCTCCCAACTTTCCGTGTTTTCCATAAAACATGGCTTAAGCCTGTCTATGGAAATTCTAATCTGTTTTCCCTTTACTTTAACATCGAAAAAATTTTCGAAACGGTTAATTACCGGATGCGGGCCAGTATACGGTGGTTGTAGCGCTCTCCTTACCGAATCCGTTCGTATAAAAACGTGTGAACATTCATTAAGATGTTTGCTGAAGAAAATTTTGTCTTTTGAATGTCGGGTTGCTGTTTCCGGACGAATTTCCTTGAAATGTTGTTTTAAGTTTTCAACGAACTCAGCTTGTGGCAATGAATTATTGTCCGACTCGAACAATTGTCCTGGAACGCGTAATGTGCTTCCGTACACTAGTTCGGCAGAAGAGGCTTGTAGTTCGTCGCGAAAGGTGGTTCGCAATCCCAAAAGAACCGAAGGTAAAATGTTAGGCCAATCCGCTCTGTCGTGGCACATAATAGCGGCCTTCAATGTACGGTGCCACCGCTCAATCATCCCGTTACACCTCGGATTGTAGCTGGTGGTTCGCCTTCGTTCAAAGCCAAGTAATGCTGACAACTCGGAATACAATTGAGATTCGAACTGCGTCCCTTGGTCGGTAATTATGAATTTTGGTACGCCGAAACGCGCGATCCATGCCGAGTAAACTTCAAACGCGACCGTGACTGCGGTTATGTCTTGTACTGGTACGACTTCGGCCCATCGTGTATATCGGTCTATCATGGTCACACAATAGCGTTGATTGTTTGAAATTGGTAGAGGACCGATAATGTTCAAATGCACTTCAGTAAAACGTTCGGACGTTGGTATGTAGTCACCAGTAGGTGACTTGGTATGCCTGGTGATTTTTGCTTTCTGACAAGCAATACATGATTGAGCCATTGACTTGACATCCCTTTTAATAGACGGCCATATAACTTTATCGGTCAATATCCTAATTGTTGCTTTAATACTTGGATGTGCCAAGTTATGAAAGGCCTCGAAAACTTGTTTACGATGTGAAATTGGGATGAACGGTCTAGGTTTACCCGTTGATGTATCGCAGTATAATGTTTTTTTCGAGTTGAATGACACCGGGACCTGGTCGAATTTTAACGATGAGTTTTCGTTTGCCAATAATTTTTGCCAATTCCTCATCTTTAGCCTGTGTATCGGCGATTGCTGAGTAATCGATGCTTTCGTGAATAGTGACTTGATTCAACCGTGAAAGTGTGTCTGCGACCGTATTATCCGTGCCAGCTACATGTTGTAAATCCGTTGTGAATTGTCCAACGAAATCTAAATGTCTACGTTGACGCGGTGACGCTTTATCTAGGTTCTGCTTGAATGCATAAATCAGTGGCTTGTGATCTGTAAATAGAGTAAAATTGCGACCCTCTAAGTAATACCTAAAATGCTTGATTCCTAGATAAGCCGCCAGAAGTTCCCTATCGTACGCACTGTACCTCTGTTGGGTCTCCGAAAGACGTAAGGAATAAAAACCAAGCGGTTGCCATGACTCATTCACAAATTGTTGGACTACCGCACCCACAGCGGTATCCGATGCATCAACCATAACAGACAAACATGCTGAAATTGATGGATGTGCCAAAACGGTTGCTTCACATAATTTCGCTTTGCAGCCTTCAAACGCGGCTATCGACTCTTCGGACCACTCGACCGGGGCTTTACTATTTTTTCTGTAACCTTTTAAAAAATTATTTAAGATCGCTTGATCTCGTGCAGCTGCTGGAACAAAACGCCGATAAAAATTTATCATGCCCAAAAATCTCTTCAATTGTTGGACTGTTGTTGGACGTTCAATTTTTTTAATGACTTCGACTCTTGCTGGCGATGGTAAAATACCTTGAGCATTTACGAGATGTCCCAAAAATACAACTTCTAACTGAGCGAACACGCACTTGTCTATGTTTATAACGAGGCCTGCTTCTGTTAATCTCTGGAAAACTGTATCTAAATGGGTTATATGCTCGTCCCAGGAACTGGATGCAATCAATACATCATCCAAATATACAAAACAAAACGGCAATCCTAATAATACAGCGTGCATTAACCGCTGGAATGATTGAGCCGCATTTCGAAGACCGAAAGTCATCCTGCAAAACTCAAAAAGGCCAAATGGTGTAGAAATGGCTGTTTTGGTCGACATATACCTTGAGCCATCATGCTTTCGAAGTGGGTCTTGGCAATGTTAAGCTTATCCGGCGGTAAACGCCTTGTTTTACATACAACCGGCGGTCCACTTGTTTCCAAATAATGCGTCACATTGTGCTTAATATTTGTAGGATTCAACGTATCTCGAGAAATTTCCTCGTATTTGGACAATAGCTTGACGACATCCGGGTGAATGACCGATCTGTCTAATATTGACAACGAAGGTACCTGCACTATTGCAATAGAACCTATGGTGAATAGTGAGGTTGAAGGATCTATGATCCGCCTATTCTGAATGTCAACTATTATGCCCGTACTTTTTAAAAAATCTGCCCCTATAATGGGTATTGACACTTCGGCTACAATAAACTTCCACGAAAACTTTCTGCGAAGACCAATATTCAAGTCTAGGAGTCGTGTTCCATAAGCTCTGATACGAGTCCCGTTCGCAGCGTATAAATTGAAATCCGAAATTCCACTCGTATTTTTACTAAAATTTGGAGGTATTACAGACACATCTGCGCCTGTATCAATCAAAAATTTTTGCTTAGAATTAAGTTCGTTTATTAACAGGCGACATGAACTATTGCCATCAAAGCACGTCGCCAAATGCTGATGGGTAATTAGTTTTTTGGATTTTGAGCGATATCTGGCTTGAGAATAAACGTTGTGTAATGCTTGCAACCCAGCTTACATTTGAATGCACGTTCACCGAATCGTCGATGATAAAAGCACTCGAAATTTTCGCGACTTGATTCACGCGACTGTGACCGATTTCGGTTTCGGCTATGCCTATTTTGGCTGCGTGACCGATGATGTGCGGTCATTAAAGCTGAAACTTCATTCATCATATCCGTCTTGAATTGTCCCAATATTTCATTAATATTTACTGGTGCGGATGACGCTGTGTAATTTGCCTGAGATCCAAATGGAGTGCTTGGTGGAACTGCAACTGAATGCACCTGCGCATGAGCCATGGTTTCGATTAAATCATCAGCGCGTTTTGCCAACACTGATAGTGTAATATCCTTCTCAAAAGGAGTCAGCACCATTTGGACCTGCTGCGGCAATCGTTGCATCCATAATTGTCGAATTGAGTCGTCGTTAAAATTGGAACCTGCATTGAGTCGAAATTGTTCAAGTAGTTGCGAGGGTTTTTTGTCTCCCAAGGATAATCCGTGTAAAAGGTTGTGCAGCTTGGTCTTCTCCGATTCACCTAATCCTCTAACCACTTCCTGTTTGAATGTAGAGTACGGAGTTTTTCCTTTATCCCGCGTTATTAGTCCTGCGAATTGGTTGTGCAATCGTGCATCAAGAGCACTAACAGCATGCGAATATTTGGTTGTTTCCAAATTGATGTTCGCTATTTTGAACTGTTGTTCTAAGATTACAAACCACACTTCAGGGTTTTGACTATACAAGGGTTGTGGAGGCTTGAACGCTACATGTGAAATTTCATGTTTCAACGCCTGATGTGGAAAATGAGTTGCGCTAGAAAGCAACTGTAATTTTGTCTTTTCATCTTCTTGAAGATTTATGTCTGAAGCGATAACGACATTTTCGGAGGACGACGGAAACTGACTCTGCGTCACCGACAATCGCGCATCAAGCAGCCCCTGAACTTTAGTTTCGATCAAGGCACTTAACTGCTCCGAAGTCAACGTAATCAAATCACCCCCCACCGCGCTTGGACCATCGACCGATTTCACGGGAGGAGAAACATGTTTTGAAACCTCACCTTCACTATCGGGGTCGATACCGTTTACAACGCGACGAGAAAAGTAACACAAGCACAAAAATATCGAAGAAAATATAAAAAATACGCACGAAATACTAATCATTGTGTAATGAGAATATAAAATAGGCAACCCTTCTTAAAACAAAAACTTTGAAACGTACTTACAGTTTTAAGTTACAATAAATTTTTTTAATCCTCTTGAAACAATGCTGATCGTTGAAACTACCTGATGAGTTACTTCCGAGATTAATGTTAATTTACCGTAAATTATTGCCCAATTGTATTCACCACACGTTGTAACTGCTATACGCAGCAATGGTACATATACGGCGACTGGGTCCACGTTAAAAGTTGATAAAATATTTGGTTATGTTGAACACGAGGTACTGTTGTAATTATACAACGTATGTGGTAACCGAATCAACGTGAAAGTTGGGTTATGTCCAACACGTTAAAATTATATATAGTATCGACGTACACGGCAACTGGATGTGTGCCTCAATTGAAGTATATACAACACAAAGTAATTGCAATTATACAGCGACAATGTATTTAGTATGTACTTCGCTCCAATTGTATAATGCGCAACGCGTGGTAACTGCTATTGTACCGTAAATCCGTAGCAACTGGACCGATTTTAACCCGCAACACGCGGTAATTGTAAAAATGCGGTGATTGCCAATATATATGCTTATAAAGATGATATATCGCAACAATTGGATAGTGCGATAATTATATATACCGATGTACACGTAAATATTCCGATTCCACTCGATTAAGATCACGTCGGGGTCACCAGTTTGTGTGGGTGGTGATGTGAGTGGATAAACCGTTGATAAATCGTAGCACAATTATTAAAACAATTACACGATACATATATTTATATATTGACAAAAAATACTTTATTATTTATTGAAATAAAATTCAAATTTATTTGTTTATTTGTAAACGCATTAGTTGCTTTGTAAACGCCTTAGTTTTAAATTTATTTTGTAAACGCATTAGTTGCTTTGTCACCGAAAAACTCAAAACTAAAAATTTTTATTTTCTTTTGTGTTTTTTTACAAAAAATGGTTTTGCTCCCGCCCTGAGCACTCTCTGCATTTTAGCATCGTAACTACTGAGGACGGGACGCGCACCTTAATACATTCCAAATTCATGTTCCAAGAAAAGGTGCCAACAAACCGAAATAATAATCAATATCAATCAAAAGTTAATTAAATGTTAAACAAATGTTAATCAAATGCCAACTCGCCACATACCTTTTTCGTGTTAATTTCAGTTTGAGCATTTGATTGGTAAACAACCATATTTAAATGAGTGATTAAAAAGCGTTTTGAAGTAGTGCTCTTGGTTACCCTGCGTGACTGCAAATCTCAATTTTTATTGTTTTAATTTTCTTTAATCCGACGATAAAATCATGTCGATACACGTTTTTCGATTCATTGTTTACAATGAATATGTAAAAAGGAGAAAAACATGTTGCGTTCTTTTCACGCAAATATAGACATGCTTTTTTGTGTATCGCACGATAGTCCATTTATTTAATAAACGATTGCGGTGACATTAATGATTTTATTGGTTTAATGTTTTGTATTTTTATTAAAATTCTTATAAACTTTAAATATTTTCATTTACAGATATTTTCCATTTATATATTTTACAGAAGAATTTTTTAAGTAAGAAAAAATTTAAGCCATTCAATGGCTGAAGTAATTACAACTCCTTTTGAGAAATTGATGTTGGTTTGATAGAGATTAAGTAGCGAATTAGAATGTATTCGTAAAAAAGGATCTAATTTAGCATAATTATTAGTGGATTATCAAGTATATTCATCTATTCTACTTTTATTTTGTGAAGATGAAGTACTACATACTTGACAATTCACGAATCATTAAAACGTTTCGAAATTTAGTAAGGGTGCTAAATTTGAGTTTTTGTTCAGAAATTTAGTCTTTATATAAGTTTTAATATTTATGTATGTACATATTTATGTTTATTTATAAAATTTGTATTATTTGTTGTATAAATAAATCTTTTAATGTCATTAATTTGTTGTGGTTTTTGTTTTTGTTACCTGTGGCTGACGTTGAGAAATATTCGGTGGCCTATTTCACGAAAGGTAGGTAAACCGTTAAGTATACTAAAACTTTGTAAATCAAACGAGTTTCATCCAACTATAAAAACCTTCGTGAGTACCCAACTATATTTGTAACGACAATTTGATGAATCGTTATTTCAGATGCTGCTTGAAATTATATTTTGATAGATTTTAATTGAATCTTCGATTGTGTTGAATCGAATACTGGCCAATAGAAGGTAAGATTGGAATTTAATTGCCCGTGATAAATAATTTTTACTACCCGAGAATACTGCTATAATTTTGACATAGTAAATTTAACAGAAAATTATTCTGTTCTTTGTCGGACAGTTAGTTAGCAAAGCATTAAGATTTATAGAGAAATACAAGCGCTGGTACAAAACAATAAATCCAAGCAATCCTTACAGGTACATGGAGAAAATAATGAATAAAATTACAGAATTGGACGATGACATCTGTATGGACGAAGAGAAATAATTCACAGAAGCATATTACAAAAATACCAAAGAGTTGAGATCGAAAAAAGCTTTATCTAAACGATGTTTGACTACCAAGAACAGACATACCACACTTCTAAGGGGATTATGCAAAATGGGCATGTTTTGTAGATACGTTTACAAGAATTATACACGAAAAAAAGCATTTAACCAATACACATAAAACTAACCATCGATCATTAAACGACACGATGAAATATTCACCCCTATTATAATTGTCGAGCCGATCGATATTGTTTCATATTTTTGATACCACATGATATGGGTGAGTTTCGTAATCGGCATGTAACTTTAAGCAGACCTTCGAAGGGAGGAGGTAATCCTATGTGAAACTTGCTGTCCTAATGAAAACCAAATCAAAGTTGTCGTCGAGTGATTTCGGATCAAAAATGTCATTTTGTTTGGATTGACGAATTGATTTGGGTATAAGTTTTTTGCGTCGCTGTTGGTAAAGTATTGATAGAGGTATCAACCATCGGAATCGGAGTGATTTTCAATAAAATTGAATTGTCTAAAAAATGTGTAGAAATATTGTAACGATCAACACGCTCATTGGCACGACCATTACAGATCTCCATGCCTACTGATAGAGCTATCAAGCATCGAAATCGGAGCACAATTGCAGATTTTCGATTTTATAGCTTTGAATTTGTGGTCTATAGTTCAAGTGATTTTCAATAAAATGGAATTTTCTACAACACGTGTAGAACTATTCGAACGATCGACATGCCCGTTGGTATGACAATTACAGGTCTCAACGCCCATTGATAGAGGTATCAATCATCGGAATCGGAGCACATTTGCAGATTTTCGATTTTATAGCTCTGATTTTGTGGTCTATAGTTCAGGTGATTTTCAATAAAATTGAATTTTCTACAAAACGTGTGTGTTTAAGATGATCAACACAAAACAACCTGAAATAAAAGAAAAACCACAAAGAATCAACATTCAAAATTATTTAAGATATATTTTCTACACTTATCTGAAAATATCACAGCTGATCCATTTTATTATTCCGTTAAATTAAATTATTTAATTCAGTATGTATGTGTGTATCCAATATTATGTTGTGTAATTCAAGTTCAATGAAAGATTGATACAAAATCAATAATCACAACATCCAAAAAATTACATAGATAATTATTTGCTTAACCACACATTACACTATAATTCAATATCCTATATTGATTATTATCTAAAGATATTATGAATTATCACATAAAATTTAACTATATTATGTTCAATTAAATGTAGATTAAACTTATATTCAAAATTTATATAAATTATTATTAAGAACTTGTTTAGTGTTTACAATCAAAATACTGTAATGGATATAGATTTGACAATTTGTTGATAACAATGTATGTGTGAACATTTCTATTCATAAAACGAATGTAATAGATTATTATAGTAAAACTAATTATAATATGTAAATATTTCGAATCCTACAGATAGATGTCACATATATAATTTAAAATTTTACATTCAAATTTTATATAACGTTTTTTTTTTTTATATAGATGTCATGTAATTAGAAATCTAGAATAAGAAAAATTAATTTTGTAAATTTTTTTTTTTATCATTCAGTCGAAAATCAGTATTACAACAGTGAAGATTAAATATTTGCGAATTAAAAATAATTACAACCAAACAGTGATTTTTATTTATTTGGCTCTGCATAACCTGGAAAAGATTGGATATCACTTCGTATTTGTTTCACCTACTATTATTACCTGGAAAAGATTGGATACCGCTACTCACTCATTTGACCCGGCTAAATTTGGACACGATAAGATACCATAACGAAATAATTATACCTTGGCTTTCTTTGGACAACGGAGATTGTGATATCATTTAAACGGACTGTGCTGAAATCTGGACACGAGATAATAATAATTTTTACGAGATTTAAGGAATTGGACCTTGAACTGTGAACCGTTCATATATATACAAGGTTACAAACGAATCTCTTGGCTCAACAGTGTGTAACAGCGCACATGTACGCTATCACAACAATTTTTTTTTTTCAATTCAAATATTCTCACACCTTTTTGCTGTTATGCAAAAAGAAAATATTGTAATCCGGTAACTCGTTTAAGTACAATAGTTAAATTGGATATTCTGTTTCCGTTCTAAAAAAAAAAAAAAAAAATAATAATTGTTTTGAAAAGAAAAGAAAAATCGTTGTGAACTTCCAATTTTTTTTTTTTTTTGTCAGTCTGGAAGTGAATTTTTAACTGTAGAGCCGAGCTGGTTCTTTAGCATTTAAGTTAAGTTTAGTTAAGTTTTTTTTTTCTGAGTATTTATTATTCAAAATGTTTTTTTTGTTGTTGTGTTATATTTGAATTAATGCAATATAATTTTGAAATTGTCAGTGCTATGCTACAAAAAAAAAAAAATTAAATTTATGAATTAAGAAATTGTGTTTTTGTTAATTTTTTTTTCTCTTTTATAAAATTATCTTAAATAAAAATTGATTAAAAAAATAAAAAGAGGAGGATAATTGTTTTGTTTTAAACCGTCGTCGTGTGAAGTTGTGTTGTTGTTAATTTTTTTTTTGTGTTATTTTGAATATAAAATTATTAAAGTGGATATAAATGTAAACAGCAGCATGCAAAAAGTGAATTTCTATATTTGCTGTGTACACAAAAAAAAAAAAAATTTATAAAAATATGATTGATTGAAAGTGTATTGTTTTGTAATTATACACGTATGTTGTTTAATTGATATGATATAAAAAAAAAAAAAAAGTTTTTTTTTAAAGTGATATTGATAGTTGGTATTGTGAATAAAAAGTTTTTGAAAAAAATCTTAAGTGTTTTGTCTATAAATATAATCATTCATATAGTTTTTGGATGAATAAATAAATCTTAAACACAAGAGTACCAATTTTACATATAAGTACATAAGATACAACATAATTCGGAGACACAACAACAATATAAGAATAAAACTAATATAATTATCTAGATAACAGAAAGTTTTGGATAAGACAACAAAACATTTTTAAAGATACTTCTTTGGATATATGCATGCATACATTATAATTACGGATTAGAAAAAATTACTTTGTAGTTCAATAAGCAAGCAAAAACCATAACACCGCGCATGGAAATCATAATCAAAACAATCAACTGATCAACAGGCTGCAACACCAGATAGTTAAGTGTTATATTTTTTTTTTTTAAGATTATATTATTTAGAATGAGGCGTTAATCGTCAAACTGAGGATGAATTAGGGCCAGGTAAGTGTCCGAATAGGTAGGTAGGTATTCAGAATCATTCTTTCACGCGGTTAAACCGGATTCACGGATACTCTTAAATCCCCACGCCCATAACCCTGATGCTTAGCCGGCAACAACCGCCAAAGAGTCCCTGCGTGAATCCAATTTTCTGATTAACACGATACATGATTTGGAGGATAATTTTTTTTTGTAAAGTAACTTTAAATTTTTTTTTTGTTTTTCAAATTTTTTTTACTTAGATATCCTCCAGACCATGCGAAGTGTTACACGTGTAGAACTATTCGAACGATCCACATGCGCCTTGGTATGACAATTACAGGTCTCAACGCCTATTGATGGAGGTATCAACCATCGGAATCGGATCACATTTGCAGTTTTTCGATTTTATTGCTCTGATTTTGTGGTCTATAGTTAATAGGTGATTTTCAATAAAATGGAATTTTCTACAAAACGTGCAGAACTATTCGAACGATCGGCATGCCCGTTGGCATGACAATTACAGATCTCAACGCCCATTGATAGAGGTATCAACCATCGTAATCGGAGCAGATTTGCAGATTTTCGATTTTATAGCTCTGATTTTGTGGTCTATAGTTCAGGTGATTTTCAATATGCCCGTTTTCATGACAATTACAGGTCCCAACGCCCATTGATAGAGGTATCACCATCAGAATCGGAGCACATTTGCAGATTTTCGATTTTATAGCTCTGATTTTGTGGTCTATAGTTTAGGTGATTTTCAATAAAATTGAATTTTCTACAAAACGTGCAGAACTATTAGAACGATCGGCATGCCCGTTGGCATGACAATTACAGGTCTCAACGCCCATTGATAGAGGTATCAACCATCGTAATCGGAGCACATTTGCAGATTTTCGATTTTATAGCTCTGATTTTGTGGTCTATAGTTCAGGTGATTTTCAATATGCCCGTTGGCATGACAATTACAGGTCTCAACGCCCATTGATAGAGGTATCAACCATCGGAATCGGAGCACATTTGCAGATTTTCGATTTTATAGCTCTGATTTTGTGGTCTATAGTTCAGGTGATTTTCAATAAAATTGAATTTTCTACAAAACGTGTAGAACTATTCGAACGATCGACATGCCCGTTGGTATGACAATTACAAGTCTCAACGCCCATTGATAGAGGTATCAACCATCGGAATCGGAGCACATTTGCAGATTTTCGATTTTATAGCTCTGATTTTGTGTTCTATAGTTCAGGTGATTTTCAATAAAATTGAATTTTCTACAAAACGTGTAGAACTATTCGAACGATCGACATGCCCATTGGTATGACAATTACAGGTCTCAACGCCCATTGATAGAGGTATCAACCATCGGAATCGGAGCACATTTCCAGATTTTCGATTTTATAGCTCTGATTTTGTGTTCTATAGTTCAGGTGATTTTCAATAAAATTGAATTTTCTACAAAACGTGTAGAACTATTCGAACGATCGACATGCCCATTGGTATGACAATTACAGGTCTCAACGCCCATTGATAGAGGTATCAACCATCGGAATCGGAGCACATTTGCAGATTTTCGATTTTATGTTGAGGTGATTTTCAATAAAATGGAATTTTCTTCAAAACGTGTAGAACTATTCGAACGATCGACATGCCCGTTGGCATGCCAATTACAGGTCTCAACGCCCATTGATAGAGGTATCAACCATCGGAATCGGAGCACATTTGCAGATTTTCGATTTTATAGCTCTGATTTTGTGGTCTATAGTTCAGGTGATTTTCAATAAAATTGAATTTTCTACAAAACGTGTAGAACTATTTGAACGATCGACATGCCCGTTGGCATGCCAATTACAGGTCTCAACGCCCATTGATAGAGGTATCAACCATCGGAATCGGAGCACATTTGCAGATTTTCGATTTTATAGCTCTGATTTTATGGTCTATAATTCAGGTGATTTTCGATAAAATGGAATTTTCTACAAAACGTGTAGAACTATTCGAACGATCGACATGCCCGTTGGTATGACAATTACAGGTCTCAACGCCCATTGATAGAGGTATCAACCATCGGAATCGGAGCACATTTGCAGATTTTCGATTTTATAGCTCTGATTTTGTGGTCTATAGTTCAGGTGATTTTCAATAAAATGGAATTTTCTACAAAACGTGCAGAACTATTGAAACGATCGACATGCCCGTTGGTATGACAATTACAGGTCTCAACACCCATTGATAGAGGTATCAACCATCGGAATCGGAGCACATTTGCAGATTTTCGATTTTATAGCTCTGATTTTATGGTCTATAATTCAGGTGATTTTCGATAAAATGGAATTTTCTACAAAACGTGTAGAACTATTCGAACGATCGACATGCCCGTTGGTATGACAATTACAGGTCTCAACGCCCATTGATTGAGGTATCAACCATCGGAATCGGAGCACATTTGCAGATTTTCGATTTTATAGCTCTGATTTTGTGGTCTATAGTTCAGGTGATTTTCAATAAAATTGAATTTTCTACAAAACGTGTAGAACTATTACAGGTCTCAACGCCCATTGATAGAGGTATCATCCATCGGAATCGGAGCACATTTGCAGATTTTCGATTTTATAGCTCTGATTTTGTGGTCTATAGTTCAGGTGATTTTCAATCAAATTGAATTTTCTACAAAACGTGTAGAACTATTACAGGTCTCAACGCCCATTGATAGAGGTATTAATCATCGAAATCGGAGCACATTTGCAGATTTTCGATTTTATAGCTCTGATTTTGTGGTCTATAGTTCAGGTGATTTTCAATAAAATTGAATTTTCAGCAAAACGTGCAGAACTATTCGAACGATCGACATGCCCGTTGGTATCACAATTACAGGTCTCGACGCCCATTGATAGAGGTATTAATCATCGAAATCGGAGCACATTTGCAGATTTTCGATTTTATAGCTCTGATTTTATAGTCTATAATTCAGGTGATTTTCGATAAAATGGAATTTTCTACAAAACGTGTAGAACTATTCGAACGATCGACATGCCCGTTGGTATGACAATTACAGGTCTCAACGCCCATTGATAGAGGTATCAACCATCGGAATCGGAGCACATTTGCAGATTTTCGATTTTATAGCTCTGATTTTGTGGTCTATAGTTCAGGTGATTTTCAATAAAAGTGAATTTTCTACAAAACGTGCAGAAATATTCGAACGAACGACATGCCCGTTGGCATGACAATTACAGGTCCCAACGCCCATTGATAGAGGTATCAACCATCGGAATCGGAGCACATTTGCAGATTTTTGATTTTATAGCTCTGATTTTGTGGTCTATAGTTCAGGTGATTTTCAATAAAATGGAATTTTCTACAAAACGTGCAGAACTATTCGAACGATCGACATGCCCGTTGGTATCACAATTACAGGTCTCAACGCCCATTGATAGAGGTATTAATCATCGAAATCGGAGCACATTTGCAGATTTTCGATTTTATAGCTCTGATTTTATAGTCTATAATTCAGGTGATTTTCGATAAAATGGAATTTTCTACAAAACGTGTAGAACTATTCGAACGATCGACATGCCCGTTGGTATGACAATTACAGGTCTCAACGCCCATTGATAGAGGTATCAACCATCGGAATCGGAGCACATTTGCAGATTTTCGATTTTATAGCTCTGATTTTGTGGTCTATAGTTCAGGTGATTTTCAATAAAAGTGAATTTTCTACAAAACGTGCAGAAATATTCGAACGACCGACATGCCCGTTGGCATGACAATTACAGGTTCCAACGCCCATTGATAGAGGTATCAACCATCGGAATCGGAGCACATTTGCAGATTTTCGATTTTATAGCTCTGATTTTGTGGTCTATAGTTCAGGTGATTTTCAATAAAATTGAATTTTCTTGAAATCGTGTAGAACTATTCGAACGATCGACATGCCCATTGGTATGACAATTACAGGTCTCAACGCCCATTGATAGAGGTATCAACCATCGGAATCGGAGCACATTTGCAGATTTTCGATTTTATAGCTCTGATTTTGTGGTCTATAGTTCAGGTGATTTTCGATAAAATGGAATTTTCTACAAAACGTGTAGAACTATTCGAACGATCGACATGCCCGTTGGCATGACAATTACAGGTCTCAATGCCCATTGATAGAGGTATCAACCATCGTAATCGGAGCACATTTGCAGATTTTCGATTTACTAGCTCTGATTTTGTGGTCTATAGTTCAGGTGATTTTCAATAAAATTGAATTTTCTACAAAATGTGTAGAACTATTCGAACGATCGACATGCCCATTGGTATGACAATTACAGGTCTCAACGCCCATTGATAGAGGTATCAACCATCGGAATCGGAGCACATTTGCAGATTTTCGATTTTGAAGCTCAGATTTTGTGGTCAACAGTTCAGGTGATTTTCAATAAAATGGAATTTTCTACAAAACGTGCAGAAATATTCGAACGATCGACATGCCCGTTGGGATGACAATTACAGGTCCCAACGCCCATTGATAGAGGTATCAACCATCGGAATCGGAGCACATTTGCAGATTTTCGATTGTATAGCTCTGATTTTGTGGTCTATAGTTCAGGTGATTTTCGATAAAATGGAATTTTCTACAAAACGTGCAGAAATATTCGAACGACCGACATGCCCGTTGGCATGACAATTACAGGTCTAAACGCCCATTTATAGAGGTATCAACCATCGAAATCGGAGCACATTTGCAGATTTTCGATTTTATAGCTCTGATTTTGTGGTCTATAGTTCAGGTGATTTTCAATAAAATTGAATTTTCTACAAAACGTGTAGAACTATTCGAACGATCGACATGCCCATTGGTATGACAATTACAGGTCTCAACGCCCATTGATAGAGGTATCAACCATCGGAATCGGAGCACATTTGCAGATTTTCGATTTTATAGCTCTGATTTTGTGTTCTATAGTTCAGGTGATTTTCAATAAAATTGAATTTTCTTCAAATCGTGTAGAACTATTCGAACGATCGACATGCCCGTTGGTATGACAATTACAGATCTCAACGCTCATTGATAGAGGTATCAACCATCGGAATCGGAGCACATTTGCAGATTTTCGATTTTATAGCTCTGATTTTGTGGTCTATAGTTCAGGTGATTTTCAATAAAATTGAATTTTGTACAAAACGTGTAGAACTATTACAGGTCTCAACGCCCATTGATAGAGGTATCAACCATCGGAATCGGAACACAATTGCAGATTTTCGATTTTATAGCTCTGATTTTGTGGTCTATAGTTCAGGTGATTTTCAATAAAATTGAATTTTCTACAAAACGTGTAGAACTATTACAGGTCTCAACGCTCATTGATAGAGGTATCAACCATCGGAATCGGAACACATTTGCAGATTTTCGATTTTATAGCTCTGATTTTGTGGTCTATAGTTCAGGTGATTTTCAATAAAATGGAATTTTCTACAAAACGTGCAGAACTATTCGAACGATCGACATGCCCGTTGGTATGACAATTACAAGTCCCAACGCCCATTGATAGAGGTATCAGCCATCGGAATCGGAGCACATTTGCAGATTTTCGATTTTATAGCTGTGATTTTGTGGTCAATAGTTCAGGTGATTTTCAATAAAATTGAATTTTCTACAAAACGTGTAGAACTATTCGAACGATCGTAATGCCCGTTGGTAACACAATTACAGGTCTCAACGCCCATTGATAGAGGTATCAACTATCGGAATCGGGGCACATTTGCAGATACGCCCATTGATAGAGGTATCAACCATCGGAATCGGAGCACATTTGCAGATTTTCGATTTTATAGCTCTGATTTTGTGGTCTATAGTTCAGGTGATTTTCAATAAAATTGAATTTTCTACAAAACGTGTAGAACTATTCGAACGATCGTAATGCCCGTTGGTAACACAATTACAGGTCTCAACGCCCATTGATAGAGGTATCAACTATCGGAATCGGGGCACATTTGCAGATACGCCCATTGATAGAGGTATCAACCATCGGAATCGGAGCACATTTGCAGATTTTCGATTTTATAGCTCTGATTTTGTGGTCTATAGTTCAGGTGATTTTCAATAAAATGGAATTTTCTACAAAACGTGCAGAACTATTCGAACGATCGACATGCCCGTTGGTATGACAATTACAGGTCTCAACGCCCATTGATAGAGGTATCAACCATCGGAATCGGGGCACATTTGCAGATTTTCGATTTTATAGCTCTGATTTTGTGGTCTATAATTCATGTGATTTTCGATAAAATGGAATTTTCTACAAAACGTGTAGAACTATTCGAACGATCGACATGGCCGTTGGTATGACAATTACAGGTCTCAACGCCCATTGATAGAGGTATCAACCATCGGAATCGGAGCACATTTGCAGATTTTCGATTTTGAAGCTCTGATTTTGTGGTCTATAGTTCAGGTGATTTTCAATAAAATTGAATTTTCTACAAAACGTGTAGAACTATTTGATCGATCGTAATGCCCGTTGGTAACACAATTACAGGTCTCAACGCCCATTGATAGAGGTATCAACTATCGGAATCGGGGCACATTTGCAGATACGCCCATTGATAGAGGTATCAACCATCGGAATCGGAGCACATTTGCAGATTTTCGATTTTATAGCTCTGATTTTGTGGCCTATAGTTCAGGTGATTTTCAATAAAATTGAATTTTCTACAAAACGTGTAGAACTATTCGAACGATCGACATGCCCGTTGGCTTGACAATTACAGGTCTCAACGCCCATTGATAGAGGTATCAAGCATCGGAATCGGAGCACATTTGCAGATTTTCGATTTTATAGCTCTGATTTTGTGTTCTATAGTTCAGGTGATTTTCAATAAAATGGAATTTTCTACAAAACGTGCAGAAATATTCGAACGATCGACATGCCCGTTGGCATGACAATTACAGGTCTCAACGCCCATTGATAGAGGTATCAACCATCGGAATCGGAGCACATTTGCAGATTTTCGATTTTATAGCTCTGATTTTGTGGTCTATAGTTCAGGTGATTTTCAATAAAATTGAATTTTCTACAAAACGTGTAGAACTATTTGAACGATCGACATGCCCGTTGGCATGCCAATTACAGGTCTCAACGCCCATTGATAGAGGTATCAACCATCGGAATCAGAGCACATTTGCAGATTTTCGATTTTATAGCTCTGATTTTGTGGCCTATAGTTCAGGTGATTTTCAATAAAATTGAATTTTCTACAAAACGTGTAGAACTATTCGAACGATCGACATGCCCGTTGGTATGACAATTACAGGTCTCAACGCCCATTGATAGAGGTATCAACCATCGGAATCGGAGCACATTTGCAGATTTTCGATTTTATAGCTCTGATTTTGTGGTCTATAGTTCAGGTGATTTTCAATAAAAGTGAATTTTCTACAAAACGTGCAGAAATATTCGAACGACCGACATGCCCGTTGGCATGACAATTACAGGTTCCAACGCCCATTGATAGAGGTATCAACCATCGGAATCGGAGCACATTTGCAGATTTTCGATTTTATAGCTCTGATTTTGTGGTCTATAGTTCAGGTGATTTTCAATAAAATTGAATTTTCTTGAAATCGTGTAGAACTATTCGAACGATCGACATGCCCATTGGTATGACAATTACAGGTCTCAACGCCCATTGATAGAGGTATCAACCATCGGAATCGGAGCACATTTGCAGATTTTCGATTTTATAGCTCTGATTTTGTGGTCTATAGTTCAGGTGATTTTCGATAAAATGGAATTTTCTACAAAACGTGTAGAACTATTCGAACGATCGACATGCCCGTTGGCATGACAATTACAGGTCTCAATGCCCATTGATAGAGGTATCAACCATCGGAATCGGAGCACATTTGCAGATTTTCGATTTACTAGCTCTGATTTTGTGGTCTATAGTTCAGGTGATTTTCAATAAAATTGAATTTTCTACAAAATGTGTAGAACTATTCGAACGATCGACATGCCCATTGGTATGACAATTACAGGTCTCAACGCCCATTGATAGAGGTATCAACCATCGGAATCGGAGCACATTTGCAGATTTTCGATTTTGAAGCTCAGATTTTGTGGTCAACAGTTCAGGTGATTTTCAATAAAATGGAATTTTCTACAAAACGTGCAGAAATATTCGAACGATCGACATGCCCGTTGGGATGACAATTACAGGTCTCAACGCCCATTGATAGAGGTATCAACCATCGGAATCGGTGCACATTTGCAGATTTTCGATTTTATAGCTCTGATTTTGTGGTCTATAGTTCAGGTGATTTTCAATAAAAGTGAATTTTCTACAAAACGTGCAGAAATATTCGAACGACCGACATGCCCGTTGGCATGACAATTACAGGTTCCAACGCCCATTGATAGAGGTATCAACCATCGGAATCGGAGCACATTTGCAGATTTTCGATTTTATAGCTCTGATTTTGTGGTCTATAGTTCAGGTGATTTTCAATAAAATTGAATTTTCTTGAAATCGTGTAGAACTATTCGAACGATCGACATGCCCATTGGTATGACAATTACAGGTCTCAACGCCCATTGATAGAGGTATCAACCATCGGAATCGGAGCACATTTGCAGATTTTCGATTTTATAGCTCTGATTTTGTGGTCTATAGTTCAGGTGATTTTCGATAAAATGGAATTTTCTACAAAACGTGTAGAACTATTCGAACGATCGACATGCCCGTTGGCATGACAATTACAGGTCTCAATGCCCATTGATAGAGGTATCAACCATCGTAATCGGAGCACATTTGCAGATTTTCGATTTACTAGCTCTGATTTTGTGGTCTATAGTTCAGGTGATTTTCAATAAAATTGAATTTTCTACAAAATGTGTAGAACTATTCGAACGATCGACATGCCCATTGGTATGACAATTACAGGTCTCAACGCCCATTGATAGAGGTATCAACCATCGGAATCGGAGCACATTTGCAGATTTTCGATTTTGAAGCTCAGATTTTGTGGTCAACAGTTCAGGTGATTTTCAATAAAATGGAATTTTCTACAAAACGTGCAGAAATATTCGAACGATCGACATGCCCGTTGGGATGACAATTACAGGTCCCAACGCCCATTGATAGAGGTATCAACCATCGGAATCGGAGCACATTTGCAGATTTTTGATTTTATAGCTCTGATTTTGTGGTTCAGGTGATTTTCAATAAAATGGAATTTTCTACAAAACGTGCAGAAATATTCGAACGACCGACATGCCCGTTGGCATGACAATTACAGGTCTAAACGCCCATTTATAGAGGTATCAACCATCGAAATCGGAACACATTTGCAGATTTTCGATTTTATAGCTCTGATTTTGTGGTCTATAGTTCAGGTGATTTTCAATAAAATTGAATTTTCTACAAAACGTGTAGAACTATTCGAACGATCGACATGCCCATTGGTATGACAATTACAGGTCTCAACGCCCATTGATAGAGGTATCAACCATCGGAATCGGAGCACATTTGCAGATTTTCGATTTTATAGCTCTGATTTTGTGTTCTATAGTTCAGGTGATTTTCAATAAAATTGAATTTTCTTCAAATCGTGTAGAACTATTCGAACGATCGACATGCCCGTTGGTATGACAATTACAGGTCTCAACGCTCATTGATAGAGGTATCAACCATCGGAATCGGAGCACATTTGCAGATTTTCGATTTTATAGCTCTGATTTTGTAGTCTTCAGTTGTTCAGGTGATTTTCAATAAAATTGAATTTTCTACAAAACGTGTAGAACTATTCGAACGATCGACATGCCCGTTGGCATGACAATTACAGGTCTCAACGCCCATTGATAGAGGTATCAACCATCGGAATCGGAGCACAATTGCAGATTTTCGATTTTATAGCTCTGATTTTGTGGTCTATAGTTCAGGTGATTTTCAATAAAAGTGAATTTTCTACAAAACGTGTAAAACTATTACAGGTCTCAGCGCCCATTGATAGAGGTGTCAACCATCGGAATCGGAGCACATTTGCAGATTTTCGATTTTATAGCTCTGATTTTGTGGTCTATAGTTCAGGTGATTTTCAATATGCCCGTTTTCATGACAATTACAGGTCCCAACGCCCATTGATAGAGGTATCACCATCAGAATCGGAGCACATTTGCAGATTTTCGATTTTATAGCTCTGATTTTGTGGTCTATAGTTTAGGTGATTTTCAATAAAATTGAATTTTCTACAAAACGTGCAGAACTATTAGAACGATCGGCATGCCCGTTGGCATGACAATTACAGGTCTCAACGCCCATTGATAGAGGTATCAACCATCGTAATCGGAGCACATTTGCAGATTTTCGATTTTATAGCTCTGATTTTGTGGTCTATAGTTCAGGTGATTTTCAATATGCCCGTTGGCATGACAATTACAGGTCTCAACGCCCATTGATAGAGGTATCAACCATCGGAATCGGAGCACATTTGCAGATTTTCGATTTTATAGCTCTGATTTTGTGGTCTATAGTTCAGGTGATTTTCAATAAAATTGAATTTTCTACAAAACGTGTAGAACTATTCGAACGATCGACATGCCCGTTGGTATGACAATTACAAGTCTCAACGCCCATTGATAGAGGTATCAACCATCGGAATCGGAGCACATTTGCAGATTTTCGATTTTATAGCTCTGATTTTGTGTTCTATAGTTCAGGTGATTTTCAATAAAATTGAATTTTCTACAAAACGTGTAGAACTATTCGAACGATCGACATGCCCATTGGTATGACAATTACAGGTCTCAACGCCCATTGATAGAGGTATCAACCATCGGGATCGGAGCACATTTCCAGATTTTCGATTTTATAGCTCTGATTTTGTGTTCTATAGTTCAGGTGATTTTCAATAAAATTGAATTTTCTACAAAACGTGTAGAACTATTCGAACGATCGACATGCCCATTGGTATGACAATTACAGGTCTCAACGCCCATTGATAGAGGTATCAACCATCGGAATCGGAGCACATTTGCAGATTTTCGATTTTATGTTGAGGTGATTTTCAATAAAATGGAATTTTCTTCAAAACGTGTAGAACTATTCGAACGATCGACATGCCCGTTGGCATGCCAATTACAGGTCTCAACGCCCATTGATAGAGGTATCAACCATCGGAATCGGAGCACATTTGCAGATTTTCGATTTTATAGCTCTGATTTTGTGGTCTATAGTTCAGGTGATTTTCAATAAAATTGAATTTTCTACAAAACGTGTAGAACTATTTGAACGATCGACATGCCCGTTGGCATGCCAATTACAGGTCTCAACGCCCATTGATAGAGGTATCAACCATCGGAATCGGAGCACATTTGCAGATTTTCGATTTTATAGCTCTGATTTTATGGTCTATAATTCAGGTGATTTTCGATAAAATGGAATTTTCTACAAAACGTGTAGAACTATTCGAACGATCGACATGCCCGTTGGTATGACAATTACAGGTCTCAACGCCCATTGATAGAGGTATCAACCATCGGAATCGGAGCACATTTGCAGATTTTCGATTTTATAGCTCTGATTTTGTGGTCTATAGTTCAGGTGATTTTCAATAAAATGGAATTTTCTACAAAACGTGCAGAACTATTGAAACGACCGACATGCCCGTTGGTATGACAATTACAGGTCTCAACACCCATTGATAGAGGTATCAACCATCGGAATCGGAGCACATTTGCAGATTTTCGATTTTATAGCTCTGATTTTATGGTCTATAATTCAGGTGATTTTCGATAAAATGGAATTTTCTACAAAACGTGTAGAACTATTCGAACGATCGACATGCCCGTTGGTATGACAATTACAGGTCTCAACGCCCATTGATTGAGGTATCAACCATCGGAATCGGAGCACATTTGCAGATTTTCGATTTTATAGCTCTGATTTTGTGGTCTATAGTTCAGGTGATTTTCAATAAAATTGAATTTTCTACAAAACGTGTAGAACTATTACAGGTCTCAACGCCCATTGATAGAGGTATCAACCATCGGAATCGGAGCACATTTGCAGATTTTCGATTTTATAGCTCTGATTTTGTGGTCTATAGTTCAGGTGATTTTCAATCAAATTGAATTTTCTACAAAACGTGTAGAACTATTACAGGTCTCAACGCCCATTGATAGAGGTATTAATCATCGAAATCGGAGCACATTTGCAGATTTTCGATTTTATAGCTCTGATTTTGTGGTCTATAGTTCAGGTGATTTTCAATAAAATTGAATTTTCAGCAAAACGTGCAGAACTATTCGAACGATCGACATGCCCGTTGGTATCACAATTACAGGTCTCGACGCCCATTGATAGAGGTATTAATCATCGAAATCGGAGCACATTTGCAGATTTTCGATTTTATAGCTCTGATTTTATAGTCTATAATTCAGGTGATTTTCGATAAAATGGAATTTTCTACAAAACGTGTAGAACTATTCGAACGATCGACATGCCCGTTGGTATGACAATTACAGGTCTCAACGCCCATTGATAGAGGTATCAACCATCGGAATCGGAGCACATTTGCAGATTTTCGATTTTATAGCTCTGATTTTGTGGTCTATAGTTCAGGTGATTTTCAATAAAAGTGAATTTTCTACAAAACGTGCAGAAATATTCGAACGAACGACATGCCCATTGGCATGACAATTACAGGTCCCAACGCCCATTGATAGAGGTATCAACCATCGGAATCGGAGCACATTTGCAGATTTTTGATTTTATAGCTCTGATTTTGTGGTCTATAGTTCAGGTGATTTTCAATAAAATGGAATTTTCTACAAAACGTGCAGAACTATTCGAACGATCGACATGCCCGTTGGTATCACAATTACAGGTCTCAACGCCCATTGATAGAGGTATTAATCATCGAAATCGGAGCACATTTGCAGATTTTCGATTTTATAGCTCTGATTTTATAGTCTATAATTCAGGTGATTTTCGATAAAATGGAATTTTCTACAAAACGTGTAGAACTATTCGAACGATCGACATGCCCGTTGGTATGACAATTACAGGTCTCAACGCCCATTGATAGAGGTATCAACCATCGGAATCGGAGCACATTTGCAGATTTTCGATTTTATAGCTCTGATTTTGTGGTCTATAGTTCAGGTGATTTTCAATAAAAGTGAATTTTCTACAAAACGTGCAGAAATATTCGAACGACCGACATGCCCGTTGGCATGACAATTACAGGTTCCAACGCCCATTGATAGAGGTATCAACCATCGGAATCGGAGCACATTTGCAGATTTTCGATTTTATAGCTCTGATTTTGTGGTCTATAGTTCAGGTGATTTTCAATAAAATTGAATTTTCTTGAAATCGTGTAGAACTATTCGAACGATCGACATGCCCATTGGTATGACAATTACAGGTCTCAACGCCCATTGATAGAGGTATCAACCATCGGAATCGGAGCACATTTGCAGATTTTCGATTTTATAGCTCTGATTTTGTGGTCTATAGTTCAGGTGATTTTCGATAAAATGGAATTTTCTACAAAACGTGTAGAACTATTCGAACGATCGACATGCCCGTTGGCATGACAATTACAGGTCTCAATGCCCATTGATAGAGGTATCAACCATCGTAATCGGAGCACATTTGCAGATTTTCGATTTACTAGCTCTGATTTTGTGGTCTATAGTTCAGGTGATTTTCAATAAAATTGAATTTTCTACAAAATGTGTAGAACTATTCGAACGATCGACATGCCCATTGGTATGACAATTACAGGTCTCAACGCCCATTGATAGAGGTATCAACCATCGGAATCGGAGCACATTTGCAGATTTTCGATTTTGAAGCTCAGATTTTGTGGTCAACAGTTCAGGTGATTTTCAATAAAATGGAATTTTCTACAAAACGTGCAGAAATATTCGAACGATCGACATGCCCGTTGGGATGACAATTACAGGTCCCAACGCCCATTGATAGAGGTATCAACCATCGGAATCGGAGCACATTTGCAGATTTTTGATTTTATAGCTCTGATTTTGTGGTTCAGGTGATTTTCAATAAAATGGAATTTTCTACAAAACGTGCAGAAATATTCGAACGACCGACATGCCCGTTGGCATGACAATTACAGGTCTAAACGCCCATTTATAGAGGTATCAACCATCGAAATCGGAGCACATTTGCAGATTTTCGATTTTATAGCTCTGATTTTGTGGTCTATAGTTCAGGTGATTTTCAATAAAATTGAATTTTCTACAAAACGTGTAGAACTATTCGAACGATCGACATGCCCATTGGTATGACAATTACAGGTCTCAACGCCCATTGATAGAGGTATCAACCATCGGAATCGGAGCACATTTGCAGATTTTCGATTTTATAGCTCTGATTTTGTGTTCTATAGTTCAGGTGATTTTCAATAAAATTGAATTTTCTTCAAATCGTGTAGAACTATTCGAACGATCGACATGCCCGTTGGTATGACAATTACAGGTCTCAACGCTCATTGATAGAGGTATCAACCATCGGAATCGGAGCACATTTGCAGATTTTCGATTTTATAGCTCTGATTTTGTAGTCTTCAGTTGTTCAGGTGATTTTCAATAAAATTGAATTTTCTACAAAACGTGTAGAACTATTCGAACGATCGACATGCCCGTTGGCATGACAATTACAGGTCTCAACGCCCATTGATAGAGGTATCAACCATCGGAATCGGAGCACAATTGCAGATTTTCGATTTTATAGCTCTGATTTTGTGGTCTATAGTTCAGGTGATTTTCAATAAAATTGAATTTTGTACAAAACGTGTAGAACTATTACAGGTCTCAACGCCCATTGATAGAGGTATCAACCATCGGAATCGGAACACAATTGCAGATTTTCGATTTTATAGCTCTGATTTTGTGGTCTATAGTTCAGGTGATTTTCAATAAAATTGAATTTTCTACAAAACGTGTAGAACTATTACAGGTCTCAACGCTCATTGATAGAGGTATCAACCATCGGAATCGGAACACATTTGCAGATTTTCGATTTTATAGCTCTGATTTTGTGGTCTATAGTTCAGGTGATTTTCAATAAAATGGAATTTTCTACAAAACGTGCAGAACTATTCGAACGATCGACATGCCCGTTGGTATGACAATTACAAGTCCCAACGCCCATTGATAGAGGTATCAACCATCGGAATCGGAGCACATTTGCAGATTTTCGATTTTATAGCTGTGATTTTGTGGTCAATAGTTCAGGTGATTTTCAATAAAATTGAATTTTCTACAAAACGTGTAGAACTATTCGAACGATCGTAATGCCCGTTGGTAACACAATTACAGGTCTCAACGCCCATTGATAGAGGTATCAACTATCGGAATCGGGGCACATTTGCAGATACGCCCATTGATAGAGGTATCAACCATCGGAATCGGAGCACATTTGCAGATTTTCGATTTTATAGCTCTGATTTTGTGGTCTATAGTTCAGGTGATTTTCAATAAAATTGAATTTTCTACAAAACGTGTAGAACTATTCGA
Source organism: Tipula vernalis (assembly GCA_958295665.1). Classification (NCBI taxonomy): domain Eukaryota; kingdom Metazoa; phylum Arthropoda; class Insecta; order Diptera; family Tipulidae; genus Tipula; species Tipula vernalis. Next base: position 119,780,216 of record OY282559.1, read on the forward strand.
ACGATCGTAATGCCCGTTGGTAACACAATTACAGGTCTCAACGCCCATTGATAGAGGTATCAACTATCGGAATCGGGGCACATTTGCAGATACGCCCATTGATAGAGGTATCAACCATCGGAATCGGAGCACATTTGCAGATTTTCGATTTTATAGCTCTGATTTTGTGGTCTATAGTTCAGGTGATTTTCAATAAAATGGAATTTTCTACAAAACGTGCAGAACTATTCGAACGATCGACATGCCCGTTGGTATGACAATTACAGGTCTCAACGCCCATTGATAGAGGTATCAACCATCGGAATCGGGGCACATTTGCAGATTTTCGATTTTATAGCTCTGATTTTGTGGTCTATAATTCATGTGATTTTCGATAAAATGGAATTTTCTACAAAACGTGTAGAACTATTCGAACGATCGACATGGCCGTTGGTATGACAATTACAGGTCTCAACGCCCATTGATAGAGGTATCAACCATCGGAATCGGAGCACATTTGCAGATTTTCGATTTTGAAGCTCTGATTTTGTGGTCTATAGTTCAGGTGATTTTCAATAAAATTGAATTTTCTACAAAACGTGTAGAACTATTTGATCGATCGTAATGCCCGTTGGTAACACAATTACAGGTCTCAACGCCCATTGATAGAGGTATCAACTATCGGAATCGGGGCACATTTGCAGATACGCCCATTGATAGAGGTATCAACCATCGGAATCGGAGCACATTTGCAGATTTTCGATTTTATAGCTCTGATTTTGTGGCCTATAGTTCAGGTGATTTTCAATAAAATTGAATTTTCTACAAAACGTGTAGAACTATTCGAACGATCGACATGCCCGTTGGCTTGACAATTACAGGTCTCAACGCCCATTGATAGAGGTATCAACCATCGGAATCGGAGCACATTTGCAGATTTTCGATTTTATAGCTCTGATTTTGTGTTCTATAGTTCAGGTGATTTTCAATAAAATGGAATTTTCTACAAAACGTGCAGAAATATTCGAACGATCGACATGCCCGTTGGCATGACAATTACAGGTCTCAACGCCCATTGATAGAGGTATCAACCATCGGAATCGGAGCACATTTGCAGATTTTCGATTTTATAGCTCTGATTTTGTGGTCTATAGTTCAGGTGATTTTCAATAAAATTGAATTTTCTACAAAACGTGTAGAACTATTTGAACGATCGACATGCCCGTTGGCATGCCAATTACAGGTCTCAACGCCCATTGATAGAGGTATCAACCATCGGAATCAGAGCACATTTGCAGATTTTCGATTTTATAGCTCTGATTTTGTGGCCTATAGTTCAGGTGATTTTCAATAAAATTGAATTTTCTACAAAACGTGTAGAACTATTCGAACGATCGACATGCCCGTTGGTATGACAATTACAGGTCTCAACGCCCATTGATAGAGGTATCAACCATCGGAATCGGAGCACATTTGCAGATTTTCGATTTTATAGCTCTGATTTTGTGGTCTATAGTTCAGGTGATTTTCAATAAAAGTGAATTTTCTACAAAACGTGCAGAAATATTCGAACGACCGACATGCCCGTTGGCATGACAATTACAGGTTCCAACGCCCATTGATAGAGGTATCAACCATCGGAATCGGAGCACATTTGCAGATTTTCGATTTTATAGCTCTGATTTTGTGGTCTATAGTTCAGGTGATTTTCAATAAAATTGAATTTTCTTGAAATCGTGTAGAACTATTCGAACGATCGACATGCCCGTTGGTATGACAATTACAGGTCTCAACGCCCATTGATAGAGGTATCAACCATCGGAATCGGAGCACATTTGCAGATTTTCGATTTTATAGCTCTGATTTTGTGGTCTATAGTTCAGGTGATTTTCAATAAAATTGAATTTTCTACAAAACGTGTAGAACTATTCGAACGATCGACATGCCCGTTGGTATGACAATTACAGGTCTCAACGCCCATTGATAGAGGTATCAACCATCGGAATCGGAGCACATTTGCAGATTTTCGATTTTATAGCTCTGATTTTGTGGTCTATAATTCAGGTGATTTTCGATAAAATGGAATTTTCTACAAAACGTGTAGAACTATTCGAACGATCGACATGCCCGTTGGTATGACAATTACAGGTCTCAACGCCCATTGATGGAGGTATCAACCATCGGAATCGGAGCACATTTGCAGATTTTCGATTTTATAGCTCTGATTTTGTGGTCTATAGTTCAGGTGATTTTCAATAAAATTGAATTTTCTACAAAACGTGTAGAACTATTCGATCGATCGTAATGCCCGTTGGTAACACAATTACAGGTCCCAACACCCATTGATAGAGGTATCAACCATCGGAATCAGAGCACATTTGCAGATTTTCGATTTTATAGCTCTGATTTTGTGGTCTATAGTTCAGGTGATTTTCAATAAAATTGAATTTTCTACAAAACGTGTAGAACTATTCGAACGATCGACATGCCCGTTGGTATGACAATTACAGGTCTCAACGCCCATTGATAGAGGTATCAACCATCGGAATCGGAGCACATTTGCAGATTTTCGATTTTATAGCTCTGATTTTGTGGTCTATAATTCAGGTGATTTTCGATAAAATGGAATTTTCTACAAAACGTGTAGAACTATTCGAACGATCGACATGCCCGTTGGTATGACAATTACAGGTCTCAACGCCCATTGATGGAGGTATCAACCATCGGAATCGGAGCACATTTGCAGATTTTCGATTTTATAGCTCTGATTTTGTGGTCTATAGTTCAGGTGATTTTCAATAAAATGGAATTTTCTACAAAACGTGTAGAACTATTCGAACGATCGACATGCCCGTTGGCATGACAATTACAGGTCTCAATGCCCATTGATAGAGGTATCAACCATCGGAATCGGAGCACATTTGCAGATTTTCGATTTACTAGCTCTGATTTTGTGGTCTATAGTTCAGGTGATTTTCAATAAAATTGAATTTTCTACAAAATGTGTAGAACTATTCGAACGATCGACATGCCCATTGGTATGACAATTACAGGTCTCAACGCCCATTGATAGAGGTATCAACCATCGGAATCGGAGCACATTTGCAGATTTTCGATTTTGAAGCTCAGATTTTGTGGTCAACAGTTCAGGTGATTTTCAATAAAATGGAATTTTCTACAAAACGTGCAGAAATATTCGAACGATCGACATGCCCGTTGGGATGACAATTACAGGTCTCAACGCCCATTGATAGAGGTATCAACCATCGGAATCGGTGCACATTTGCAGATTTTCGATTTTATAGCTCTGATTTTGTGGTCTATAGTTCAGGTGATTTTCAATAAAATTGAATTTTCTACAAAACGTGCAGAAATATTCGAACGACCGACATGCCCGTTGGCATGACAATTACAGGTTCCAACGCCCATTGATAGAGGTATCAACCATCGGAATCGGAGCACATTTGCAGATTTTCGATTTTATAGCTCTGATTTTGTGGTCTATAGTTCAGGTGATTTTCAATAAAATTGAATTTTCTTGAAATCGTGTAGAACTATTCGAACGATCGACATGCCCATTGGTATGACAATTACAGGTCTCAACGCCCATTGATAGAGGTATCAACCATCGGAATCGGAGCACATTTGCAGATTTTCGATTTTATAGCTCTGATTTTGTGGTCTATAGTTCAGGTGATTTTCGATAAAATGGAATTTTCTACAAAACGTGTAGAACTATTCGAACGATCGACATGCCCGTTGGCATGACAATTACAGGTCTCAACGCCCATTGATAGAGGTATCAACCATCGGAATCGGAGCACAATTGCAGATTTTCGATTTTATAGCTCTGATTTTGTGGTCTATAGTTCAGGTGATTTTCAATAAAATTGAATTTTGTACAAAACGTGTAGAACTATTACAGGTCTCAACGCCCATTGATAGAGGTATCAACCATCGGAATCGGAACACAATTGCAGATTTTCGATTTTATAGCTCTGATTTTGTGGTCTATAGTTCAGGTGATTTTCAATAAAAGTGAATTTTCTACAAAACGTGTAAAACTATTACAGGTCTCAGCGCCCATTGATAGAGGTGTCAACCATCGGAATCGGAGCACATTTGCAGATTTTCGATTTTATAGCTCTGATTTTGTGGTCTATAGTTCAGGTGATTTTCAATAAAATGGAATTTTCTACAAAACGTGCAGAACTATTCGAACGTTCGACATGCCCGTTGGTATGACAATTACAAGTCCCAACGCCCATTGATAGAGGTATCAACCATCGGAATCGGAGCACATTTGCAGATTTTCGATTTTATAGCTGTGATTTTGTGGTCAATAGTTCAGGTGATTTTCAATAAAATTGAATTTTCTACAAAACGTGTAGAACTATTCGAACGATCGTAATGCCCGTTGGTAACACAATTACAGGTCTCAACGCCCATTGATAGAGGTATCAACTATCGGAATCGGGGCACATTTGCAGATACGCCCATTGATAGAGGTATCAACCATCGGAATCGGAGCACATTTGCAGATTTTCGATTTTATAGCTCTGATTTTGTGGTCTATAGTTCAGGTGATTTTCAATAAAATGGAATTTTCTACAAAACGTGCAGAACTATTCGAACGATCGACATGCCCGTTGGCATGACAATTACAGGTCTCAACGCCCATTGATAGAGGTATCAACCATCGGAATCGGGGCACATTTGCAGATTTTCGATTTTATAGCTCTGATTTTGTGGTCTATAATTCAGGTGATTTTCGATAAAATGGAATTTTCTACAAAACGTGTAGAACTATTCGAACGATCGACATGGCCGTTGGTATGACAATTACAGGTCTCAACGCCCATTGATAGAGGTATCAACCATCGGAATCGGAGCACATTTGCAGATTTTCGATTTTGAAGCTCTGATTTTGTGGTCTATAGTTCAGGTGATTTTCAATAAAATTGAATTTTGTACAAAACGTGTAGAACTATTCGAACGATCGACATGCCCGTTGGCATGCCAATTACAGGTCTCAACGCCCATTGATAGAGGTCTCAACCATCGGAATCGGAGCACATTTGCAGATTTTCGATTTTATAGCTCTGATTTTGTGGTCTATAGTTCAGGTGATTTTCAATAAAATTGAATTTTCTACAAAACGTGTAGAACTATTTGATCGATCGTAATGCCCGTTGGTAACACAATTACAGGTCTCAACGCCCATTGATAGAGGTATCAACTATCGGAATCGGGGCACATTTGCAGATACGCCCATTGATAGAGGTATCAACCATCGGAATCGGAGCACATTTGCAGATTTTCGATTTTATAGCTCTGATTTTGTGGCCTATAGTTCAGGTGATTTTCAATAAAATTGAATTTTCTACAAAACGTGTAGAACTATTCGAACGATCGACATGCCCGTTGGCTTGACAATTACAGGTCTCAACGCCCATTGATAGAGGTATCAACCATCGGAATCGGAGCACATTTGCAGATTTTCGATTTTATAGCTCTGATTTTGTGTTCTATAGTTCAGGTGATTTTCAATAAAATTGAATTTTCTACAAAACGTGTAGAACTATTCGAACGATCGTAATGCCCGTTGGTAACACAATTACAGGTCTCAACGCCCATTGATAGAGGTATCAACTATCGGAATCGGGGCACATTTGCAGATACGCCCATTGATAGAGGTATCAACCATCGGAATCGGAGCACATTTGCAGATTTTCGATTTTATAGCTCTGATTTTGTGGTCTATAGTTCAGGTGATTTTCAATAAAATTGAATTTTCTACAAAACGTGTAGAACTATTCGAACGATCGTAATGCCCGTTGGTAACACAATTACAGGTCTCAACGCCCATTGATAGAGGTATCAACTATCGGAATCGGGGCACATTTGCAGATACGCCCATTGATAGAGGTATCAACCATCGGAATCGGAGCACATTTGCAGATTTTCGATTTTATAGCTCTGATTTTGTGGTCTATAGTTCAGGTGATTTTCAATAAAATGGAATTTTCTACAAAACGTGCAGAACTATTCGAACGATCGACATGCCCGTTGGTATGACAATTACAAGTCCCAACGCCCATTGATAGAGGTATCAACCATCGGAATCGGAGCACATTTGCAGATTTTCGATTTTGAAGCTCTGATTTTGTGGTCTATAGTTCAGGTGATTTTCAATAAAATTGAATTTTCTACAAAACGTGTAGAACTATTTGATCGATCGTAATGCCCGTTGGTAACACAATTACAGGTCTCAACGCCCATTGATAGAGGTATCAACTATCGGAATCGGGGCACATTTGCAGATACGCCCATTGATAGAGGTATCAACCATCGGAATCGGAGCACATTTGCAGATTTTCGATTTTATAGCTCTGATTTTGTGGCCTATAGTTCAGGTGATTTTCAATAAAATTGAATTTTCTACAAAACGTGTAGAACTATTCGAACGATCGACATGCCCGTTGGCTTGACAATTACAGGTCTCAACGCCCATTGATAGAGGTATCAACCATCGGAATCGGAGCACATTTGCAGATTTTCGATTTTATAGCTCTGATTTTGTGTTCTATAGTTCAGGTGATTTTCAATAAAATGGAATTTTCTACAAAACGTGCAGAAATATTCGAACGATCGACATGCCCGTTGGCATGACAATTACAGGTCTCAACGCCCATTGATAGAGGTATCAACCATCGGAATCGGAGCACATTTGCAGATTTTCGATTTTATAGCTCTGATTTTGTGGTCTATAGTTCAGGTGATTTTCAATAAAATTGAATTTTCTACAAAACGTGTAGAACTATTTGAACGATCGACATGCCCGTTGGCATGCCAATTACAGGTCTCAACGCCCATTGATAGAGGTATCAACCATCGGAATCAGAGCACATTTGCAGATTTTCGATTTTATAGCTCTGATTTTGTGGCCTATAGTTCAGGTGATTTTCAATAAAATTGAATTTTCTACAAAACGTGTAGAACTATTCGAACGATCGACATGCCCGTTGGTATGACAATTACAGGTCTCAACGCCCATTGATAGAGGTATCAACCATCGGAATCGGAGCACATTTGCAGATTTTCGATTTTATAGCTCTGATTTTGTGGTCTATAGTTCAGGTGATTTTCAATAAAAGTGAATTTTCTACAAAACGTGCAGAAATATTCGAACGACCGACATGCCCGTTGGCATGACAATTACAGGTTCCAACGCCCATTGATAGAGGTATCAACCATCGGAATCGGAGCACATTTGCAGATTTTCGATTTTATAGCTCTGATTTTGTGGTCTATAGTTCAGGTGATTTTCAATAAAATTGAATTTTCTTGAAATCGTGTAGAACTATTCGAACGATCGACATGCCCATTGGTATGACAATTACAGGTCTCAACGCCCATTGATAGAGGTATCAACCATCGGAATCGGAGCACATTTGCAGATTTTCGATTTTATAGCTCTGATTTTGTGGTCTATAGTTCAGGTGATTTTCGATAAAATGGAATTTTCTACAAAACGTGTAGAACTATTCGAACGATCGACATGCCCGTTGGCATGACAATTACAGGTCTTAATGCCCATTGATAGAGGTATCAACCATCGGAATCGGAGCACATTTGCAGATTTTCGATTTACTAGCTCTGATTTTGTGGTCTATAGTTCAGGTGATTTTCAATAAAATTGAATTTTCTACAAAATGTGTAGAACTATTCGAACGATCGACATGCCCATTGGTATGACAATTACAGGTCTCAACGCCCATTGATAGAGGTATCAACCATCGGAATCGGAGCACATTTGCAGATTTTCGATTTTGAAGCTCAGATTTTGTGGTCAACAGTTCAGGTGATTTTCAATAAAATGGAATTTTCTACAAAACGTGCAGAAATATTCGAACGATCGACATGCCCGTTGGGATGACAATTACAGGTCTCAACGCCCATTGATAGAGGTATCAACCATCGGAATCGGTGCACATTTGCAGATTTTCGATTTTATAGCTCTGATTTTGTGGTCTATAGTTCAGGTGATTTTCAATAAAAGTGAATTTTCTACAAAACGTGCAGAAATATTCGAACGACCGACATGCCCGTTGGCATGACAATTACAGGTTCCAACGCCCATTGATAGAGGTATCAACCATCGGAATCGGAGCACATTTGCAGATTTTCGATTTTATAGCTCTGATTTTGTGGTCTATAGTTCAGGTGATTTTCAATAAAATTGAATTTTCTTGAAATCGTGTAGAACTATTCGAACGATCGACATGCCCATTGGTATGACAATTACAGGTCTCAACGCCCATTGATAGAGGTATCAACCATCGGAATCGGAGCACATTTGCAGATTTTCGATTTTATAGCTCTGATTTTGTGGTCTATAGTTCAGGTGATTTTCGATAAAATGGAATTTTCTACAAAACGTGTAGAACTATTCGAACGATCGACATGCCCGTTGGCATGACAATTACAGGTCTCAATGCCCATTGATAGAGGTATCAACCATCGTAATCGGAGCACATTTGCAGATTTTCGATTTACTAGCTCTGATTTTGTGGTCTATAGTTCAGGTGATTTTCAATAAAATTGAATTTTCTACAAAATGTGTAGAACTATTCGAACGATCGACATGCCCATTGGTATGACAATTACAGGTCTCAACGCCCATTGATAGAGGTATCAACCATCGGAATCGGAGCACATTTGCAGATTTTCGATTTTGAAGCTCAGATTTTGTGGTCAACAGTTCAGGTGATTTTCAATAAAATGGAATTTTCTACAAAACGTGCAGAAATATTCGAACGATCGACATGCCCGTTGGGATGACAATTACAGGTCCCAACGCCCATTGATAGAGGTATCAACCATCGGAATCGGAGCACATTTGCAGATTTTTGATTTTATAGCTCTGATTTTGTGGTTCAGGTGATTTTCAATAAAATGGAATTTTCTACAAAACGTGCAGAAATATTCGAACGACCGACATGCCCGTTGGCATGACAATTACAGGTCTAAACGCCCATTTATAGAGGTATCAACCATCGAAATCGGAGCACATTTGCAGATTTTCGATTTTATAGCTCTGATTTTGTGGTCTATAGTTCAGGTGATTTTCAATAAAATTGAATTTTCTACAAAACGTGTAGAACTATTCGAACGATCGACATGCCCATTGGTATGACAATTACAGGTCTCAACGCCCATTGATAGAGGTATCAACCATCGGAATCGGAGCACATTTGCAGATTTTCGATTTTATAGCTCTGATTTTGTGTTCTATAGTTCAGGTGATTTTCAATAAAATTGAATTTTCTTGAAATCGTGTAGAACTATTCGAACGATCGACATGCCCGTTGGTATGACAATTACAGGTCTCAACGCTCATTGATAGAGGTATCAACCATCGGAATCGGAGCACATTTGCAGATTTTCGATTTTATAGCTCTGATTTTGTAGTCTTCAGTTGTTCAGGTGATTTTCAATAAAATTGAATTTTCTACAAAACGTGTAGAACTATTCGAACGATCGACATGCCCGTTGGCATGACAATTACAGGTCTCAATAAAATTGAATTTTGTACAAAACGTGTAGAACTATTACAGGTCTCAACGCCCATTGATAGAGGTATCAACCATCGGAATCGGAACACAATTGCAGATTTTCGATTTTATAGCTCTGATTTTGTGGTCTATAGTTCAGGTGATTTTCAATAAAAGTGAATTTTCTACAAAACGTGTAAAACTATTACAGGTCTCAGCGCCCATTGATAGAGGTGTCAACCATCGGAATCGGAGCACATTTGCAGATTTTCGATTTTATAGCTCTGATTTTGTGGTCTATAGTTCAGGTGATTTTCAATAAAATGGAATTTTCTACAAAACGTGCAGAACTATTCGAACGATCGACATGCCCGTTGGTATGACAATTACAAGTCCCAACGCCCATTGATAGAGGTATCAACCATCGGAATCGGAGCACATTTGCAGATTTTCGATTTTATAGCTGTGATTTTGTGGTCAATAGTTCAGGTGATTTTCAATAAAATTGAATTTTCTACAAAACGTGTAGAACTATTCGAACGATCGTAATGCCCGTTGGTAACACAATTACAGGTCTCAACGCCCATTGATAGAGGTATCAACTATCGGAATCGGGGCACATTTGCAGATACGCCCATTGATAGAGGTATCAACCATCGGAATCGGAGCACATTTGCAGATTTTCGATTTTATAGCTCTGATTTTGTGGTCTATAGTTCAGGTGATTTTCAATAAAATTGAATTTTCTACAAAACGTGTAGAACTATTCGAACGATCGTAATGCCCGTTGGTAACACAATTACAGGTCTCAACGCCCATTGATAGAGGTATCAACTATCGGAATCGGGGCACATTTGCAGATACGCCCATTGATAGAGGTATCAACAATCGGAATCGGAGCACATTTGCAGATTTTCGATTTTATAGCTCTGATTTTGTGGTCTATAGTTCAGGTGATTTTCAATAAAATGGAATTTTCTACAAAACGTGCAGAACTAGTCGAACGATCGACATGCCCGTTGGCATGACAATTACAGGTCTCAACGCCCATTGATAGAGGTATCAACCATCGGAATCGGGGCACATTTGCAGATTTTCGATTTTATAGCTCTGATTTTGTGGTCTATAATTCAGGTGATTTTCGATAAAATGGAATTTTCTACAAAACGTGTAGAACTATTCGAACGATCGACATGGCCGTTGGTATGACAATTACAGGTCTCAACGCCCATTGATAGAGGTATCAACCATCGGAATCGGAGCACATTTGCAGATTTTCGATTTTGAAGCTCTGATTTTGTGGTCTATAGTTCAGGTGATTTTCAATAAAATTGAATTTTGTACAAAACGTGTAGAACTATTCGAACGATCGACATGCCCGTTGGCATGCCAATTACAGGTCTCAACGCCCATTGATAGAGGTCTCAACCATCGGAATCGGAGCACATTTGCAGATTTTCGATTGTATAGCTCTGATTTTGTGGTCTATAGTTCAGGTGATTTTCAATAAAATTGAATTTTCTACAAAACGTGTAGAACTATTTGATCGATCGTAATGCCCGTTGGTAACACAATTACAGGTCTCAACGCCCATTGATAGAGGTATCAACTATCGGAATCGGGGCACATTTGCAGATACGCCCATTGATAGAGGTATCAACCATCGGAATCGGAGCACATTTGCAGATTTTCGATTTTATAGCTCTGATTTTGTGGCCTATAGTTCAGGTGATTTTCAATAAAATTGAATTTTCTACAAAACGTGTAGAACTATTCGAACGATCGACATGCCCGTTGGCTTGACAATTACAGGTCTCAACGCCCATTGATAGAGGTATCAACCATCGGAATCGGAGCACATTTGCAGATTTTCGATTTTATAGCTCTGATTTTGTGTTCTATAGTTCAGGTGATTTTCAATAAAATGGAATTTTCTACAAAACGTGCAGAAATATTCGAACGATCGACATGCCCGTTGGCATGACAATTACAGGTCTCAACGCCCATTGATAGAGGTATCAACCATCGGAATCGGAGCACATTTGCAGATTTTCGATTTTATAGCTCTGATTTTGTGGTCTATAGTTCAGGTGATTTTCAATAAAATTGAATTTTCTACAAAACGTGTAGAACTATTTGAACGATCGACATGCCCGTTGGCATGCCAATTACAGGTCTCAACGCCCATTGATAGAGGTATCAACCATCGGAATCGGAGCACATTTGCAGATTTTCGATTTTATAGCTCTGATTTTGTGGCCTATAGTTCAGGTGATTTTCAATAAAATTGAATTTTCTACAAAACGTGTAGAAATATTCGAACGATCGACATGCCCGTTGGTATGACAATTACAGCTCTCAACGCCCATTGATAGAGGTATCAACCATCGGAATCGGAGCACATTTGCAGATTTTCGATTTTATAGCTCTGATTTTGTGGTCTATAATTCAGGTGATTTTCGATAAAATGGAATTTTCTACAAAACGTGTAGAACTATTCGAACGATCGACATGCCCGTTGGTATGACAATTACAGGTCTCAACGCCCATTGATAGAGGTATCAACCATCGGAATCGGAGCACATTTGCAGATTTTCGATTTTGAAGCTCTGATTTTGTGGTCTATAGTTCAGGTGATTTTCAATAAAATGGAATTTTCTACAAAACGTGCAGAAATATTCGAACGATCGACATGCCCGTTGGCATGACAATTACAGGTCCCAACACCCATTGATAGAGGTATCAACCATCGGAATCGGAGCACATTTGCAGATTTTCGATTTTATAGCTCTGATTTTGTGGTCTATAGTTCAGGTGATTTTCAATAAAATTGAATTTTCTACAAAACGTGTAGAACTATTCGAACGATCGACATGCCCGTTGGCATGCCAATTACAGGTCTCAACGCCCATTGATAGAGGTATCAACCATCGGAATCGGAGCACATTTGCAGATTTTCGATTGTATAGCTCTGATTTTGTGGTCTATAGTTCAGGTGATTTTCAATAAAATTGAATTTTCTACAAAACGTGTAGAACTATTCGATCGATCGTAATGCCCGTTGGTAACACAATTACAGGTCTCAACGCCCATTGATAGAGGTATCAACTATCGGAATCGGGGCACATTTGCAGATACGCCCATTGATAGAGGTATCAACCATCGGAATCGGAGCACATTTGCAGATTTTCGATTTTATAGCTCTGATTTTGTGGCCTATAGTTCAGGTGATTTTCAATAAAATTGAATTTTCTACAAAACGTGTAGAACTATTCGAACGATCGACATGCCCGTTGGCATGACAATTACAGGTCTCAACGCCCATTGATAGAGGTATCAACCATCGGAATCGGAGCACATTTGCAGATTTTCGATTTTATAGCTCTGATTTTGTGGTCTATAATTCAGGTGATTTTCGATAAAATGGAATTTTCTACAAAACGTGTAGAACTATTCGAACGATCGACATGCCCGTTGGTATGACAATTACAGGTCTCAACGCCCATTGATGGAGGTATCAACCATCGGAATCGGAGCACATTTGCAGATTTTCGATTTTATAGCTCTGATTTTGTGGTCTATAGTTCAGGTGATTTTCAATAAAATTGAATTTTCTACAAAACGTGTAGAACTATTCGAACGATCGACATGCCCGTTGGCATGACAATTACAGGTCTCAACGCCCATTGATAGAGGTATCAACCATCGGAATCGGAGCACATTTGCAGATTTTCGATTTTATAGCTCTGATTTTGTGGCCTATAGTTCAGGTGATTTTCAATAAAATTGAATTTTCTACAAAACGTGTAGAACTATGCGAACGATCGACATGCCCGTTGGCATGACAATTACAGGTCTCAACGCCCATTGATAGAGGTATCAACCATCGGAATCGGAGCACATTTGCAGATTTTCGATTTTATAGCTCTGATTTTGTGGCCTATAGTTCAGGTGATTTTCAATAAAATTGAATTTTCTACAAAACGTGTAGAACTATGCGAACGATCGACATGCCCGTTGGCATGACAATTACAGGTCTCAACGCCCATTGATAGAGGTATCAACCATCGGAATCGGAGCACATTTGCAGATTTTCGATTTTATAGCTCTGATTTTGTGGCCTATAGTTCAGGTGATTTTCAATAAAATTGAATTTTCTACAAAACGTGTAGAACTATTCGAACGATCGACATGCCCGTTGGCATGACAATTACAGGTCTCAACGCCCATTGATAGAGGTATCAACCATCGGAATCGGAGCACATTTGCAGATTTTCGATTTTATAGCTCTGATTTTGTGGTCTATAGTTCAGGTGATTTTCAATAAAATTGAATTTTCTACAAAACGTGTAGAACTATGCGAACGATCGACATGCCCGTTGGCATGACAATTACAGGTCTCAACGCCCATTGATAGAGGTATCAACCATCGGAATCGGAGCACATTTGCAGATTTTCGATTTTATAGCTCTGATTTTGTGGTCTATAGTTCAGGTGATTTTCAATAAAATTGAATTTTCTACAAAACGTGTAGAACTATTCGAACGATCGACATGCCCGTTGGCATGACAATTACAGGTCTCAACGCCCATTGATAGAGGTATCAACCATCGGAATCGGAGCACATTTGCAGATTTTCGATTTTATAGCTCTGATTTTGTGGCCTATAGTTCAGGTGATTTTCAATAAAATTGAATTTTCTACAAAACGTGTAGAACTATTCGAACGATCGACATGCCCGTTGGCATGACAATTACAGGTCCCAACGCCCATTGATAGAGGTATCAACCATCGGAATCGGAGCACATTTGCAGATTTTCGATTTTATAGCTCTGATTTTGTGGTCTATAGTTCAGGTGATTTTCAATAAAATTGAATTTTCTACAAAACGTGTAGAACTATTCGAACGATCGACATGCCCGTTGGCATGACAATTACAGGTCTCAACGCCCATTGATAGAGGTATCAACCATCGGAATCGGAGCACATTTGCAGATTTTCGATTTTATAGCTCTGATTTTGTGGCCTATAGTTCAGGTGATTTTCAATAAAATTGAATTTTCTACAAAACGTGTAGAACAATTCGAACGATCGACATGCCCGTTGGCATGACAATTACAGGTCTCAACGCCTATTGATAGAGGTATCAACCATCGGAATCGGAGCACATTTGCAGATTTTCGATTTTATAGCTCTGATTTTGTGGTCTATAGTTCAGGTGATTTTCAATAAAATTGAATTTTCTACAAAACGTGTAGAACTATTCGAACGATCGACATGCCCGTTGGTATGACAATTACAGGTCTCAACGCCCATTGATAGAGGTATCAACCATCGGAATCGGAGCACATTTGCAGATTTTCGATTTTATAGCTCTGATTTTGTGGTCTATAGTTCAAGTGATTTTCAATAAAATTGAATTTTCTACAAAACATGTAGAACTATTCGAACGATCGACATGCCCGTTGGTATGACAATTAGAAGTCTCAACGCCCGTTGATAGAGGTATCAACCATCGGAATCGGAGCACATTTGCAGATTTTCGATTTTATAACTCTGATTTTGTGGTCTATAGTTCAGGTGATTTTCAATAAAATTGAATTTTCTACAAAACGTGTAGAACTATTCGAACGATCGACATGCCCGTTGGCATGACAATTACAGGTCTCAACGCCTATTGATAGAGGTATCAACCATCGGAATCGGAGCACATTTGCAGATTTTCGATTTTATAGCTCTGATTTTGTGGTCTATAGTTCAGGTGATTTTCAATAAAATTGAATTTTCTACAAAACGTGTAGAACTATTCGAACGATCGACATGCCCGTTGGCATGACAATTACAGGTCTCAACGCCCATTGATAGAGGTATCAACCATCGGAATCGGAGCACATTTGCAGATTTTCGATTTTATAGCTCTGATTTTGTGGTCTATAGTTCAGGTGATTTTCAATAAAATTGAATTTTCTACAAAACGTGTAGAACTATTCGAACGATCGACATGCCCGTTGGCATGACAATTACAGGTCTCAACGCCCATTGATAGAGGTATCAACCATCGGAATCGGAGCACATTTGCAGATTTTCGATTTTATAGCTCTGATTTTGTGGTCTATAGTTCAGGTGATTTTCAATAAAATTGAATTTTCTACAAAACGTGTAGAACTATTCGAACGATCGACATGCCCGTTGGCATGACAATTACAGGTCTCAACGCCTATTGATAGAGGTATCAACCATCGGAATCGGAGCACATTTGCAGATTTTCGATTTTATAGCTCTGATTTTGTGGTCTATAGTTCAGGTGATTTTCAATAAAATTGAATTTTCTACAAAACGTGTAGAACTATTCGAACGATCATATGCCCGTTGGCATGACAATTACAGGTCTCAACGCCTATTGATAGAGGTATCAACCATCGGAATCGGAGCACATTTGCAGATTTTCGATTTTATAGCTCTGATTTTGTGGTCTATAGTTCAGGTGATTTTCAATAAAATTGAATTTTCTACAAAACATGTAGAACTATTCGAACGATCGACATGCCCGTTGGTATGACAATTAGAAGTCTCAACGCCCATTGTTAGAGGTATCAACCATCGGAATCGGAGCACATTTGCAGATTTTCGATTTTATAGCTCTGATTTTGTGGTCTACAGTTCAGGTGATTTTCAATAAAATTGAATTTTCTACAAAACATGTAGAACTATTCGAACGATCGACATGCCCGTTGGTATGACAATTAGAAGTCTCAACGCCCATTGATAGAGGTATCAACCATCGGAATCGGAGCACATTTGCAGATTTTCGATTTTATAACTCTGATTTTGTGGTCTATAATTCAGGTGATTTTCAATAAAATTGAATTTTCTACAAAACATGTAGAACTATTCGAACGATCGACATGCCCGTTGGTATGACAATTAGAAGTCTCAACGCCCATTGATAGAGGTATCAACCATCGGAATCGGAGCACATTTGCAGATTTTCGATTTTATAACTCTGATTTTGTGGTCTATAGTTTAGGTGATTTTCAATAAAATTGAATTTTCTATAAAACGTGTAGAAATATTCGACCAATCGCCATGCCCGTTGGTATGACAATTACAGGTCTCAACGCCCATTGATAGAGGTATCAACCATCGGAATCGGAGCACATTTGCAGATTTTCGATTTTATAGCTCTGATTTTGTGGCCTATAGTTCAGGTGATTTTCAATAAAATTGAATTTTCTACAAAACGTGTAGAACTATTCGAACGATCGACATGCCCGTTGGTATGACAATTACAGGTCTCAACGCCCATTGATAGAGGTATCAACCATCGGAATCGGAGCACATTTGCAGATTTTCGATTTTATAGCTCTGATTTTGTGGCCTATAGTTCAGGTGATTTTCAATAAAATTGAATTTTCTACAAAACGTGTAGAACTATTCGAACGATCGACATGCCCGTTGGCATGACAATTACAGGTCTCAACGCCTATTGATAGAGGTATCAACCATCGGAATCGGAGCACATTTGCAGATTTTCGATTTTATAGCTCTGATTTTGTGGTCTAGTTCAGGTGATTTTCAATAAAATTGAATTTTCTACAAAACGTGTAGAACTATTCGAACGATCGACATGCCCGTTGGTATGACAATTACAGGTCTCAACGCCCATTGATAGAGGTATCAACCATCGGAATCGGAGCACATTTGCAGATTTTCGATTTTATAGCTCTGATTTTGTGGTCTATAGTTCAGGTGATTTTCAATAAAATTGAATTTTCTACAAAACGTGTAGAACTATTCGAACGATCGACATGCCCGTTGGTATGACAATTACAGGTCTCAACGCCCATTGATAGAGGTATCAACCATCGGAATCGGAGCACATTTGCAGATTTTCGATTTTATAGCTCTGATTTTGTGGCCTATAGTTCAGGTGATTTTCAATAAAATTGAATTTTCTACAAAACGTGTAGAACTATTCGAACGATCGACATGCCCGTTGGCATGACAATTACAGGTCTCAACGCCTATTGATAGAGGTATCAACCATCGGAATCGGAGCACATTTGCAGATTTTCGATTTTATAGCTCTGATTTTGTGGTCTATAGTTCAGGTGATTTTCAATAAAATTGAATTTTCTACAAAACGTGTAGAACTATTCGAACGATCGACATGCCCGTTGGCATGACAATTACAGGTCTCAACGCCCATTGATAGAGGTATCAACCATCGGAATCGGAGCACATTTGCAGATTTTCGATTTTATAGCTCTGATTTTGTGGCCTATAGTTCAGGTGATTTTCAATAAAATTGAATTTTCTACAAAACGTGTAGAACTATTCGAACGATCGACATGCCCGTTGGCATGACAATTACAGGTCTCAACGCCTATTGATAGAGGTATCAACCATCGGAATCGGAGCACATTTGCAGATTTTCGATTTTATAACTCTGATTTTGTGGTCTATAGTTCAGGTGATTTTCAATAAAATTGAATTTTCTACAAAACGTGTAGAACTATTCGAACGATCGACATGCCCGTTGGCATGACAATTACAGGTCTCAACGCCTATTGATAGAGGTATCAACCATCGGAATCGGAGCACATTTGCAGATTTTCGATTTTATAGCTCTGATTTTGTGGTCTATAGTTCAGGTGATTTTCAATAAAATTGAATTTTCTACAAAACGTGTAGAACTATTCGAACGATCGACATGCCCGTTGGCATGACAATTACAGGTCTCAACGCCCATTGATAGAGGTATCAACCATCGGAATCGGAGCACATTTGCAGATTTTCGATTTTATAGCTCTGATTTTGTGGCCTATAGTTCAGGTGATTTTCAATAAAATTGAATTTTCTACAAAACGTGTAGAACTATTCGAACGATCGACATGCCCGTTGGCATGACAATTACAGGTCTCAACGCCCATTGATAGAGGTATCAACCATCGGAATCGGAGCACATTTGCAGATTTTCGATTTTATAGCTCTGATTTTGTGGCCTATAGTTCAGGTGATTTTCAATAAAATTGAATTTTCTACAAAACGTGTAGAACTATTCGAACGATCGACATGCCCGTTGGTATGACAATTACAGGTCTCAACGCCCATTGATAGAGGTATCAACCATCGGAATCGGAGCACATTTGCAGATTTTCGATTTTATAGCTCTGATTTTGTGGCCTATAGTTCAGGTGATTTTCAATAAAATTGAATTTTCTACAAAACGTGTAGAACTATTCGAACGATCGACATGCCCGTTGGCATGACAATTACAGGTCTCAACGCCTATTGATAGAGGTATCAACCATCGGAATCGGAGCACATTTGCAGATTTTCGATTTTATAGCTCTGATTTTGTGGTCTATAGTTCAGGTGATTTTCAATAAAATTGAATTTTCTACAAAACGTGTAGAACTATTCGAACGATCGACATGCCCGTTGGTATGACAATTACAGGTCTCAACGCCCATTGATAGAGGTATCAACCATCGGAATCGGAGCACATTTGCAGATTTTCGATTTTATAGCTCTGATTTTGTGGCCTATAGTTCAGGTGATTTTCAATAAAATTGAATTTTCTACAAAACGTGTAGAACTATTCGAACGATCGACATGCCCGTTGGCATGACAATTACAGGTCTCAACGCCCATTGCTAGAGGTATCAACCATCGGAATCGGAGCACATTTGCAGATTTTCGATTTTATAGCTCTGATTTTGTGGTCTATAGTTCAGGTGATTTTCAATAAAATTGAATTTTCTATAAAACGTGTAGAAATATTCGAACAATCGCCATGCCCGTTGGTATGACAATTACAGGTCTCAACGCCCATTGATAGAGGTATCAACCATCGGAATCGGAGCACATTTGCAGATTTTCGATTTTATAGCTCTGATTTTGTGGTCTATAGTTCAGGTGATTTTCAATAAAATTGAATTTTCTACAAAACGTGTAGAACTATTCGAACGATCGACATGCCCGTTGGCATGACAATTACAGGTCTCAACGCCCATTGATAGAGGTATCAACCATCGGAATCGGAGCACATTTGCAGATTTTCGATTTTATAGCTCTGATTTTGTGGTCTATAGTTCAGGTGATTTTCAATAAAATTGAATTTTCTACAAAACGTGTAGAACTATTCGAACGATCGACATGCCCGTTGGCATGACAATTACAGGTCTCAACGCCCATTGCTAGAGGTATCAACCATCGGAATCGGAGCACATTTGCAGATTTTCGATTTTATAGCTCTGATTTTGTGGTCTATAGTTCAGGTGATTTTCAATAAAATTGAATTTTCTATAAAACGTGTAGAAATATTCGAACAATCGCCATGCCCGTTGGTATGACAATTACAGGTCTCAACGCCCATTGATAGAGGTATGAACCATCGGAATCGGAGCACATTTGCAGATTTTCGATTTTATAGCTCTGATTTTGTGGCCTATAGTTCAGGTGATTTTCAATAAAATTGAATTTTCTACAAAACGTGTAGAACTATTCGAACGATCGACATGCCCGTTGGTATGACAATTACAGGTCTCAACGCCCATTGATAGAGGTATCAACCATCGGAATCGGAGCACATTTGCAGATTTTCGATTTTATAACTCTGATTTTGTGGTCTATAGTTCAGGTGATTTTCAATAAAATTGAATTTTCTACAAAACGTGTAGAACTATTCGAACGATCGACATGCCCGTTGGTATGACAATTACAGGTCTCAACGCCCATTGATAGAGGTATCAACCATCGGAATCGGAGCACATTTGCAGATTTTCGATTTTATAGCTCTGATTTTGTGGCCTATAGTTCAGGTGATTTTCAATAAAATTGAATTTTCTACAAAACGTGTAGAACTATTCGAACGATCGACATGCCCGTTGGTATGACAATTAGAAGTCTCAACGCCCATTGATAGAGGTATCAACCATCGGAATCGGAGCACATTTGCAGATTTTCGATTTTATAACTCTGATTTTGTGGTCTATAGTTCAGGTGATTTTCAATAAAATTGAATTTTCTATAAAACGTGTAGAAATATTCGAACAATCGCCATGCCCGTTGGCATGACAATTACAGGTCTCAACGCCCATTGATAGAGGTATCAACCATCGGAATCGGAGCACATTTGCAGATTTTCGATTTTATAGCTCTGATTTTGTGGCCTATAGTTCAGGTGATTTTCAATAAAATTGAATTTTCTACAAAACGTGTAGAACTATTCGAACGATCGACATGCCCGTTGGCATGACAATTACAGGTCTCAACGCCTATTGATAGAGGTATCAACCATCGGAATCGGAGCACATTTGCAGATTTTCGATTTTATAGCTCTGATTTTGTGGCCTATAGTTCAGGTGATTTTCAATAAAATTGAATTTTCTACAAAACGTGTAGAACTATTCGAACGATCGACATGCCCGTTGGTATGACAATTAGAAGTCTCAACGCCCATTGATAGAGGTATCAACCATCGGAATCGGAGCACATTTGCAGATTTTCGATTTTATAACTCTGATTTTGTGGTCTATAGTTCAGGTGATTTTCAATAAAATTGAATTTTCTATAAAACGTGTAGAAATATTCGAACAATCGCCATGCCCGTTGGCATGACAATTACAGGTCTCAACGCCTATTGATAGAGGTATCAACCATCGGAATCGGAGCACATTTGCAGATTTTCGATTTTATAGCTCTGATTTTGTGGTCTATAGTTCAGGTGATTTTCAATAAAATTGAATTTTCTACAAAACGTGTAGAACTATTCGAACGATCGACATGCCCGTTGGCATGACAATTACAGGTCTCAACGCCTATTGATAGAGGTATCAACCATCGGAATCGGAGCACATTTGCAGATTTTCGATTTTATAGCTCTGATTTTGTGGTCTATAGTTCAGGTGATTTTCAATAAAATTGAATTTTCTATAAAACGTGTAGAAATATTCGAACAATCGCCATGCCCGTTGGTATGACAATTACAGGTCTCAACGCCCATTGATAGAGGTATCAACCATCGGAATCGGAGCACATTTGCAGATTTTCGATTTTATAGCTCTGATTTTGTGGCCTATAGTTCAGGTGATTTTCAATAAAATTGAATTTTCTACAAAACATGTAGAACTATTCGAACGATCGACATGCCCGTTGGTATGACAATTAGAAGTCTCAACGCCCATTGATAGAGGTATCAACCATCGGAATCGGAGCACATTTGCAGATTTTCGATTTTATAACTCTGATTTTGTGGTCTATAGTTCAGGTGATTTTCAATAAAATTGAATTTTCTATAAAACGTGTAGAAATATTCGAACAATCGCCATGCCCGTTGGTATGACAATTACAGGTCTCAACGCCCATTGATAGAGGTATCAACCATCGGAATCGGAGCACATTTGCAGATTTTCGATTTTATAGCTCTGATTTTGTGGTCTATAGTTCAGGTGATTTTCAATAAAATTGAATTTTCTACAAAACGTGTAGAACTATTCGAACGATCGACATGCCCGTTGGCATGACAATTACAGGTCTCAACGCCCATTGATAGAGGTATCAACCATCGGAATCGGAGCACATTTGCAGATTTTCGATTTTATAGCTCTGATTTTGTGGTCTATAGTTCAGGTGATTTTCAATAAAATTGAATTTTCTACAAAACGTGTAGAACTATTCGAACGATCGACATGCCCGTTGGCATGACAATTACAGGTCTCAACGCCCATTGCTAGAGGTATCAACCATCGGAATCGGAGCACATTTGCAGATTTTCGATTTTATAGCTCTGATTTTGTGGTCTATAGTTCAGGTGATTTTCAATAAAATTGAATTTTCTATAAAACGTGTAGAAATATTCGAACAATCGCCATGCCCGTTGGTATGACAATTACAGGTCTCAACGCCCATTGATAGAGGTATCAACCATCGGAATCGGAGCACATTTGCAGATTTTCGATTTTATAGCTCTGATTTTGTGGTCTATAGTTCAGGTGATTTTCAATAAAATTGAATTTTCTACAAAACGTGTAGAACTATTCGAACGATCGACATGCCCGTTGGCATGACAATTACAGGTCTCAACGCCCATTGATAGAGGTATCAACCATCGGAATCGGAGCACATTTGCAGATTTTCGATTTTATAGCTCTGATTTTGTGGTCTATAGTTCAGGTGATTTTCAATAAAATTGAATTTTCTACAAAACGTGTAGAACTATTCGAACGATCGACATGCCCGTTGGCATGACAATTACAGGTCTCAACGCCCATTGCTAGAGGTATCAACCATCGGAATCGGAGCACATTTGCAGATTTTCGATTTTATAGCTCTGATTTTGTGGTCTATAGTTCAGGTGATTTTCAATAAAATTGAATTTTCTATAAAACGTGTAGAAATATTCGAACAATCGCCATGCCCGTTGGTATGACAATTACAGGTCTCAACGCCCATTGATAGAGGTATGAACCATCGGAATCGGAGCACATTTGCAGATTTTCGATTTTATAGCTCTGATTTTGTGGCCTATAGTTCAGGTGATTTTCAATAAAATTGAATTTTCTACAAAACGTGTAGAACTATTCGAACGATCGACATGCCCGTTGGTATGACAATTACAGGTCTCAACGCCCATTGATAGAGGTATCAACCATCGGAATCGGAGCACATTTGCAGATTTTCGATTTTATAACTCTGATTTTGTGGTCTATAGTTCAGGTGATTTTCAATAAAATTGAATTTTCTATAAAACGTGTAGAAATATTCGAACAATCGCCATGCCCGTTGGTATGACAATTACAGGTCTCAACGCCCATTGATAGAGGTATCAACCATCGGAATCGGAGCACATTTGCAGATTTTCGATTTTATAGCTCTGATTTTGTGGTCTATAGTTCAGGTGATTTTCAATAAAATTGAATTTTCTACAAAACGTGTAGAACTATTCGAACGATCGACATGCCCGTTGGCATGACAATTACAGGTCTCAACGCCCATTGATAGAGGTATCAACCATCGGAATCGGAGCACATTTGCAGATTTTCGATTTTATAGCTCTGATTTTGTGGCCTATAGTTCAGGTGATTTTCAATAAAATTGAATTTTCTACAAAACGTGTAGAACTATTCGAACGATCGACATGCCCGTTGGCATGACAATTACAGGTCTCAACGCCCATTGATAGAGGTATCAACCATCGGAATCGGAGCACATTTGCAGATTTTCGATTTTATAGCTCTGATTTTGTGGCCTATAGTTCAGGTGATTTTCAATAAAATTGAATTTTCTACAAAACGTGTAGAACTATTCGAACGATCGACATGCCCGTTGGTATGACAATTACAGGTCTCAACGCCCATTGATAGAGGTATCAACCATCGGAATCGGAGCACATTTGCAGATTTTCGATTTTATAGCTCTGATTTTGTGGCCTATAGTTCAGGTGATTTTCAATAAAATTGAATTTTCTACAAAACGTGTAGAACTATTCGAACGATCGACATGCCCGTTGGTATGACAATTAGAAGTCTCAACGCCCATTGATAGAGGTATCAACCATCGGAATCGGAGCACATTTGCAGATTTTCGATTTTATAACTCTGATTTTGTGGTCTATAGTTCAGGTGATTTTCAATAAAATTGAATTTTCTTCAAAACGTGTAGAAATATTCGAACAATCGCCATGCCCGTTGGCATGACAATTACAGGTCTCAACGCCCATTGATAGAGGTATCAACCATCGGAATCGGAGCACATTTGCAGATTTTCGATTTTATAGCTCTGATTTTGTGGCCTATAGTTCAGGTGATTTTCAATAAAATTGAATTTTCTACAAAACGTGTAGAACTATTCGAACGATCGACATGCCCGTTGGTATGACAATTAGAAGTCTCAACGCCCATTGATAGAGGTATCAACCATCGGAATCGGAGCACATTTGCAGATTTTCGATTTTATAACTCTGATTTTGTGGTCTATAGTTCAGGTGATTTTCAATAAAATTGAATTTTCTACAAAACATGTAGAACTATTCGAACGATCGACATGCCCGTTGGTATGACAATTAGAAGTCTCAACGCCCATTGATAGAGGTATCAACCATCGGAATCGGAGCACATTTGCAGATTTTCGATTTTATAGCTCTGATTTTGTGGTCTATAGTTCAGGTGATTTTCAATAAAATTGAATTTTCTATAAAACGTGTAGAAATGCCATGCCCGTTGGTATGACAATTACAGGTCTCAACGCCCATTGATAGAGGTATGAACCATCGGAATCGGAGCACATTTGCAGATTTTCGATTTTATAGCTCTGATTTTGTGGCCTATAGTTCAGGTGATTTTCAATAAAATTGAATTTTCTACAAAACGTGTAGAACTATTCGAACGATCGACATGCCCGTTGGTATGACAATTACAGGTCTCAACGCCCATTGATAGAGGTATCAACCATCGGAATCGGAGCACATTTGCAGATTTTCGATTTTATAGCTCTGATTTTGTGGCCTATAGTTCAGGTGATTTTCAATAAAATTGAATTTTCTACAAAACGTGTAGAACTATTCGAACGATCGACATGCCCGTTGGCATGACAATTACAGGTCTCAACGCCCATTGATAGAGGTATCAACCATCGGAATCGGAGCACATTTGCAGATTTTCGATTTTATAGCTCTGATTTTGTGGTCTATAGTTCAGGTGATTTTCAATAAAATTGAATTTTCTTCAAAACGTGTAGAACTATTCGAACGATCGACATGCCCGTTGGCATGACAATTACAGGTCTCAACGCCCATTGATAGAGGTATCAACCATCGGAATCGGAGCACATTTGCAGATTTTCGATTTTATAGCTCTGATTTTGTGGCCTATAGTTCAGGTGATTTTCAATAAAATTGAATTTTCTACAAAACGTGTAGAACTATTCGAACGATCGACATGCCCGTTGGTATGACAATTACAGGTCTCAACGCCCATTGATAGAGGTATCAACCATCGGAATCGGAGCACATTTGCAGATTTTCGATTTTATAGCTCTGATTTTGTGGCCTATAGTTCAGGTGATTTTCAATAAAATTGAATTTTCTACAAAACGTGTAGAACTATTCGAACGATCGACATGCCCGTTGGCATGACAATTACAGGTCTCAACGCCCATTGATAGAGGTATCAACCATCGGAATCGGAGCACATTTGCAGATTTTCGATTTTATAGCTCTGATTTTGTGGTCTATAGTTCAGGTGATTTTCAATAAAATTGAATTTTCTTCAAAACGTGTAGAACTATTCGAACGATCGACATGCCCGTTGGCATGACAATTACAGGTCTCAACGCCCATTGATAGAGGTATCAACCATCGGAATCGGAGCACATTTGCAGATTTTCGATTTTATAGCTCTGATTTTGTGGCCTATAGTTCAGGTGATTTTCAATAAAATTGAATTTTCTACAAAACGTGTAGAACTATTCGAACGATCGACATGCCCGTTGGCATGACAATTACAGGTCCCAACGCCCATTGATAGAGGTATCAACCATCGGAATCGGAGCACATTTGCAGATTTTCGATTTTATAGCTCTGATTTTGTGGTCTATAGTTCAGGTGATTTTCAATAAAATTGAATTTTCTTCAAAACGTGTAGAACTATTCGAACGATCGACATGCCCGTTGGCATGACAATTACAGGTCTCAACGCCCATTGATAGAGGTATCAACCATCGGAATCGGAGCACATTTGCAGATTTTCGATTTTATAGCTCTGATTTTGTGGCCTATAGTTCAGGTGATTTTCAATAAAATTGAATTTTCTATAAAACGTGTAGAACTATTCGAACGATCGACATGCCCGTTGGCATGACAATTACAGGTCTCAACGCCCATTGATAGAGGTATCAACCATCGGAATCGGAGCACATTTGCAGATTTTCGATTTTATAGCTCTGATTTTGTGGTCTATAGTTCAGGTGATTTTCAATAAAATTGAATTTTCTACAAAACGTGTAGAACTATTCGAACGATCGACATGCCCGTTGGCATGACAATTACAGGTCTCAACGCCCATTGATAGAGGTATCAACCATCGGAATCGGAGCACATTTGCAGATTTTCGATTTTATAGCTCTGATTTTGTGGTCTATAGTTCAGGTGATTTTCAATAAAATTGAATTTTCTTCAAAACGTGTAGAACTATTCGAACGATCGACATGCCCGTTGGCATGACAATTACAGGTCTCAACGCCCATTGATAGAGGTATCAACCATCGGAATCGGAGCACATTTGCAGATTTTCGATTTTATAGCTCTGATTTTGTGGCCTATAGTTCAGGTGATTTTCAATAAAATTGAATTTTCTACAAAACGTGTAGAACTATTCGAACGATCGACATGCCCGTTGGCATGACAATTACAGGTCTCAACGCCTATTGATAGAGGTATCAACCATCGGAATCGGAGCACATTTGCAGATTTTCGATTTTATAGCTCTGATTTTGTGGTCTATAGTTCAGGTGATTTTCAATAAAATTGAATTTTCTACAAAACGTGTAGAACTATTCGAACGATCGACATGCCCGTTGGTATGACAATTACAGGTCTCAACGCCCATTGATAGAGGTATCAACCATCGGAATCGGAGCACATTTGCAGATTTTCGATTTTATAGCTCTGATTTTGTGGCCTATAGTTCAGGTGATTTTCAATAAAACTGAATTTTCTACAAAACGTGTAGAACTATTCGAACGATCGACATGCCCGTTGGCATGACAATTACAGGTCTCAACGCCCATTGATAGAGGTATCAACCATCGGAATCGGAGCACATTTGCAGATTTTCGATTTTATAGCTCTGATTTTGTGGCCTATAGTTCAGGTGATTTTCAATAAAATTGAATTTTCTACAAAACGTGTAGAACTATTCGAACGATCGACATGCCCGTTGGCATGACAATTACAGGTCTCAACGCCTATTGATAGAGGTATCAACCATCGGAATCGGAGCACATTTGCAGATTTTCGATTTTATAGCTCTGATTTTGTGGTCTATAGTTCAGGTGATTTTCAATAAAATTGAATTTTCTACAAAACGTGTAGAACTATTCGAACGATCGACATGCCCGTTGGTATGACAATTACAGGTCTCAACGCCCATTGATAGAGGTATCAACCATCGGAATCGGAGCACATTTGCAGATTTTCGATTTTATAACTCTGATTTTGTGGTCTATAGTTCAGGTGATTTTCAATAAAATTGAATTTTCTATAAAACGTGTAGAACTATTCGAACGATCGACATGCCCGTTGGCATGACAATTACAGGTCTCAACGCCTATTGATAGAGGTATCAACCATCGGAATCGGAGCACATTTGCAGATTTTCGATTTTATAGCTCTGATTTTGTGGTCTATAGTTCAGGTGATTTTCAATAAAATTGAATTTTCTACAAAACGTGTAGAACTATTCGAACGATCGACATGCCCGTTGGTATGACAATTACAGGTCTCAACGCCCATTGATAGAGGTATCAACCATCGGAATCGGAGCACATTTGCAGATTTTCGATTTTATAGCTCTGATTTTGTGGCCTATAGTTCAGGTGATTTTCAATAAAATTGAATTTTCTACAAAACGTGTAGAACTATTCGAACGATCGACATGCCCGTTGGCATGACAATTACAGGTCTCAACGCCTATTGATAGAGGTATCAACCATCGGAATCGGAGCACATTTGCAGATTTTCGATTTTATAGCTCTGATTTTGTGGTCTATAGTTCAGGTGATTTTCAATAAAATTGAATTTTCTACAAAACGTGTAGAACTATTCGAACGATCGACATGCCCGTTGGTATGACAATTACAGGTCTCAACGCCCATTGATAGAGGTATCAACCATCGGAATCGGAGCACATTTGCAGATTTTCGATTTTATAGCTCTGATTTTGTGGCCTATAGTTCAGGTGATTTTCAATAAAACTGAATTTTCTACAAAACGTGTAGAACTATTCGAACGATCGACATGCCCGTTGGCATGACAATTACAGGTCTCAACGCCCATTGATAGAGGTATCAACCATCGGAATCGGAGCACATTTGCAGATTTTCGATTTTGAAGCTCTGATTTTGTGGTCTATAGTTCAGGTGATTTTCAATAAAATTGAATTTTCTACAAAACGTGCAGAAATATTCGAACGATCGACATGCCCGTTGGCATGACAATTACAGGTCCCAACGCCCATTGATAGAGGTATCAACCATCGGAATCGGAGCACATTTGCAGATTTTCGATTTTATAGCTCTGATTTTGTGGTCTATAGTTCAGGTGATTTTCAATAAAATTGAATTTTCTACAAAACATGTAGAACTATTCGAACGATCGACATGCCCGTTGGCATGACAATTACAGGTCTCAACACCCATTGATAGAGGTATCAACCATCGGAATCGGAGCACATTTGCAGATTTTCGATTTTATAGCTCTGATTTTGTGGTCTATAGTTCAGGTGATTTTCAATAAAATTGAATTTTCTACAAAACGTGTAGAACTATTCGAACGATCGACATGCCCGTTGGCATGACAATTACAGGTCTCAACGCCCATTGATAGAGGTATCAACCATCGGAATCGGAGCACATTTGCAGATTTTCGATTTTATAGCTCTGATTTTGTGGTCTATAGTTCAGGTGATTTTCAATAAAATTGAATTTTCTACAAAACATGTAGAACTATTCGAACGATCGACATGCCCGTTGGTATGACAATTAGAAGTCTCAACGCCCATTGATAGAGGTATCAACCATCGGAATCGGAGCACATTTGCAGATTTTCGATTTTATAGCTCTGATTTTGTGGTCTATAGTTCAGGTGATTTTCAATAAAATTGAATTTTCTACAAAACGTGTAGAACTATTCGAACGATCGACATGCCCGTTGGCATGACAATTACAGGTCTCAACGCCCATTGATAGAGGTATCAACCATCGGAATCGGAGCACATTTGCAGATTTTCGATTTTATAGCTCTGATTTTGTGGTCTATAGTTCAGGTGATTTTCAATAAAATTGAATTTTCTACAAAACATGTAGAACTATTCGAACGATCGACATGCCCGTTGGTATGACAATTAGAAGTCTCAACGCCCATTGATAGAGGTATCAACCATCGGAATCGGAGCACATTTGCAGATTTTCGATTTTATAGCTCTGATTTTGTGGTCTATAGTTCAGGTGATTTTCAATAAAATTGAATTTTCTATAAAACGTGTAGAAATGCCATGCCCGTTGGTATGACAATTACAGGTCTCAACGCCCATTGATAGAGGTATC
Source organism: Tipula vernalis (assembly GCA_958295665.1). Taxonomy (NCBI): domain Eukaryota; kingdom Metazoa; phylum Arthropoda; class Insecta; order Diptera; family Tipulidae; genus Tipula; species Tipula vernalis. The sequence continues at coordinate 119,810,077 of OY282559.1, forward strand.
AACCATCGGAATCGGAGCACATTTGCAGATTTTCGATTTTATAGCTCTGATTTTGTGGCCTATAGTTCAGGTGATTTTCAATAAAATTGAATTTTCTACAAAACGTGTAGAACTATTCGAACGATCGACATGCCCGTTGGTATGACAATTACAGGTCTCAACGCCCATTGATAGAGGTATCAACCATCGGAATCGGAGCACATTTGCAGATTTTCGATTTTATAGCTCTGATTTTGTGGCCTATAGTTCAGGTGATTTTCAATCAAATTGAATTTTCTACAAAACGTGTAGAACTATTCGAACGATCGACATGCCCGTTGGCATGACAATTACAGGTCTCAACGCCCATTGATAGAGGTATCAACCATCGGAATCGGAGCACATTTGCAGATTTTCGATTTTATAGCTCTGATTTTGTGGTCTATAGTTCAGGTGATTTTCAATAAAATTGAATTTTCTACAAAACATGTAGAACTATTCGAACGATCGACATGCCCGTTGGCATGACAATTACAGGTCTCAACACCCATTGATAGAGGTATCAACCATCGGAATCGGAGCACATTTGCAGATTTTCGATTTTATAGCTCTGATTTTGTGGTCTATAGTTCAGGTGATTTTCAATAAAATTGAATTTTCTACAAAACGTGTAGAACTATTCGAACGATCGACATGCCCGTTGGCATGACAATTACAGGTCTCAACGCCCATTGATAGAGGTATCAACCATCGGAATCGGAGCACATTTGCAGATTTTCGATTTTATAGCTCTGATTTTGTGGTCTATAGTTCAGGTGATTTTCAATAAAATTGAATTTTCTACAAAACATGTAGAACTATTCGAACGATCGACATGCCCGTTGGTATGACAATTAGAAGTCTCAACGCCCATTGATAGAGGTATCAACCATCGGAATCGGAGCACATTTGCAGATTTTCGATTTTATAGCTCTGATTTTGTGGTCTATAGTTCAGGTGATTTTCAATAAAATTGAATTTTCTATAAAACGTGTAGAAATGCCATGCCCGTTGGTATGACAATTACAGGTCTCAACGCCCATTGATAGAGGTATCAACCATCGGAATCGGAGCACATTTGCAGATTTTCGATTTTATAGCTCTGATTTTGTGGCCTATAGTTCAGGTGATTTTCAATAAAATTGAATTTTCTACAAAACGTGTAGAACTATTCGAACGATCGACATGCCCGTTGGTATGACAATTACAGGTCTCAACGCCCATTGATAGAGGTATCAACCATCGGAATCGGAGCACATTTGCAGATTTTCGATTTTATAGCTCTGATTTTGTGGCCTATAGTTCAGGTGATTTTCAATCAAATTGAATTTTCTACAAAACGTGTAGAACTATTCGAACGATCGACATGCCCGTTGGCATGACAATTACAGGTCTCAACGCCCATTGATAGAGGTATCAACCATCGGAATCGGAGCACATTTGCAGATTTTCGATTTTATAGCTCTGATTTTGTGGTCTATAGTTCAGGTGATTTTCAATCAAATTGAATTTTCTACAAAACGTGTAGAACTATTCGAACGATCGACATGCCCGTTGGCATGACAATTACAGGTCTCAACGCCCATTGATAGAGGTATCAACCATCGGAATCGGAGCACATTTGCAGATTTTCGATTTTATAGCTCTGATTTTGTGGCCTATAGTTCAGGTGATTTTCAATAAAATTGAATTTTCTACAAAACGTGTAGAACTATTCGAACGATCGACATGCCCGTTGGCATGACAATTACAGGTCTCAACGCCTATTGATAGAGGTATCAACCATCGGAATCGGAGCACATTTGCAGATTTTCGATTTTATAACTCTGATTTTGTGGCCTATAGTTCAGGTGATTTTCAATAAAATTGAATTTTCTTCAAAACGTGTAGAACTATTCGAACGATCGACATGCCCGTTGGCATGACAATTACAGGTCTCAACGCCCATTGATAGAGGTATCAACCATCGGAATCGGAGCACATTTGCAGATTTTCGATTTTATAGCTCTGATTTTGTGGCCTATAGTTCAGGTGATTTTCAATAAAATTGAATTTTCTACAAAACGTGTAGAACTATTCGAACGATCGACATGCCCGTTGGTATGACAATTACAGGTCTCAACGCCCATTGATAGAGGTATCAACCATCGGAATCGGAGCACATTTGCAGATTTTCGATTTTATAACTCTGATTTTGTGGCCTATAGTTCAGGTGATTTTCAATAAAATTGAATTTTCTACAAAACGTGTAGAACTATTCGAACGATCGACATGCCCGTTGGCATGACAATTACAGGTCTCAACGCCCATTGATAGAGGTATCAACCATCGGAATCGGAGCACATTTGCAGATTTTCGATTTTGAAGCTCTGATTTTGTGGTCTATAGTTCAGGTGATTTTCAATAAAATTGAATTTTCTACAAAACGTGCAGAAATATTCGAACGATCGACATGCCCGTTGGCATGACAATTACAGGTCCCAACGCCCATTGATAGAGGTATCAACCATCGGAATCGGAGCACATTTGCAGATTTTCGATTTTATAGCTCTGATTTTGTGGTCTATAGTTCAGGTGATTTTCAATAAAATTGAATTTTCTACAAAATGTGTAGAACTATTCGAACGATCGACATGCCCGTTGGCATGACAATTACAGGTCTCAACGCCCATTGATAGAGGTATCAACCATCGGAATCGGAGCACATTTGCAGATTTTCGATTTTATAGCTCTGATTTTGTGGTCTATAGTTCAGGTGATTTTCAATAAAATTGAATTTTCTACAAAACATGTAGAACTATTCGAACGATCGACATGCCCGTTGGCATGACAATTACAGGTCTCAACACCCATTGATAGAGGTATCAACCATCGGAATCGGAGCACATTTGCAGATTTTCGATTTTATAGCTCTGATTTTGTGGTCTATAGTTCAGGTGATTTTCAATAAAATTGAATTTTCTTCAAAACGTGTAGAACTATTCGAACGATCGACATGCCCGTTGGCATGACAATTACAGGTCTCAACGCCCATTGATAGAGGTATCAACCATCGGAATCGGAGCACATTTGCAGATTTTCGATTTTATAGCTCTGATTTTGTGGCCTATAGTTCAGGTGATTTTCAATAAAATTGAATTTTCTACAAAACGTGTAGAACTATTCGAACGATCGACATGCCCGTTGGTATGACAATTACAGGTCTCAACGCCCATTGATAGAGGTATCAACCATCGGAATCGGAGCACATTTGCAGATTTTCGATTTTATAGCTCTGATTTTGTGGCCTATAGTTCAGGTGATTTTCAATAAAATTGAATTTTCTACAAAACGTGTAGAACTATTCGAACGATCGACATGCCCGTTGGTATGACAATTACAGGTCTCAACGCCCATTGATAGAGGTATCAACCATCGGAATCGGAGCACATTTGCAGATTTTCGATTTTATAGCTCTGATTTTGTGGCCTATAGTTCAGGTGATTTTCAATAAAATTGAATTTTCTACAAAACGTGTAGAACTATTCGAACGATCGACATGCCCGTTGGCATGACAATTACAGGTCTCAACGCCCATTGATAGAGGTATCAACCATCGGAATCGGAGCACATTTGCAGATTTTCGATTTTATAGCTCTGATTTTGTGGCCTATAGTTCAGGTGATTTTCAATAAAATTGAATTTTCTACAAAACGTGTAGAACTATTCGAACGATCGACATGCCCGTTGGCATGACAATTACAGGTCTCAACGCCTATTGATAGAGGTGTCAACCATCGGAATCGGAGCACATTTGCAGATTTTCGATTTTATAGCTCTGATTTTGTGGTCTATAGTTCAGGTGATTTTCAATAAAATTGAATTTTCTACAAAACATGTAGAACTATTCGAACGATCGACATGCCCGTTGGCATGCCAATTACAGGTCTCAAGGCCCATTGATAGTGGTATCAACCATCGGAATCGGAGCACATTTGCAGATTTTCGATTTTATAGCTCTGATTTTGTGGTCTATAGTTCAGGTGATTTTCAATAAAATTGAATTTCCTTCAAAACGTGTAGAACTATTCGAACGATCGACATGCCCGTTGGCATGACCATTACAGGTCTCAACGCCCATTGATAGAGGTATCAACCATCGGAATCGGAGCACATTTGCAGATTTTCGATTTTTTAACTCTGATTTTGTGTTCTATAGTTCAGGTGATTTTCAATAAAATTGAATTTTCTACAAAACGTGTAGAACTATTCGAACGATCGACATGCCCATTGGTATGGCAATTACAGGTCTCAACGCCCATTGATAGAGGTATCAACCATTGGAATCGGAGCACATTTGCAGATTTTCGATTTTATAGCTCTGATTTTGTGGTCTATAGTTCAGGTGATTTTCAATAAAATTGAATTTTCTTCAAAACGTGTAGAACTATTCGAACGATCGACATGCCCGTTGGCATGACAATTACAGGTCCCAACGCCCATTGATTGAGGTATCAACTATCGGAATCGGAGCACATTTGCAGATTTTCGATTTTGAAGCTCTGATTTTGTGGTCTATAGTTCAGGTGATTTTCAATAAAATGGAATTTTCTACAAAACGTGCAGAAATATTCGAACGATCGACATGCCCGTTGGCATGACAATTACAGGTCCCAACGTGCATTGATAGAGGTATCAACCATCGGAATCGGAGCACATTTGCAGATTTTCGATTTTATAGCTCTGATTTTGTGGTCTATAGTTCAGGTGATTTTCAATAAAATTGAATTTTCTACAAAACGTGTAGAACTATTCGAACGATCGACATGCCCGTTGGTATGACAATTACAGGTCTCAACGCCCATTGATTGAGGTATCAACCATCGGAATCGGAGCACATTTGCAGATTTTCGATTTTGAAGCTCTGATTTTGTGGTCTATAGTTCAGGTGATTTTCAATAAAATTGAATTTTCTTCAAAACGTGTAGAACTATTCGAACGATCGACATGCCCGTTGGCATGACAATTACAGGTCTTAATGCCCATTGATAGAGGTATCAACCATCGTAATCGGAGCACATTTGCAGATTTTCGATTTTATAGCTCTGATTTTGTAGTCTTCATTTGTTCAGGTGATTTTCAATAAAATTGAATTTTCTACAAAACGTGTAGAACTATTCGAACGATCGACATGCCCGTTGGCATGACAATTACAGGTCTCAATGCCCATTGATAGAGGTATCAACCATCGTAATCGGAGCACATTTGCAGATTTTCGATTTTATAGCTCTGATTTTGTAGTCTTCATTTGTTCAGGTGATTTTCAATAAAATTGAATTTTCTACAAAACGTGTAGAACTATTCGAACGATCGACATGCCCGTTGGTATGACAATTACAGGTCTCAACGCCCATTGATAGAGGTATCAACCATCGGGAACGTAGCACAAGTTGGTGACCCCTTTTCACATTTTTCGAACTATTTATTATTACTTAGAACCAATTTGAGTTATCGATCATTTAAAAGATCATGTTAAAAAGATTTGGTTAAAAAACATCACTATACCTGAGAGCCACCCTTTTTTCAGAAAACGGCTACAAACTCCCTTTTTCGACAAATTGCTATTCGAATATTTTATGAGTTAGGTAGTAACAATTTTCTGTGAATTTGTAGATATTATGCTATAAGATTAATAATAATAAATAAAATAACCATGGTAATGGGACCTTTTCTCGACTTGCAGTTCATTTTTTTAAAAAGTAGTGGTTTTTTAAGTAAAAAAAATGTTATTTTCCCATAATTTGTTACATTCTTTAAAAATAACCGGGCTAAGTGTGCAAATTAACCAATAAAGTGACACTCATAAGCTTTCAAAAACCGCTAACAGAATTAAAATCGAACCCATAACTTAGAAGATGCGATGCAAAATGTGAAAAAGGGTCACCAATATTACTCAAACAATTGAAAACGTAATAACTTGCAAAGTTTTACAGTTAGACCCCCACATTAAAGGATTTTTTACGATAATTTTACATAAACATTCCGAATTTTTCGGTCGGTCACTTGCCGACCAAACATATTGTATATTGGCTGATGCTATTGTTAGTTATCTAAAAGTTTTTGTTGCCAAATATGTTGCAGTAGCTCGCCATAATAAAATAAGTTGAAAACTCGATTCTTCGCCAGCTATTTTGATTTGTCGAAATATTTTTTCTATGTCTGCGGGAAACAGGCACCGATAGTTTGGTCATCTGGTTGAGAGAAACAGTTCTTATCGTATTATAAAATACAATCATATAACGCTTAGTTTAATTGTTTTGCTGTCTTCCATTATGGTATATAATAAATTATGGAAGTGTTCAATGTTATTTTTTTAATCGTCCTCCATATGAATTAATTTGGTTATCGCTCTGTTTTCGGATACTCCCTCTTGCAGTTGGGACTAGAGTGGAATTCTAACATGAGTCCCACTTTGCAATATTTCTGTATATTGTAGTTATGGTAGTTTTCTTCACATTTCATCTCATCGATAGTTAGCCTTCTTTCTGAATGTTATTCTTCTGATTCTTGTACATAGATGTTTTCGTAGTTGTCACCAAAAGGACTTGGTGGACGAGTGCACATGCCTTTTTGGTCGATTCAGTAGTTGTGACGCCTCCTTTCCAAGTATCTAGGTTCTCCCGGTCTTTTTTGATATGGAGCAGCATATGATGGTATCCTGCCGCAGTAATGTGTTTCTTGGTTTTACTAGTTTTAATATTTTGTTGAATGTTAATTCATTGTGGCGAATTTATTGTGGCTAGTAGGTGGTTTTTGATTAATATTTATTTAATAATATTCCTCAGGCGGTTTCATAGTTCTCTCTGGGGGTCAATTCTCGTCCCGTGAAAAGTATAATGAAAAGTTCTTTCAGTGAGAAATACACATTTCCGATTCATGTTCCTTGAGAAGGAAAAAATGACGTCAAAATCATTTCAAATGAATAGAACTTTCTCACCGACCAATTTGGCGGTGAGAACATCATAAATATGGAAATAAAATTCTATAAAAACTAAATTTGTATTTTTAGGATTAAATGTGCATTGAAACTGTAATATAATTCACACTTAACTAATAAATAAATCTATTAAAAACTATTCCGTTTATTTCAGAAAAACCTCCAAATAATTAATTAAGTTAAGTTTTAAAAATAATTTGGTCATTTTTATGATTTATTTTATATTTTGACGGGCAATGGCGAAAACTGATTGACTGAATCTATTTATCATTTATTTAGTTAATATTTAAACCAATTGCTGTATCATCTAGCGGAAATCTATATGAAACTCGATAAAATGTGTGTTTACAGTGTAGCTTACTATGAAAACAACTTATTCAGCGTTTTTTTCGATTCTTTTTCATTTGGGCATCGAGAATCGCTTATGGTCATTGTGTGAAATGTTATAAATGAAAAAGACTTGTTGGAAACAAAATGGAAACATTTTTTTCATTAGGTTTTTCGTAGAATGAGAATTGACCCCCTGAAGGTTTTTTTTTTTTAATCTATGCAATCTTTTCTGGGGCTCAAGGCACTCCCAACTCTTTCGCATTTAATTTTACCGTCCTACTTTACGCAGTAGTAGCCAAATCGAGGACGTACGGCTATAGACCCGCTTTGTATAAACCACCTGCACATTGCATTGCTTCATACCAACCTATAGTGCTGACATGAAAGGTGGGTCGGCCCATGGATTCTGCACTCTCAACAGGGGGTCATAGTTGTGTTCATCGTCATCACTGGTCGTAATCAGATAGGCAAATGTGTGATTGGTAGGCAAACGTCGCCTTGGTTAAAGCTGTTTTATATCTCAACGGTTATAGGTACGATTAAGTTGTTAAATTCCTCTTTGATATTTTCGTAAAAAAGCTTCCATTAAGTATTCCTCTTCTTCTCTTCATACAGTTCTATAATTTTATCAACAGCGTTCGCTTTTTTCATCATATTTATTACAGAAAAATTATTTATCACGGGAAATTGAATTGTTTAAACGTATATCATCTTTCCTTCCAATGGCATTTGGCCAATGTTTGATTCAACTGCAATCAAAGTTTCAATTGAAATCTATTAAATTATAATTTCAAGCAGTCATTAAAAATATAGTTAGATACTCACAAAGATTTTGTCTACTTACGGTTTACAAAAATAGTTCGGTTCAAAAGCTTACTTCAACGTTTACCTACCTTTCATGAAATTAGAGCATCATCCAATATTTCTCACCGTCAGTCACAGGTAACAAAAATAAAAATCACAACAAATTAATGACATTAAAAGATTTATTTGTACAACAAATATGGACATAAATATTAAAACTTATATAAAGACTAAATTTCTGAACAAAAACTCAAATTTAGCATCTCCATACTAAATTTCGAAACGTTTTAATGATTCGTGAATTGTCAAGTATGTAGTACTTCATCTCCACAAAATAAAAGTAGACCAGATGAATATACTTGATAATCCACTAATCCACTAATAATTATGCTAAATTAGATCCTTTTTCACGAATACATTCTAATTCGCTACTTAAGTATTCTATCAAACCAACATCAATTTCTCAAAAGGAGTTGTAATTACTTCAGCCACTGAATGGAACAATTTTTTAAATTATTTTGTACTCAACTTCTGTAAAATACACATACGAGTATATAAATGGAAAATATCTGTAAATTAAAATATTTAAAGTTTATAAAAGTTTTAATAAAAATACAAAACATTAAACCAATAAAATTTTAAATGTCACCGCCATAGATAGACAAGTGAGACCGTGAATCAATCACAACCAAAAATTTTGTTAAACCTAAATAAAAATCATAAATAAAAATTATAAATAAATTATACGTTTTATAACGTTTTGCAAAGAGATAAATTCAAACCAGTATTTCATTTTCATTTTGTGAAGTCCTGAATTTATACTAACTTTGTGCTGCCGCTACAACATTGAAGTTTACCATACAGTTCGTCATCCATCAACCAAACATATGGTCGGCCATAACCAAATATATGTTTGGTTGATGGATGACGAACTGTATGGTAAACTTCAATGTTGTAGCGGCAGCACAAAGTTAGTATAAATTCACGACTTCACAAAATGAAAATGAAATACTCGTTTGAATTTATCTCTTTGCAAAACGTTATAAAACGTATAATTTATTTATAATTTTTATTTATGATTTTTATTTAGGTTTAACAAAATTTTTGGTTGTGATTGATTCACGGTCTCACTAGTAATGGCCGAGAGAAAAACACTTCTTTTCGTTCTGTTTTTTTTCTACGAAAATAAATGTCTTTTTCCCCCTCATGAGATGTCGCGTCAGTCAAATATTACATAAAATTCGAATTTCGAAAAAATACAAATAAATATTAGAATTCATCTTTTCGAGCCTCGAAAAATAAATAAATACTTGAATTCTACTGTAATAATTGACATTCGAATTTATAATTACATTTGGAAATGTCAACAAAGGACAAAAAATTATTGTGTGCAACAAATTGGGAATAAGATAAGTATTTTCAAGATTAATCAACAAATTTAATGATAATAATTGTTTAATTTAATTTCAGATTGACATAATAAATAAAGAGAAATTCAGGAACAATTTAAGGTAAGTTTTATGCGATTGGGATTTTACATTTGGGAAGTTCATGTTATTGGGATTTCACATTTGTTTTTGTATTTTTCAGGTGATGAATTTATTCTGCACTGGTAGTGCAGACATACGCCGACCTTTGAACTAATAGTTCAAGATACGGGTAGCAAGACTACTTTGGTGATTGGACGTTTTAAGATGCCACATTTGGTTTTTATTGACACCACTCGTACAAGGTCATCTGTGCCAGGGTGTGTTTGACAAACTTTGCCTAGTGGCCATTGTGCTGGAGGTACGCGTTCGTCGCGTACTAATACGATGTCATTGATTTTAATGTTTGTATTTCTATGTTGCCACTTCGAGCGATTGTGAAGGGTGGTCAAATATTCCCTATAAAAGCGGTTCCAGAAATGCTGCATTATTTGTTGGATAAGATGCCATCGCGTAAGTGTATTTGGTTCGCGCTAAAAACGCAAAAATCTGTTTGCGTGTGCCTCTTTTTACGTATTCATTGTGAACAATAAATCGAAAAACGTGAATCGACATGATTTTATCGTCGGATTAAAGAAAATTAAAACAATAAAAATTGAGATTTGCTGTCACATTAGGTGAACAACCAAGAGCATTACTTTGTATTAATAATAATGTTGTGAACACACATCAGGCAACCCTAATTCTTTTCCATTTATCCATGTTTAGTTCTAAAACAAACAAAAAATGAAATGTATAAAAAACAAAGAGAAGAGCAAGAGACACGATGAAAAAAAATTATGAACGAAGTTCAGTTGATCGCGGTCCTTCAATAAGTTACATAAGTTAAGTATATACACATATTAATATAAAAAAAATGCATATGTAATAAAGAACGAATGAATAATTAAATAACAAAAAAAATAATAAACTGTTTCATTTCCTCACCAAATTAATTACAAAAGTAACTAAAAAGGAAATTATAACAAGTGGTGGCAGCGGAAAAGATTTTGTTGTATGTATACACATTTTGGATATCGTTAAAAAAAAAAATAATTACGTGATCTACTATGTCGTCCATGTTGAATTTTTAAGTGAAACCTGTTTTAAAGAAATGTAGAATTGACGACGATTTTAAGAAAAGAAAATTACATATGCATCCATGTATCTATGTGCATAAAAAAAAATATATATATATATATTTATATAATATTGCGTATTAATATTTATAATAGAGAATACCAAAAATACCAATCACCACATAATTCACAAATAATTCACTAGCGATATTATACGGCGAGTAGCAACATCATCAAATAAATTTAGCGTTATCAAGGATCAAAACCACAATACTAATTCAGCATTTATATACCAACTCGTGACATCATGCGGACAATTTGGAGATGATGGAATTATTTTCATAATTTTAAACACATGGTCTGTTTATTTTATATTTGTGCGTAACTTTTGATTTTAATTTATTACAATTTATATATTATATATTTGTTCCTTGGATATATTTTGTGACATTTTTAAAGTTTTGTAATTTTTAAATTTTTTTGGTAGTCACAATAATAAGTAATTTTGTTATCAAATTGTATTTCGTAGTTTAAATACGAAATTGATTGTAATTTTTGTTCCATTCTTATTGCTATTTTTATTGTGATTTTTGTTTCATTTTACAAGTTATTGAAAATATTAGCTCAATATAAGTACCGTCATTCACATAATACGAGATTACGGAAAAAGAAGGAAGGTACTATACCGCTTGATGTGACAGCTGAGAATAAAAAGCTTAACAGTAAAATTCAAATTAAAGTTTCCAAAATGGCCCTTAATATTGATCAAGTGCTAAAAATTGTCCCAGAATTTTCAGGAAATGGTGACGATCTTCATAGGTTTTTATCTGCGTGTGATTTAGTTAGTACTCCATTGAAAAACGACGCTGACAAAACGACGCTGACAAAACGACGCTTTTGAATTTAATTAAAACGCGCCTTAACGGCAAAGCGTATAATTCAATAAAATATAAAACGATCAATACTCTTGATGCTTTGAAAATAGAATTAAAAAGCTAATTTGGGCAAGCGTGTTCAATTGAACAGTTGCAGACCACGTTGTGTCTTATTAAGCAAGGCGCAAACGAAGAAGTTCAAACGTATGCGAATCGAGTTGAGGAAACTCTTTTTAAATTAAACGACGAATGTGTTTTTGTGGCCTTGAATTCCAAGACGGCATTGAAAGCTTTTGTGGATGGATTACGAGATCCCATAAGAATTTTTATTAAGGCGTGTCGATACAATAAACTATCAGACGCCATTGCTAAAGCCGTCAAGGAAGAAGTAGCGTTGAAAGGTAGAAATTCTATTACATGGGCAACAAATTCGGTATCACAATATAATGTCTCAACGTCTTCTAACGGACGAAATAATTCAAATAATCAAGGATTCAGTATTAAATGCCAGATTTGTAATAGAACAGGCCATACGTCAAAAACATGTTTCTTTCGTTACAACCAGACTGAGAAAAAATCAGTGAATAAAATTTCGATTCAGTGCAGTTATTGCAAAAATATCGGGCACCACATTCGTGATTGTCGCAAACGGCAATATAATGAAAAAGAAAAAAACAATGAAAAATTTTCACAGAATAAATTTCAGAATCGTGATTTTAGACCATCCGCTAAAGATGTAAAGAGCATTACAAAAAACATGTCAGAGCTCGTCGATGCCAATCAACAGGACACTCTTCGAGTTCTCGATATTTAAAGTGTTCTGATATCATTATAAACCAATTTCGCCAATTATTCTCTAAATTTATGTCAATATTTCTAGTGTTCCACGTTATTCTAAATTTTATTTCACTGTCGATAAACGATATAAAAATTTATGTTAAAAATTTTTCAATTTCAAAAAACATTATTTTTAGATACATTGATGATATTTGTTTCCTGCTATATTCTACAATATTCCTATATTCTAAAAAATTACCAATTTTTTATTCATTACTATTTTCTGAAACAAAGCTCTCAATACTTGAACCGAAAACACATTTCCTACATTATAAAACCGATTTGTCGACAAATACTAATAATCATAAGTATATCAAACTAAAATTGAATATTTAAAAAAACGGATCTTCCTATTTTTTAGTTGATACTGAAAAAGAAGAACCTAGTTATTCCTGAAACAATTTACTTTCCGGCGCAAAGTTGTGAAATATCTGGAATTACTAACCAAGGATTCAGAACTCTAGCAGCCTGTCCAGCAAATATTTTATTACCAAATTCCGAAATCATTCAACATAAATTTGAGCTTGTCAAAGATATACCCATTCCATGTGGCGATATTATCGGTAAAGATTTCCTTTCAAAATATCAGTGTAGAATCGACTACCGTAGAAATAATCTTGAAATTCGATCAGAAAAACCTTACCATTAGAATCTACAATATCTGAAACAGTCATTCCAGCTCGATCTGAAAAAGTTTGTAAAATTCCTGTAAATAGTTTACGTGACCGAGATTTCATTTGTAAATCGCAGGAAATTTACCCCGGAGTTTTCGTAGCAAATTCAATTTCTAGAGTAGAAGGTGGCTTAGCTAGTTTTAGTATAGTAAATACCAGTGAAATTCCAGCCGATATTAGACATTGTGAAATCAAAATCGGAGATATAGAAAACTATAATATATTTGTCTTATCAAAAAACGAAAATGAACTGTCAAACAGATTACAAACATTGGAATCCATACTAGATGTTTCTACCTTAAACGAGGAAGAAAAACAATCAATCATCGCGATTTATCGTGAATACAACGAATTATTTCACCTTCCCGGTGACAAATTATCTTGTACAATATATACACACAACAATATATACACACGACAATATATTGTCTCATAAAATTCCAGTTTTGCCAAATTCACAACCTGTACATATTCGACCTTACAGATTACCTCAAGCGACAAAAACTGAAATGGATAACCAAATTTCAGAAATGATGGTCGATGGAATCATTCAGGAAAGTCGAAGTCCTTGGAACTCACCAGTGTTAATCGTTCCGAAAAAATCAAATTCCGATGAAAAGAAATTTCGCCTCGTCATAGATTATCGAAAGTTGAATGATTTGTCAATCGCTGAAGTGTACCCTCTTCCTAATATTGTCGAAATACTTGACCAACTTGGGAAATCCAATTATTTTAGTACATTGGATCTTGCCAGTGGATACCACCAGGTACCAGTTGACGAAGCAGATAGAGAAAAGACAGCTTTTTCTACATCTAATGGTCATTTTGAATTTGTAAGAATGCCGTTTGGCTTAAAAAGAGCACCGGCAGCATTTCAACGCATTATAAATACCGCATTGTCAGGTCTCACTGGTTTGAAATGTTTTGTATACTTAGATGACATAGTTATCTATGGTTACAACTTGGAAGATCACAATAAAAAACTGAAAGATGTCTTTAACCGACTAAAAACATTTCATCTCAAATTACAGCCGACAAAATGTTTGTTCCTTCTTAAAGAAATAGGTTATTTAGGCCATATTATTACAAAAAACGGTGTAAGGCCTGACCCATCGAAAATATCAGCGATCGAAAATTATCCCACACCGACAAATCAAAAAGAGCTAAAGTCGTTTTTAGGGTTGGCGGAATACTACCGCCGGTCCCCCCCCCCAGTCCTAATTTATCCTGATTTTGCTAAACAGTTTGTATTAACAACCGAAGCCAGTAACACGGCAATTGGCTCTGTATTATCCCAAATTCAGGAAAGTGGTAGTGATCTACCAATCGCTTACGCAAGTCGATTGTTGAAGGAAGCCGAAGTAAATTATTCAACTACTGAAAAGGAGTTGCTGGCTATCGTCTGGTCTGTTAAGAGGTTTCGTCCCTATTTATATGGTGTTAAATTTAAAATCGTGACAGATCATAAGCCCCTAGTATGGTTATGCAAGTTATTAAATCCAACATCCCGACTTATTCGATGGCGAATCTTACTGGACGAATATGAGTACGAAGTAGTTTACAAGCCAGGAAGGTTTAACCACAATTCTGATGCCCTAAGCCGAGTGAATATTACCACAGATACCAACATTTTCGCCGTAACTCGGTCTATTTCAAAAAAATCACAATGTTTTACAAACGATGCTGATAATCCAGAATTTAATTCAGTACCAAAAAATTCACAAACAATAACTACAACTTCAGTTTCCGAACCAATATCTCAATCACAAATTTCGCATTCTCCTACTTCCTCACCATCAAACAAATTTCATACATTAAAACAACCGATTCAGATTGTTCCGGATAATATGGAAATTACCAGAATTATTCGCGAATTCCATGATAGCCCAATCGGTGCTCATCAGGGAATTGCTAGGACGCTGAAACGCATGTCGCAATACTATAAATTCGATGATATGTTGAATAAAATAAAAAAATACATTAAAAATTGCGAGCGATGTCAGAAAAACAAGTGTGGTCATTCAACCAAAATGCCAATGACGTTAACTACAACATCGTCTCATCCGTTTGAAAAAATCTTTCTAGATATTGTAGTTCTCCCAACCTCGTATCAAAACAACAAATATATCTTAACATGTTAGGACGATTTGACAAAATATTCATTAGCCATGCCCATGCCAAACCAAGAAGCAGAAACAATCGCTAAGATTTTATGTGAACAATTTATCTGTAGATTTGGCACCCCTGAAATTATTCTGACAGATCAAGGAGCGAATTTAATAGAAGAAGTGTTTAAACAAATGTGCCAAATACTGAAAATCAAAAAGATAAAAACAACTGCGTATCATCCGCAGTCGAACGGAGCGCTAGAAAAGTCGCACCGAACTTTAGGTGAATACCTGAAAAATTTTACGAATAATAAAAAAAAAAAAAAAAAATATTATAAAATTAAATTTAAATTTTGAAAAAATACTATTATTTAATTATAAACAAAAAAAAAAAATCATGTATAATTCATATACATAATTCATTAGTTCATTAGTATCCAAAATATCTGGAAATGAATTTTATAAATTTAAATAGTTTTTTGAAATTGACTTATTAAATTAAATTAAACAAAAAAAAAAAAAAAAATTTAAAAAAAAAAATTTTTTTGAATAGAAAAAAAAACTCATTTTTAGCATAGAGTTTAAATTCAAGAAGGGAGGTGTTGTGAACACACATCAGGCAACCCTAATTCTTTTGTCATGTCTTGGGGTTGTTACCAAGATATGTTATTAGGTAGTCTGTTAAGTGTCTTGCAAGACACGTTTGCTGGGACGCTTATTCCTATTGGTTCGTTTAAAATTGTTATTTATAGTACGTGTGATTTGATTGGTTGTTTTGCGTCAAACGTTTTAAAAGAAAAATGTAACGGGCAGACTAAGAGAAAAAGATATACGAGTTAGTCGTTCCATTGAAAATGGTACCTTGTAATTCCGTATAAATATTATTTTTGGAGTTTTCTTATGTTTTAGAGTAATGAAATAAAGTGTTGAATTATTTTTCGTGTTTTATTCAAGTAATATTCTTAAAGAAAACCCCTCAATATCATCATCTGATTTAGGCATTTATTGCAATAATATTGAAGAGTATACATTGGGTCTATTTTTTAATTCAACCCGAGCGAGCAGTGCGCTGTCAAAAATGTGCACTGCGTTTTTTAATTCAACCTGTGTAATTTTACTCCACACACTGTATTTTTTAATATGAACTGAGCCGATTCGGTGCACCCACCGAGTGAAAATTTTTGCTCTGAAATGAATGTAAAGCCGGGTTTTCACCAAACGAACAAAACAAAAAACACAAACAAAAACTGTTTTTCTCAACAAAAAATGAAATGTTTTTGTAAAAAGTAAACAGTTTTTAAAACTTTTTTGTCAGAGAACAATGTTTTTAGCAAACAAACATTTTCCCATGTCGAGTCGGTAGAATCAAAGGAAAATAAGTTTGTTTTCGTTTTTTAGTCTGTTCTGTTGAAACAGGTTTTTTCCAGTTTTGTTTTGTGTACATTTGGTTAAACCCGTTTTTTAATTTTTTAGCGTTAAAATATTTATTTAACTATAACTAAATATTTCATAATAATTAGTTAAAGTTTTTAGTTTATACTTTTATATAAATTTCTTGCTATGAACAAAAGAGTTGACGGGATAATATATTATACCTATACATAATTTTAATTTAATTTTAGGCAATGAGTTCCAAAAAACAGTGGACTAAAATTGAGTGCAGCAGTCTTATTGAAATGTATCGGCAACATACTAACTTGTGGGACCAAACAAATACTGATTATAAAAATAAAAATAAAAAACAAGATTCACTGAAGGAAATTGGCAATTTCTTCGAAATTTCCACCTATGAAATTGATAGAAAAATCAAAAATTTAATTAGTCAGTACAAACGCGAAAGAAGGAATTACAAAAGCATGAAAAAGTCTGGTACCGGTCACTCCTTTGTTGCCAAGTGGTTTGGATATGATGCCATGAACTTTCTAAATGATAAGAATAAACCGAGGAAAGGGAGGGAAGGTGATTTAAATTTGCATATGGAAGTAAGTTTTTAATTGCGAGGCACATTTAAAAACAAATATCTATTTTGTATTTTTATTTATATAAACGTAAAAGTTTAGTATAATAAGCTCTAATTACTGACAAGAATCTTCCCATGGTACCTGTCCCAGTTGCGATGTGAAATATTCGCTAAATTCATTTCGTATAAGAAGTGGTCTAAATCTTCCAAGTCAAAAGAACCTGGTGGACAGTATACATCTCTTGATTCTGAATTTCTGCGTAAGAAATTATTTAAACAGGTACATGCAAGAACTATTTTTTCTTCCTTTGCTGGTTCTAAGAGTATAGGCTTACGCAGAACTCTAAATACGGAAGCTAAAATACCGAAGACATTCTCTACCCTTCGTGCTCTTGAAAGGCGATAATTAAATATTCGTTCTTTTGATCCACGTACGTGATGGCCTGGAAAAGGTTTCATTATATTTAATGATAACGGGAATGCGTCGTCTGCCACTAAAACGTACGGTATAGGTTCTGTTCGTCCTGGTAGGGATTATTCTGGAGGCAAATTAAGCTTCAAACGTATAAGTGCCTTTGCAAACGCGGTACTTTTGAAGACACTGTAACGATGTAAGCGTCTAGGGTGGCATAGTGTTAATATACAAATTTTTGGTTATATAAAATAAGCAACATTAAGGCGCCATATATGTGGTGAACAAATTGTGGTTTGAGTCTTGTCTGAACCGGATAAAGTTACCATACCATTAGTGCAGACGGCAAAATAATTGGATGACATATCATTTATTTATTTTTTTTTTTTGCTGGTTTGTCATAAACTTCTAAAAAATAGTTCTTTTTGGATTGAGAGCTGATGGCGTGCGGATGCAATCAAGGAGAAAAGAAAAAAAAGAAATAAAAATCACAAATACGACAGACACGATAAAAACACAAGGAAAAAGTAAAACACGGGTGAGAATAAGCCTAAAATTATTAGATAAATAAAAAAATAAAAATAAAAAAAAAACGTAAAGACATTATCTTTCTAAAAAAGTTTACTCTTGTGGCCATTGTGTGTGATCTGATAACTATTGTGTGCAAAAACCAAACAAACAGGAAAAAATTAAAAACTAAAACATATATAAAGTTATTATTGTGTGTGTAACATTCAACAAACAAAAAAAAACATAATAACACAAAAAGAAAAACCAAAAAAATAAGAAAAAAAAACACCAAGACAAGAGAACCCGTGTCCGACACGCGGTGTTATTTTGTTTTGTTCCGGGAGTTCGTATCAGACGGGCATTGGCGAGTTACAGCTCTGGTGACCACGAAGACGAAAATACAGCCCCGAACGTGAGTAAGGAGATTACCGTAGTACCGCATGGTCCAGATCAAAAATGGGGTACACTGTCATTGATGATACAAGCTCCAAAGGCGGCGATAAATACTTACCTCAACATGTCGTAATTTTTGTTTTTTTATGTATTATTATTAATTATTAATTTATTAATATTTTTTTGATGACCAACATCTTTTTTTATTAAATTTTTTTTTTAAATTGTGTTTAAGACAAAGTTATTATTTTTTTTTCTAATCCCCCACGAATAGGGTGTTATTTATTTATTTATTTGTAGAAACGACGAATTGGCGATACGGCGAGCTCACCGTGTCATCGAAAGTCGGAGAGGACCAGAATTCGGGACGAAGGGAGGAAAAATATTGAATTTGTGCAATAAACATTTCGAGTAACACAGATATAATGCTGTTCATTAATAATAAATATAAATTATTTATAATGTTTTGAAAAAAAAAAGTAAAAATGTGTGTTTAAATTTGTAATTTTCAGGAGATGATCGAAATGTAAGGTGTGAGTGGAGTGTTCGGCTGATGAGGTAATTTGTGTTATGCAGCTTTCAAAGTCTAGGTCATTCTGAGCGTTAACCCACCCTTCGACTGACCATGACGGGCAAAATGCTGCGGCTGAAGAATGGCCTGGATATTCTGTTAACCGGTGTTTCGAATGAGAGGGTTAACTCGAACCGGTACATTTGGTTACAATACCTCCGTCTGAAATTCGCCCTTGAGAACCAACGTGAATGTAAATTAATTTATAATTAGCATCTACTACAGCAAAGAGCACAATGCTAAATGTTCCTTTATAATTAAAGAATTCACTGCCGCTGAACTTTGGAGATTGTATAACAACGTGTTTGCCGTCCATGCTCGCAAAGCACATGGTGGAAAATTCCACATAATGTTGTAGTCACTTGCAATTTTTTCCCATTCCTCTGGATTTGAGGGTGCCTAAAACATATTGCAAATATTAGTTATTTCTATCATTATTTACTACCAAAATATTTATAGTTTCATCATATTTTTTAACTTATTTTCAGGACAGTGACATGTCATCAGATGATAATTCTAATAACGGGCCAATTACAACTGACCATGAAAGGCCAGACCACGAAAATAGTAAAAATCACTCAGAAACGCCTTCGCCAACTATAGAAGAGACATTTTCTTTGACTCCCGTCCATTCTTTTGCTATTCCCAAAGCGACAACCATACAAACAAAACAAAAGCCGGCTGCTACAAATATTCGTCAAGAGGCATTTGAAATGATGAAGTCGGTCTATGACAGCCGGAAAACTAAACAAGACTCATCGCGCGATGAATACGAGGTTTTTGGTGAACTTGTGGGTCGGAAAATACGAAATTTAAAAACACATTATGCAAAAGCTACTGTACAACATTTAATCAACAATATATTGTACGACGCAGATGTAGGAAAATATGATGTACCTACATATAGCAACCCATTACAATCATCAAGTCCCGCGCCATCAGCTGTTTCAATTAACTCGAATGATGAATTTTTTTTTTTGTTAGCAACAATTACTGAATAACGACTTAAACACTAGCGCCCGTAAAGAAGAAGTGGTCCATCAGATTGTAGAGCAACCTTTGGTGTGGGCTGTAGCTACGTCTTTTGGCCTGAACTCCGAAAATGAGTAATAAGGATAGCTTTGTATAATTTTATTTTGATAATAAATAATTAGATATTGTACATTGAAAACCTTTATGTAGTTTACCTACTAATTGACTGATCCTATTGATAGCAATTAAATTAATAATATATAATTAATTGGTCTTACTTTAATATAATGTTGGAGAACGTCATATATGGCTTCACATACTTCCGGTATCATCCTTGATATAGAAGAAGTTGGGAACTTTGAATAAATATTTTAATGATTGAAAACTGTCTCCTGTGGCCAAATATCTCTAAGTTAATGCTAGACGATCCTTCACTGAAATTGCATCCCGGTAATTTGTATTTTTCTTGGCGATTTTTGGTCCCAGCATATTAATCAACAATTCAAAATCGGTACTTGACATTCTAGTAAAATTTCGGAAGGATGATCTCAATTCTCCGTTTAATCCTAAGTCGTCAGTACTTAAATCACATAGTAATTCTTCTGTGCCGTAATTCACTCTTCGTTTTAATAATAAAGAACTAACCCAATATCTCGGTTTGTGTTTTCTTTGGGTCTCATTAATCAAAACAAATCCACAATTAAAAATGAATGTCTCGTCGTCATCAGACATTTTTGCAAACTTGAACATATATACGGATACACAGAACAAACACTCAAAAATAGAACAAACAAATCTTATGGAACAGTTTGTTTTGTAAAAAAAACATGTTTTTGTTCCGCTTTCTGAAAACAGAACTGTTTTAAAAACTGTTCGTTTGGTGGAAACCCGGCATAAGTGTCAAGAATAAGCAAAACATAACCTTAGCTGTAAAAGTTAGTTGTAAAATTTATTTATTGTTATTTTTGTATTTTGATTTTGAAAAAATAAAGAAATAGAAAATAAGGAAAAATTTGATAGTAAATATTTCGTTATAATAGTCTATAATTTTTGCTGTATATTTCTTGTTTATATGTTTTTCATTGCCTTGTAGTTCAGATTTTAAATGGACTCATGAATTTAATTACTCAAAACTATGAGCAGTTGTCGTCAGGAGTTAAACGACATTCACATTTTCAAAAAATGGCAGTTCAACTTAACAAAGAAAGGCATTTGAACCTCACTTGGGACCAAATCGAAAACAAGTGGAAGAGCTTGATCCGGCAATATAAAATAGTAAAGCTGCATAATGACACAATGGGGAATAATAAAAAATTCTGGACTTACTACGATGCTGTCGATGAAATTGTCAGAGAATCTCCAGAGATTACGGCCGTTGTTACATTTAACGATACTAGTATCCATATAGAGACCTCAGACGCTAAAAGTTTTGAATCCGTTAATAACTTACAATCTTACACCACAACTGTAGCAGAAAAAACAAGCGCAATATTCGTCAAAAATCATATCCGGTAAAAATCGTTGACACAATAATGTGTTTTCAATAGGATATAGTTTTAATGAATTAAATTTTTATACTTTAACAAATATAAGTTAATAATACGAAATTCGATTAATTAAAATAAAATCGTTATAATATATAATTATGCATCTCATCCAATATAATTCAAGGTATGTCGCACAAGCACAAATAGTTCGTTAAACAGGAATTCACCATCTGGTTGGATTGTTACGGATTTCGAAAGAAATACTTTACCAGTAATTCCTTCATGCGTTTCTACAAAAATAGATATTAAATTACCGGTTGAATATTTTTTTCGATATTTCGAGAACAAACATTTTGAGGATGCAGCGTTATTCACAAACATGTACTATTTTAATAAAAAAGGAATCCTTCTTAAAACTACAGGCATTGAACTAAAAAAGTTATATGGCATATTTTTGATCATGGGTTCCATTCCATATCCACATATGGCATTGTACTGGAAAGCAGGATACACCCTCGAAAAAGTATCATCGACTATGACCAAAAATAGATTCAAAGTCCACCGATCTTCACTGCATTATGCAGATGTATCCAGTAGCAAAAACCAACTTGTTTTGGCAAGTTGCACCTATTATTGATGCAGTAAAAAACAGATGTAATCAAATAAAAAGAGTTGTAGACAATTATTCCATCGACAAACAGATGATACCATTCACTGGCCGCTGCCCAGCAAGACAGTTTGTTCGAAATAAGCCTCGCCCCGTGGGTCTTAAAAATTTCGTCGTTACAACATCAGAAGGTTTAGTGATGGATTTTGAAATATATCAGGGTGCAAAATCTAAATTTGAAGATCAATCTCTTGGCTTAGGTCCAGCAGTGGTTCTGAGACTTATTAAAACTTTGCCTGAAGGTTCTTTTTTGTACTTTGATAGGTAAGCACTATTTTATATTGTTTTTAACCTAATTTATATTAATATCTCGTATATATATTTTTTAGATATTTTACGACAATACCTTTATTAAAAAAATTGGAGGAGCTCAATTTCAAAGCCACTGGAACGATACTACAAAACAGATAAAAGGGGATGAATTTTAAAGAAGACAAACGAATGAATAGAGGCGAATCACAACAGTTTGTGTCGAAAAATCCAAAATTTATAGCAGTAGTAAAATGGAGGGATACAAAATCAGTACTCGCTGCTTCGACGATATCTGGAATTCAGCCGGAATCCAGGGTCCTTATTTCTGTATACGATACGAATCTGTGGACGAAACGAAACTTCTAGTCGATACGAAAATACTTTGGTATTTCTGTATACGAACGTAAGATTTATTTTAATTTTTGTAGTGTAGATATAGGGAAATTTTTTTTACGTGAAATAGCCTTAAATGACAGTGTAGTCACAATAAATGTCAACTGTTTGACATTTCATTTCTGTGTATAAATTCGATTGTTTTTCATTAAAAAAAAAGAATTTCGTTAATATTGATTTAATTGTTTAATTAACTTAGAAAGTGAAAAACGTAAATGGATTCGATAGGTTTGTACTTATCAAGTGATAGCGATGAGGGGGATAATTCGGCTGCCATTAGATATCGGCAAGTTCGAGATAAATCGGATATTTTTCAACTTCCTGACAGAACGTAAGTAGATAAACAATTTTTCTGTTAACAAGTAAAAGTTAAAATATATATATATATATATATATATATATATATATATATATATATATATATATATATATATATATATATATATATATATATATATGTATTGGATAAAAATAACAAATATTTACACATTTCAGATTTTTGGGTTTGTTTAGATTGCCGAAAGCTGCAGTGAATTATTTATTGAAAGAGCTTGACGATGCTTTGCCAAAACGGGCACGGGCAACATCAATTCCAAACGTCATTAAGATTGCAGCTATGCTCAGATTTGTAGCTCAGGGTAGTTACCAACAAAGTGTGGGGCAAGATTTTTTAATCGGTATGTCGCAGTCCACTGTATCCGAAACGATGGGTGAAGTTTTCACCGCAATTGAGAATCGGATATGCGCCAAGTGGATATCATTTCGTCAATCCGATGGCGACAAACAATTGGCGGCAAATTGTTTTTTTGGTAAAACCGGATTTCCTGGCGTTATTGGCTGCGTTGACGGGACACATGTCAACATTGTACGTCCGACTGATAATGAGCATCTGTATTTCAATCGGAAGGGCAAGCACAGTGTAAATACAATGATTGTAAGTTTTTACAACCCATATGTTTGTATTCCATAATAGATTAATTCAACATTTTCGTTCAATCTAGGCATGTGACCACAAAATGCGCATAATGGCGGTTGATGCAAGATACGGCAGAGCTTCACATGACTCGTTAGTTTGGAGTTTAAGTAGCTACCGACAGCATTTACAACGACGACACACTGATAATTCCAATTACTGGCTGCTTGGTAAATACAAACATTTTGCTACAATATTTTATACTTTCCTACTATTATTTTTATTTTCATTATTAGGTGACTCAGGGTATCCTTTAGAACCCTGGCTCATAACTCCATTCAGAGCGACCGCCGAAGGAAGCAGGGAAGCTTCATTTAATAGTGTACATTCGAAAACGAGAAATATTGTTGAAAGGTGCATCGGCCTATTAAAAGCTCGGTTTCGGTGTCTACTGGGTGCTCGTGAATTACACTATACTCCGAAAAAAGCGGCTCAAATAATCAACGTGTGCGCCATGCTCCACAATATGTGCCTCTATTATAATGTTTCAAATGATTTAGAAAACGAGACAACAGTAGATGAAGATTCTCATGGAGAAAACTATCAAGAATCAAATGAACCTGATAATATTGCAGCAAGAAGAACACGGCAAAACATTTTAAATTCAATAACATAAACTTTTATTTAAATTCATTTCATATCAGACTTCAATTTCAAAATAAAATTATTAAAATATATTGCTATTTACTTAATTATGTTTTCCTTATTAATATATCGCAGATTTCAATCACAATTTTGGTTGCGTATTTACTTCTAAATGAAAAATGTTAATTATTTACATCAAATGATAAAAATCGGTTAGTAGTCTCTTCAAATATTCAATTCTTGAATTTCCAATTTGCGCCTTTTTATTTCAAGATCATCTAATTTAAATTTTTGTTTATCCAAACTGCTCATTTCTCTTAATTTAATCTCCTTTTCTTTCAATTAAATTTCCCGTTGTTTCAATTTAACTTCCTGTTTCCTTAATTCTATGGATTTTTCTTCTAATCGAACTAGTCGCTTCAATGACTTGCTTGAGTCAGCCACGGTATTGGTGAGAGATTCTAGTTTGTTTGTAATATTTTCATGAAACGCCTGTTGCATTTTGATTTGTGCCTCTAATAAACTGTCCCTAGATTTTCTTCCGGTTCTGGGAGTTCGTGCCTCTATATTGCTAACATCGGTGTTTGCAGTTTGATCATTATTGCCTATTGGTGAAGTTGGAGGTGAATCGATGTTAATATTTGGCAGATCCAAGCTGCTGTCACCAAGTTCGCGAGTACCAGCGGTTCCTTCAATGGCTCTATTCAAATCTATTAGTCTTATGACAGCTTCTTCTAGAGGCGAAAACGTAAAGATTTTTGATTTGCCTCCCCCCGTCTCAGACAAGCTTATTTTATTTAATTTCAACCTCTTTTTTATATTAAATTTGAAGTCCGACCACACTTTTTTCCAGAGGTCCGGACTTCGAATTGGCGGTCCATGGGAGTTTAGCCGATTGCTAATTTCATTCCATAGTGTTTTGGATGAATTGCGGGCATCGGCGGTCGCATTATACCCTTTGGCTAATGCGGGATGTTCCTCCATAAATGACACCAACAATTCAAACTGTTTAACAGTAGTAATTTTTGCCCTAAAATACATACACAATAATAATAAAACATAAATACGTATATTGAACGTGTAAATTAAATATGAATGTAACAATAATTCTTAAAATAATATTAAATGTACATTTGTATATTAATGTATATTATATATACATATATGACAAATATTCTTATACATAATATTATTTTCATAAAAGTATAAAAACAAATTTTACTTACATTGCGATTTTTGTTGTTAAATATATGGTGTCGTTAACTAAAATGTCATCGAACATATATTCGTTCATGAACGAACAAAAACTGCTCGAATTCGTATAGCCCGATAGGGGAAATTTTGAAACGTATCATGTTTACTCGAATTCGTATAGGAACTGGACGTATTCGTATACGAAAATACGAATCACACGAATTCGTCCAGATTTTGTACGTATTCGTGTACAGAAATAGGCCCCCAGAATAAATCGCTGGAATAAGAAAGAGCGCGAATACATCGAAATTGCATGTCCTTCAATAATCACAGAATATAATTCAAATATGGGGGGAGTAGATATTTGCGGTCAGATGATGGAGTACTATCGTACCTTCATGAAAACTGTGAAGTGGTCAGTTAAAGTGTCGCACCATTTCATTGATTTGGCCGCCGTTAATTCGTGGATGGAATACAAGGGCGGATTGTAAAGCGAATAATATTCCAAACAAAAAAATTAAAGATCTTTTAGAATTTCGACTGGATATAGGAGATTCACTAATTTCATTTTCCACAAAGCCGAGTGTATAACGCAATATGGATTTTTAACTTCCTTCTCAGCTTACAAATTTGAAAATTATTTGCAGCAATTAAAAAAAAAATTCAAAAGCCAACACACATTTTGCAACAAATCTATAATCGAAATACGTTTACACAATTTCAAAACCCTTTTGACTGACTTTTTTAAATATCCAGTACTGTCATCATTCCTTGGAATTTATGAAGTTTCTGGTGATATTAATTATAAAATTGTTGCGCTGCCGTATAAAACTGCTTATGTTTTCGTTTCATTTTTATATTTGCAAAATTAATTTAACATCATATTCGAATTAAACATAATTTATACTAAAACACACTTCTATTTGTATTATTCGAAACAGAAAAATAATAGAATCAAATGATTTATTTAGTTTGGCCTAATCTACTGACGTACAATTAAAAATATTAATTTAACTTTTCTTATTCATACAATTATTTGGCCGGTTCAACAAATGAAACATATTGCACACAAATTAGCGCCAATTATGATAGCACAACAAAACCTAAACCTGGAAAAATAATAGTAGAAACGTTGGCACCACGTAAAATAAATACTAATATAAATACTCCAAAAAGAAAATTTACATTAAATACCATATGCCGAAATAAATTTCACATCCTACTTGTCATACGTCAACCAATATCCCAATTAAAAATTTAAATGTAAGCACTCAAGACTGACCTTCAACAGTACCGAAATATTACAGAATTACACAGGTATGTATATTAATTTTTGTAAAAGATTAAACATTTCTCAATTTAAGCAAATGTTATATTAAAATTTTATTATTTTGTAGCGGCTCACGCATTTCAATTATATAAAACAGTTTTTATTACAATACCACTACATTACAGGCCGACTTATAGAAATGTTGTTAAAGTATGAGTAATCGACTAATAAAAAAAATGTTCCCATACAAAAATTAAAAATGTATATGAAAATATTTCGTTTTTTATCGTTTTTCTCGTCTCGCATTTAATAAATTTTTAAATAAGGCATAAAACGATTTTCCGAGGATGCCACACTAAACTATGATATTTAATTATTATATTAGACAAAAAATAAATAAATTTTTATCAAGATTTGGACTATTTGCAATCAATTTTGTTTACCTAGTTTTTTAAATTTTGAATCGTACAACAACGAGACAGCTACAAAAAAAAATAAAAATAAAACAAAACAAAAAACTATGAAACAATTTTTTTTTTTAATTTTTTTTCATCAGGGTTGCCAATTTAGCACTTTCAGTGCTAGATTTAGCACTATAAAATATTTTTTAGCACCATAAAAATAGTATTTGCACCCAAGTGCAATTTGGCACTGTTTAGTTGTTTTTAGCACTAATTCTAGCACTTTTAAAAAACCTAGCACTTTCAAAAACTCCATTACTAAAAAGTCGTACAATGTACAAATAATCTACTCCATTCGTTTTTGCTACAATATTAGGATTTATACTACTAAATTTTACTTTTATATCGCAAAAGCAAAAGAATGAAAAGGAAAGGAGAATACTCGGCTAGAATTTACAGTTACGAATTTACGATTCGATTTTCGATTGTTTATTTGTTTTACTTTTAACAAACATGAAACAATAGAAAAATAGAAATATCAACGTGTGTCTTGTACTCTTGTGTAGTGTTATTTAATAATTTTGTAAATGCAAATCTATTATTTAAATCAAAATAAAGTGAACATTTAAATTGCCACTGTTCTGTTTTATCGGTAGACAGATGTTTATCTGTTGCCTTACCATCATTTTATTTTGTGTTACAAGAGAAAGAGTAATGGATTCAGAAGTTGACGTATACTCGGAATTGTCTGATAGCAACGAGTAAGATTAATTATAAATTCGATTTGTCGGTTAAGAAAATATATATTAGTTTTACTTTATTTTGTAGGTCAAGATTGAAAAATTTGCCAAGACAAGTATCAAAAAACAACAAATTATATACGCAAAAAATACGCGACGATTGGTTCAAAGACGAAAAGTACCGAAACTGGATTGTCCGGATCGATAATGACAAGCACAAATTATCGTGTAAATATTGCAAAATTACTTTTTTTGCAAGAAAGTTTATTTTGGATCGTCATGCCAAAAGCAGATCACATATCGAAGCTGCAAAACCGTTTAGTGACCGTCGTCAACGTACCATCATCTACCAAAAACAAAATCAAGGTAATAATAATGAATTAGAATCTTATTTATGTATGTATGTCGCTTGCCATCAGAGTATCTTACCGATAAGTCATTTGTGTGATCTAATAAATGCGAAATGCACTCTAAAATCAGAAATGAAACTACGCAGGACAAAATGCACTAATATAATTCAAAATGTATTAGGTCCACATTTTCGATCTGATCTAAAAAACGACGTAGGGGATGCCCCTTTTAGTATTCTAATTGATGAATCGAATGACATAAGTATAACGAAATATCTAGGAATGGCAATCATTTATTTTTCCAGAATTCATGGAAAAATAATATCGACCTACTTGGAGTTATGTGAGCTTACTTCTTGCGATGCACAGTCAATTGTAAATGCAATTAAATACGTGTTGCAAAAATTTAATTTAAATTTCAAACAGCTTTTGGGAATTGGGACAGATAATGCTTCAGTTATGACGGGTATAAATAACGGTGTCCACGCCATTTTAAAACGAGACGTACCATCTCTGATATTAATCAGATGTGCTTGCCATTCAATCGTATTAGCTGTGCAACATGCGAGCAAATGTCTGCCAACGGAATTAGAATTTTTGCTACGAGAAACACATAATTGGTTTGCCCACTCAAGCCTTAGATTGCATAAGTACAAAGAACTGTATAATTTGATAAACGAAAATTTAACTCCGTTAGCCATTCCTAGAATTTCTGATACTCGTTGGCTGTCTATCGAAAAAGCTATTAAAATCATTTTGTCAGCATGGCTCGAATTAAGTACGATGTTCAATATAGAAAAGCAAGATTGCAAAACTGCAGAGATCTTAAGTCAAATGTTTGCTAACCATTCATACAAAGTTTATTTTATATTCTTGGCACCTATTTTAAAGGAAATTGCTGGCGTTAATTTAGGTTTTCAAATAAAAACTGCCGATCCATCGAAATTATTAAACGACTTGGTAAATTTGTTGAAATCGTTGGCTCGTAAGATAGTGTATAACCACACATATGATGTGATTACTATGAATATTACTTATATAATCAGTACTTATAAATTGAATTTTTAAAGCAATAATAAAACCGACTGTGATTTAATAGTAATTTCGTAATATAATGTTTATAAATTATAAATTTATATTACAAGTCTAATTAAACATACGATTTATATTTTTATGTTATTATTTAAATTAATAATTATTTTATTACAAACAAATTAATTTTGTTATTTTATATTTTACGAAATTTTTAAATTAAATAAATTCAACTATAAATTGAATTTATAAAACAATAATAAAACCGACTGAATTTTGTTAAAATGTTAAGTTTGATTTAATACAATTACAAGTCTAATTATCAAACATATGATTCAATTTGATTGATATCTTATTATATTACTTATAATTAATAATTATTTTATAATAAACATATTTTGTTATTTAGTATTTTACGAAAAAATAAAATAAAATAAATAAATTAAATAACAATACGATACATGGATTTCAGTTGTAGAAAAATGAGTTTACACTATTTGGTTCAAATTTCCCAATTTCAAAACGATTTGCTAAAAAAATTGATTTTGCTTTATCGTTATTTTTTACTACGGCTTCGGTTTCACACCGCATACTATTGTGCTATTACACTATCTGCGGTGTGAAATCAGAATTAATGAAAAAATATTTAAAATTAGGGGAAATTTTTTTTTAGCACTATCTACTGTCAATCTAGCACTATTTTGACTTCGATCTGGCACCCACTAAAAATATTAGTTGGCAACACTGATTTTCATCAGTCTGCTGATGCAAACGAGAGTGATAGGACGAAGTTCTATATATGTATTTACATTCGAGGAGGGGAAATATAAATATGTAAAAGAAACAGTGATTACGATTTGTTTTTAGTACTTTGCTGTTTGTACGATTACATTACAATATGAGAAATGCGTATTTTTATTTTAGATTTTTTGTATATAGTATAATATGTATGTCCATACA
This sequence comes from Tipula vernalis, assembly GCA_958295665.1. Lineage (NCBI taxonomy): Eukaryota > Metazoa > Arthropoda > Insecta > Diptera > Tipulidae > Tipula > Tipula vernalis. Next base: position 119,840,366 of record OY282559.1, read on the forward strand.
AATTTTTTGTTGTATCGTATTCGTATGCGATCGATTATAGAAATTTGACATTGGTATTTTTTCCGATTATGTATATAAAAGAAAACAAAATTTGTTATTGTTCGATTTTAATTTTTGGACAAAAAATTTACAAAACCGTGACTATGTACAAAAGTGCATACAAAAGAAAATTATGAAAAACGGTTTATGTTTTATGAAAATTCATTTTATTAATTTATCTAAATGCAATATTATGGCTTTTAAATATTTATCTCAGCTGGAAATCGTAAAAACTGTTCGTGGTATGTATATAATTGGACAGTGCAATTGCTGTTGTAGTGGAAATGAATATATGTATGGCGTTGTGTGTTGTACAAAAAATAGAACAACCCATAACCTGCTAAAATTCTCTCTTTAGAAAGCCCGATCAAATGTATACTATTGCTGTAAAAGTATCTATACTGATGAATATATTTGTGAAATGACATCGTATATACAGTCGAAACTCGATTATCCGGGATCCGATTATCCGTAAACCTCTATTATCCGAGATTTTTTTTTTACAGTCAATTTTTTTGAGTCACTTGTTTATCCGGAATTTCAATTGATTAACCGGGATTTTTTTTTTTTTTTTTTTTCGTTAAATTTTGGAAACAGTGTTGTTTTTGTACTATTTATATTATACATACACATACATATTACATATGGATGTTTTACTATACATTATGTTTTTTTGTATGTTTTGTATAGATATGAATATCGAATAGATTTTGTAAAAAGGATAGAATTTGATTACCGTTAGAAGATTAATTTTTGTATACATATTTAAAGAATCAAATTTTAGTTTATAGTGCAGTTTTATGGTGTGCAGTTTATAATTACCGTAGAATATAACATTACTCGTGTAATAATTAATTTTAGGTTTTGATTTTTTAACGATTTTTTTTGGAAAAAGGTAAGAACAGTTACTGTTATTGGGGATATGAATATTAAATTGTAGTTCTGTGGTAAATGTATAAGTACATTTTTCTATGTGTGTATCTTTTGATTGCAATTATATAGGCCAGATTATGCAACCATCAACCTCGAAAAGGGCGAGAAAAGTTTTGTCTATTAAAGATAAAGTAGACATCATACATCAATTAGAAAAAGGTATGTCGGTCAAAAATTTAGCAGCGAAATACGAAATTGGACCACAAACAGTATACGATTTAAAAAAAAAAAAACGAAATTTTAAATTTTTTTTCGGAAAGTCATTCTTACAAAGGATTGAACGTTCGTAAAACATTAAAAAGCGCAGAATATCCACAAGTAGATGTAGCAACATATGAATGGTTTCGACAACAGCGATTTAGGGGTCTACCTATTTCGGGGGCAATGTTAATAGAAAAAGCCAAATTTTTTCATGCAGAATTTAAGATAAGCGCTACATGTCAATATTCTCAAGGATGGTTAGGAAATTTTAAAAATCGGCATGGGATACACAGCCTCAAAGCATCTGGTGAAAAAATATCAGCAGATTACGAAAGTGCCACATTATTTGTGGATGAACTGCGAGATTTAATAGAATCAGAGAACTTATCGTACGACCAAATATATAATGCTGATGAGACAGGCATTTTCTGGAAAGCCTTACCCCGAAATACCCTAGTCTCCAGAAATGAATCCTCTGTTGAAGGTGTTAAAGAAGCTAAAGAACGCGTGACGGGTCTTGTGTGTTCAAACGCTTCAGGAACACACAAGTGCAAATTACTAATTATTGGAAAAAGTGCGCGCCCTCGGGCTTTCAAAAATGTGAAAGAATTACCGGTTCTGTATAAAGCCAATAAAAGAGCTTGGGTAACGCAAGATCTTTTTTTGGATTGGTTTGATAATAATTTTGTTCCTGAAGCTAGAAAAAGCTGTAAAGATTTAGGCCTAGAAGACAACTGCAAAATTTTGTTGTTACTAGATAACTGCCCTGCACATCCAGATGTCACTAAATTCAAACAAAATAATATCATTGTAAAATATTTGCCCCCAAATTGCACCTCTTTGATACAACCAATGGATCAGGGTGTCATTAGAAGTTTAAAGTGTCACTACCGGAAACAAATGATGAGAAAAATAATAAACTTGAACACGGGAGAACAAGTGACAAATTTTATAAAATCATTCAACATAAAAAACGCAATATGGTGCCTGTATCATGCCTGGAGTGACGTAACCAAGGAAGTTTTGAAGAATACGTGGCATAACATTTTGTGTGATGATGACGACGACACTTCAAATAATTCTAATTGTGAAATGAACAACGGTGCTGACATAATAATGGATGAATTAAATGGCACAACAAATCGAATAAATAGAGAAGACTTTTTAAGTTGGGTGGATTCGGATATTGGAGCACCGACATTCGCTACAGTAACGGACAATGAAATTGTGGAAATGGTGATAAATCCCAGTAATAATGAAATTCAATCCAGCACCGATGGGGAGACAGATGAGGAAATTATACCAATTGTTCGGACCTGCGAAGCTATAACTGCAAGTGAAACGCTTATTAATTATTTAGACAACCACGACGTTGAACAAATAAGCATGCAAGATAAACTCCACCTTCACAGAATTCAGGCCAAATTAATAGAGTATCAGAGAGGAAACCAGACACAAACCAGAATCAACGATTATTTCAATAAAACTTAATTTTGTTGATACCCATAATGCCAAAAGAAACCGCTAATTTTTATTTTATGCTATTTGTATTTATGTACAATACATACTATGTACATATTTTTGTTTTTATCATTTTAAATGAAATTTTATTTTATTTCCATGTACACATGTACATCTTTGTGCATGTTATTTGTTGATTATGTATTATTATTTATAGTTGGATTATTAAAAATACATAAATAAATTCAAAATTATTATGTACATAATGTATATTGTGTATTTCTTTATAAAACTGAAAAATTCGATCAACCGGGATTTTCGATTATCCGGGAAACCTCCGGTCCCCAGCATCCCGGATAATCGAGTTTCGACTGTATATGTATATATATATATATATATATATATATATATATATATATATATATATATATATATATATATATATATATATATACAGTTGCGGCAAAAATAATAGTAGTGCTACATCATAATTGCAACATATTCGAATTTTTCATACTTGACTATATCTGTCCTTGTCTTTATTTCATAAAAACTTTGCTGTAGCGATCTACTTTTCTAGAAACTATAGGTTTTTGTTTAATTTTTACGGTTACGATAAATTTACCGTTCCGTATGACAAATGTAAAATTTAGAAGAGGCAGAAATAATAGTAGTGAATATTAGATGCTGTTGAATAGTTTATTCTGTTTAATTAAAGTGGCATTTTATAATTTTTTTCTATTTATCAGTGAGTTCTCCATTTAACAAATTTAATATTTATTTATTTACTATTAGAATTTTTGCTGTTTTATCTGAATAGTGGGTCGTGGTAAGCACTGTACTTCCGAGAAGAGAGATCAAATTATCAGATTGGTGGAACAAGGTAAAACGTATGTAGATATTCAAAAAATTGTTGGATGCTCACCAACGATGATCTCTAACGCCAAAAAATATGTGGCAAACGAGAGGTCGAAAACCGTTATTAACAGAAAAATGGGTAAATCGAATTGTTCGATTTTCGAGAAGCCACCAATTTACGCCCGCAACGGAGATTAAAAAAGAGTTAAATGTGCCAGCAAGTACCTATTCGAACAGTGAAAAATCGCCTTGTCGACAATAAATTAAATGCTCGAAGCCCACGAAAAGTGCCATTATTGACAAAACGACATATAGGGAAACGGCTAAAATTCGCTAAGGAACATATACAATGGCCCATTGAAAAATGGTATAACATTTTATGGTCGGATGAAAGTAAAATGGTATTATATGGCAATCGAGGTTCTCGACTTTATGTTAGGCGTCCTCCTAATACTGCATACCATCAAAAAAACACATTTGCTACTGTGAAACATGGAGGTTGTAGTATAATGATATGGGGCTGCTTCTCTTACTACGGAGTAGGTCCGTTATTCTGGATCTAGGGAAATATGGATGCCGATATATACGTTAGCATATTACAAAATACTATGCTGCCTTATGCAGAAGAAGAAATGCCCATCAGATTTTTGTTTATGCAGGACAACGATCCGAAACATACCAGTAGGAAAGCAAAAGATTGATTTAGCACAAACAAAATTCAGGTTCTGGACGGGCCTCCACAATCTCCAGACCTGAATCCAATCGAGAACTTATGGAGTGATGTTAAGAAGGCTGTGTCAAACGCTATAAACCCACAAATAAAGAGCAGCTATGGCGTACTGTAAAAGAAGCGTGGCATGCGATACCTGTAGGAAGATGTCGAAAACTTGTTCATTCAATGAAAAATCGTTGTAATTCGGTAATTAAGAACAAAGGACATTCTACCAAATACTAAACTTCTATATTTCAAAATGATGAAAATTGAATTTTAATTAAGTTATTATTAGATTAATTTTTGTTAGTTTAAAACGCGCAATTTGGTGTCACTACTATTTTTTTTCCCACCCAAAAATGTAATGAAATATAATTGGAGTATTTTTTGTAATTAAAATGTGATTTAAACAAAATTATGATATTGTTTTCTTATTATGTAATAATAATGGAAAATTAGAAAACAAAATTTTTTAAGAACTATGCTTTGTTTTCAAGGCAGTTTGTATTGAATAATCTTGGTTCATTCACTACTATTATTTTTGCCGCAGCTGTATATATATATATATATATATATATATATATATATGGTTGTGAATACAGTGTAGAAAACATAAACATTCGCATACTACGAAACTAAAAGAGAGTAAAATCTAAACCAATAGAAACGAATCATGTGCAACTGTCATTTTATTATAATATTTTAATTTCAGCTTATTTTAAAGAAAACATAATATTTAATTAAAAAAAACTTAACGATTTTTAACCTTATATTTCGACCTATTGGTCAACTTCTGAGGCATTAAAAAACTATTTTTGTAATAAAAAATCTTAGAAACTATTTTTGACATAATTATTTCATTTTTAAACTAAAAACAATGCATACAAAAAGGATTTTTCTTTTTAATTTTTTTGTAACGAATTTTTTTTATCATTCTCATATTATTTTATTGCCGTCTTACTTTGGTAACTGGAATATTAATTGGTATAGAAATCCAAATCCAAATTATGCTCAAAATAAAAACCGAAAATAATTTGCCATTTTTGTGCGGTTTTAATTTCCTTCTCCGTTTATATTTTCGTGGCCCCGTCAATATTATATACTTAATTCTCCACCGTTCTCCATTTACTTACAATCGGTTGTCTCTTCATGGCCGTATTCATGTCACTGTGTTGAATCAAATGTTGAATTAAATCTAGTGACGTTACAAACAACTCGTGACAAACTTGGCAGTAATAAGGTATAGTTGAATTTCCCCTTTTGGTGTCAGGTCTCAAATTATGTGATCGTAATGTTCTCGCAATACAACTCGCACATTAAAGGCTCGAGGGCACACTGAACAAACGTAAGGTTTTTCACCTGTATGAATCCTTTCATATTTTCGTAATGTCCCACCGTCAGCAAAAGCTTTCCAACAATAACGACACCCCCATAATGTCTTTCACCCGTATGAACACGTATATGAATTTTTTGTGAACTACGCGAACCAAATGTTTTGCCACACTCACAACAAGGGAATTGCCGCCCTACAACATTCGTATGCGAATGACGATGATTCATGAAGGAGCGTCCATCGGGAAATTCGGCACATATCATACGTAACAGTTTTATTTCGATGCGAAACCATATGCCGAACAGGAACGATTTTTTTCGCTGGAATGTTCCCATAAATGTTTCGATAGGGTTCGACTATCGCGACACAATTTACCACAAAGGCGGCATGAATGTTGAGTTAATTCGTTTGCGTGCACGATACGTATATGAGATTTAATAATTGATTCCTCGAGAAATGACTCACCGAATAACAGACATTTCAATGGCATCGTGCATGCACTTCGGCATGGGCTAACAAATCTAAAGCTTCGGCAAATGATTCACCACATAAATTGCAACAAAGACCACCACCACCGGCCAATTCACCATCAGTCGCTTCCTTTTTAACATGCTGCCGCGAATCTCCGCCATGAACCTAAAACAAACAAGTTAAATTGCATAATCGTTTTGAGATTCAGCCGCACCATCATTCTCCGCATCATTATCGTCCGAAGTTAGAAGTTTTATGTTCTGCACATACTCATATTTGATTGGTGTGGCAGCTTCTACATATTGTTGCTCCATTTTTAGTTTTTTTGGTGAAAAACGATTTTCCGATTTGTAAGGTTTTGATTCGTACTTTCGTTTTAACTTAACAGTAGTTTCTTTTTCTAATTGATCGAAAGAAAAACATAAGATATTAATATGTTTCGCTGTTTTTAAACTGTGAATTAATCCGAAATAGTTACACAGATTACTATTTACAAGTTGTGTTGATACCTAAAAATTAAAAATGGAAATTATAACAGCACATATAAAATTTTAAATCACGTAAACTAATATAAATTAATTTAAAAATCATTTAAACTTACTTTAATTTCTTATTGTGTTTCAACTTCACGATTTTTGAGTTTTGATCATAACCTCCTGAATTTTAGCAGGTTATGGTTTTGATTTTGACATTTCGTAAAATTGAGTTTTGTTATAGAATAAAAGCAAAAAACAGAGAGTAAAAATGCTCAATTGTTAGTTGATATTAAGTAGTGTGTGATATCAACTGGAATTAGTAGTGGTAAGAAACAAAAAAAATTGAATTTTTTTTATATGGTTTTTTGTAGCGACCAATACACTCTTCAGTATATATTATTAAATGTGTGTAAGTTAGCTATCAACGCAATCAGGCTTTCTAAAGAGAGAATTTTAGCAGGTTATGGAACAACCACTATTGTGTGTATTTACACGAGGTATTTTATTCCCGGTTTTTTTTCGTTTTCCATACAAAACCGGTTTTGCTTGGCGACAATTTTGGGTTTTTTTGTACACCAAAATTTTTTGGTTTCTTCGCACTGACAAAAACAAAAATGAATAAAAATAAATTCTCAAGGACATATTTTTTCATTTTGTTTTTCTTGTCAGTTTTAATTTGCCTTTTGTTGGAGTCGGACGAAAAAATTACAAACTACCTATCTGTGCGTACGTGAAGAAAATATTTTTTATCTAAAATTAAATAGTTATGGAAAGTAATAAAAATACGGAGAGTTGGTCGCGTATACAGGCGCAATCGTTAATTACGGATTATAAAAAGTATCCCTGTTTGTATAATCCGGTGGATATAATTTTTTTAAATAAATCTGTGCGTAGCGAAAAGCTTAATACAATATGAAATGTGCTTAAAACAATTAAGCCTTTAGTAACGATCGAAGAAATTAAAAGAAAAATTAAATCTTTAAAAGCCCAGCTTTTTAAAGAGCGGCAAAAAATACTTAGTTCGAAAAGAAGCGGTGTGGGAGTTGATGACGTGTATAAGCCAACATTTTGGTGCTACGATCAGCTATCTTTTTTAATTAATATAAATGATGCTGAACCAAGCAAGTCAAATATTGATTTGTCGGAGGTAAGTTTAATATTACTGGGGTGCATTTAAAAAGTTTAGTGTTACAACTACATACTAGAAAGTTTGAAATTTGCAACGACGTCACATTTAACACCACTATTGTTCGGCAATTGTTTTGTTTCAGTAATTTGTGGTGAAATTGTAAAAAAACAGAATAATTTTTATGCATATTAATTATTTAAGCATTGATTAATTTAAATTTACAAAATATCCTTGTATGTAATTTTTTGTGATATAAAAAAATAAACAACATGACATTCAATGTGTTGAATTGAATATTTATTACCCTTGTATTTATTGTGGTTAAAAATGTCACGCTTTGCACTGTCGTCGTACCACAAGACTTTTTAAATGTACGTTCATACAAGTTGAATTTGCTATTAATAGTAATCCAAATTTCTTTTCCGATTGGAATAGAATAAAGTATATCTCGGAGTTACGTAGAGGAGGAAGCAAGTGAATTGGAAGATAGGGGAAATTCGTCTCAAAAAGTAAGGTAAAATCGTAAAATTTGGTTTAAATTGAAAATCACAGTAACTTGTATTTTATATATAATTTTAGAAAAGAAAATCGAAGGCTGGTATGGAAATGTATGGTATAGAGGCTATGCAGTTCATGAAGAATTATTTTGCCAATGGGCCAAAAAAACAGCAGAAAGAGGTGGTTCAAAGGGAAGAAGAATTTTACCGCTATCTTTGCAGTTTACTAAAAAAAATTAAATTAGAAGAAAATTTTGAAAGGCTAACTTTAGAAATAATAATCATAGCCAATCAAAAAATCAATGAAGAGAGAAAGTGGTTGCAAAAAAATAATTGTGTCTCTCCCATTTCAACCTCTACTTCCAGTTTACCCCCATATTCCACAAAGAACTCTTCCTCATCCAGAGATTATTTAAATACACCGTCACCTTTACCATACCAGCATTCCAATTTTCCTCAAACTATTGATGAAACATCAAATTTTAAACCCACATCTACCTCAATAACTATTCGTACACAAAATAAACCGATTTATATTACATCCCATCCCACTTTCGAAAATCGTATTAATTACTCCACATATATCGAAGAACCCATTCATTTTGAACCACGGCCTTTATCTTCTACTTCTACCCCATTAAAAAATTTCCAAGAATACCAATATTTACCTGTGACATCCACATTCCACCTATCCAGAAGTTCTTCATCTACACCAACACATTCAACAAAGTCCGGTTCATTACAATACAAAAAAAGTAAACGAATGAAAGTGCATGAAGTTCCACTTCCAAATATAATGCTAATAAACCATCATCATCAGCACTTCCAAAACTTACTGACTCGTCTATATACCATTCCAACCATATCCCAATAAGTAAGCAAATATAATGCAAATCCACAAAACCTATAATTCTGGAACAAATATTAACGAAAAATTCAATCCCTAAAGAAAAAAATACACTTGAACTAGCATTGGACGGTGTGTTTGAAGATATTATTGTCGAAGATTCCGAAATTATTTTATAACTATTTTTAATAAAAATGTAATTTAAATTAAAATATATTTATGTTTTTTTTGTTCAATAAAATTAAAAGAAAATTGAAGCTTTTCAGTGATAAATAAAGAAATTGAAGTGTTTTTTATTTCTAAGTGCAAACATTTTTCATTTTGCTTTTCACGGAACCAGAAATGACCCCCGGAAAGGTTGAACGGATAGAGATCTAACGACAAACAACAGCTATGTCTTTTAAAAGAAAAACGACAAATTAATTTATATATTGTATATTTCGAAAAATATGTTTTTATTTATTAAATCATTCCTTCATTATTAAAATATTCCGTCAATTGTTGTCTGACGCTTTGTCCATATTTGTGAAGAAACAAATTGTGAAGTACACAACAATATTGCACAATAGTTGTAACTTTCTATTAAGCGTATATCTATTACTTAAAATTCCAAATGCCCTTTCAATGTTTTGACGAGCACGACTTAATCTCTGATTAAAATTTTTTTTTGATTCGTCGGTGGTCGTAAACGAATATGGTACCATCAAATTTTTCCGAAAACGAAATAAAAATATTTTCTACACATACATTTGAAAAAAATCCGGTATTTTGTTGACTCGTCTAAACGATGAGGGAATTTGTTGCTGAAGAATCCGGAATAAAATACCTCGTGTAAATACACACATTTTGTTCGGATTCGAAATCAAATTAACTATCACTATCACTATATAACATATATATCACTTCAAATTAAAATAATTAGAGCAAATTAAGATAAAATATATTTACGGAAATATAATTATTGTAAAATATCAAGTTAATATATTTTCATCCGAAATTGTGTTGTGGATTAAATTATTCCCAGTAAATTAAATCCGGGTGTTTTTTTTGTTGCGTCTTTGTTCTACGCAAACAGATTATATTTCTAAAAATATCTATATCTTAAAATGCCTAAAATTTGTTGTGTGCTCGGTTGCAAGTCAGATTATCCTAGCGGCGGTGAATCAGAGTGTAAGGTGTCTTTTTTAAATTTCCGAATGTAGAACCTCTTCGTCAGGCTTGGTTAAACGCGATTCCTCGAAAGGATTTTGTTCCCACAAAATACTCGTTCGTATGTACAAAACAATTTAATACTAACGAAATTAAAATTAATAATTACCACGGCAGTTTAGTTTTACCGTTAAAATTACCTCAATTATTGCCTAACGTTGCCCCTAGTATTTTTCTGGGTTTACCAGATTATTTTTCAAAATCCAAGCCGCAGTCCCGAAAAGAACCGTCAGAAAGGAGTAATGAGATTTTGGCCAAATCTTGTGAACTTTCATTACATAATGAAATTTCTTTAATGAAAGACGATCTGATTGGTTCATTTATTAATTTTAGATTACATTTGGCTAACCATCTAAGCGACTTGGACGTTGAAGTAAAATTCAATGAAGAAGAAGCTTATGTTTATAAAATTAACGTAGAAAATTTTGTCATTTCTCAGTATCTTAGAGTAACTAAAGATTTAAATGGTCGGTTTTATCGCAATTCATAATATATTTCAAAGTCAGATCAACAATTTCAGTGTTGGTCTCAATTTAAAAACGCGGCTAATATTTTTTTTAACTGTACATACGAAAAATCACCCGCTGTTAGGATGAACGAATTGTTAAATGTAGTGTGTGAAAAAATAAATGAAGTTGTGCGTATTGCTGAACGTATCGACTATAAATATATTGGCACACTTCAAATTATCAGTGACCAGAGCTACAAATTATGCTTGGGAATAAAGTACGGTATTCGGAAAATACCTTAGTTAAATCATTTTTAATTTACTTTCAATCATCCGTGACCTACCAGTTAATAAGAGATCAGAACATGCTGATCCTTCCAAGCAAAAGTACACTGCAGCGATTTTCGTGCCTTCAAAATGTATGCCCTACCAACTTTGAAGGAAATACGAATTATCTTGTTAGACAGGCTGAGCATTTAAAACATGGTCAACGCAAAGTCATACTTCAAATTGACGAAATGTATTTAAAGGCGCAAATAAATTACAAATCCCAAAAGATAACTGGTTATGCCCAGAATTTCCGCGTTCGGTAGTTTTAGAGAAATAGTTGCTTTACATCCAGTAAGCAACCCATCCGGTGAAGAGCTTTGTAAAATAACTTTAAATATTATAAAATTAGTGCAATCAATCAATTTAGTAGTAATTTCAATCGTAATAGATAACCATAGGATAAATCAAAATATGTTTTCCATTCTCGCGCCGAATTCTTTTAAATTTAATAATCCTGATTATCCTAGTAGTTTTATATTTTTAATGTATGATCCAGTTCATATTTTCAAAAACATTCGGAACAACTGGATCAATAAGAAAGATTCCGTGACCTAAAATAGTGTTAAAATTGCATGTTTTAAAGACATCCGCGATCTTTTTATTCATGAAGGAAAAGCTCATAAAAAAAGCGAATAAATTAACTAAAAAATCGGTATTTCCTAGCTTATTTGAACGTCAAAGTGTGCAGTGTGTTGCAAATGTTTTTCATGAGTCTACAATAGTTGCACTTGAAACAAACAACAATTTTAAAGAAGTCGAGGGTACTGCAGATTTTCTTAAAATTATTAAACGTTGGTGGAATGTTGTTAACTGCAAGTCAGTGGTTGAAGGTATTAAGAAACGCGAACCGTATCGATTACCTATTTATACATTGGACGATTGTGGGATTGTGTTCTTACGAAAATTTTTATCCTGGATAGAAAGATGGATGGAACTTAGCGACACGTTAGAAAGTGGTTTAACCACAAGCACTTTCAAAGCAATCCACCAAACTGTAAGTGTTTTGCTGGACATTGCGAGCACATACATAAATGATGTTGATTACATAATGTTCGGAAAGTTCCAGACTGACAATCTTGAAAGGAGGTTTTCGTGGTACAGAAGACTAAGTGGGTGCACTTTTCACGTATCTTACCAAGAAGTCATCGAATCGGAAAAAAAGTTAAGGCTAAAGAATTGTATTAAGTCTGATACAATGATTCTCGAATTCTTGTCAAAATCAGAAAAGTACGATTTTTTTACCGTTAACACTCGGGAGTTCGAAGAATTATTTCTGTCGAATTATTTGGATGTGTACGAGGAGAAATTCAATCGTTCTGCGGCTCTTTATATATGTGGATAAGCGGCCCATTCCATTTCTAAGAAGGTTTCATGTTTAGAGTGCCAAAAATTAATTAGAACAGGAAAGGGTGTCGTTTCGGGCGAGGATTACTTTGTTCTTATTCAGAGGGGTGGTTTAAGTGTACCTACGGAAATCGTACTATTTATCTTTATATGCATATGGGTGCGGCTTTTGATTATATTTGCAGTAATAATGAATTTAAATTAAAATTTTTTAGTCCGGACTTGAACCAAAAGAAATGTTTATCTTTTTTAACTGTCCAATCGCTCTTGATGGACACGGTAACTATAGATTTTGACGATTCTTGCTCTTGTGGCAAAAATCACAAAATTATTTATTACACTATTTTATCAATTTTTTCAAATATTTTACTTAACAACTTTTCTAAACAGGCTAATAATAACGTAGAATCCGATCGAAAACGCAAACTTAAAACTTACGAAAATTCAAATAAATCTTTAAAATTATTAAATTAAAATCACAAGGGGAAACCAAGCATAATTGATCACTGATCACTGATGTAAAGCTGTCTTTACGGGACTTACTTTATGCGGGCGTATAGTTTGCTATGTTGGACGTTTTTATATTATATATATTGGCTATGAATTCAAAGTTGTTCTTGTTTTTGCCTATGATGTGGCTGTGAATTTTTATTTTCATTTGTGATTTTATTTATTTTTTTTAGTTTTCTTCCATTTATGTTCTAACTTTGTTTCAAGATTGTTAAATCTATTTGTAAAACAAGTTTTATAAAATATTTTTAAAAATATTTTTATTTTCTACTTTGTTTTAAAATTAGATTTTTGAATTATACCTCTAATTTTAAAACCGGGGATTAGGCCTGAGTTTACTTGGGGAACCTCGATACAAAAAATGCATTGAAGCCTACCTCTTGGGTAATGGTGGAAACGGCTTATTTTATTTAGGAAAATATTGGTATTTTTGTGCGTAAATAATTTATTATTATGTTACGACCTGCAAAACGTTTTTTCTCTATCAAAAGCCAACAATATCCAGTTTTTTATAAACGGAACGCGTTTATGATCTAACTGGACATTCTAATAAAAATAACGTGAATTATTGCAGTTGTTTGGCACGAGGAAATAATCGGTAGATCAGATAATGATTCGTGCGTACCGCAAAATAAAAATCGATTGGCAACATTAGCCATTCTTCAGTTTTTAGTTTTTGTCAAGTGGCGTTAAAAATTTAGCTAGCCCAAATAATTTTATAATGTGCATATTATTATGTATAATTATTATATATTATACTTACTATACATGACACGACGTCACGATGGTGTCATTTGTCTCTAAACATTTTTAAATAACAAATTTTGTGTCCTCTTATACACATATTTATGAACTATTTCTCTGTATATAGGTACTTATGAAACACATCAGCTGTAAAAAAAATCGTCATTGTGCAATTGTGATGTAAATTGTAAAATAAAAACAGCTTATAAATATCTAAAAGCCATAATATTACATTTAGATAAATTAAAAAAATTAATTTTCATAAAACATAAACAGTTTTTCATAATTTTCTATTTTGTACATACCCTCCCGGCACAAAAACGACATGCGCCAAAAACGCACCGAGAACGGTGAGTTTACGCAGTTTTTTTTTTTCAAGACACTGAACTGAACACTTTCAAGACACTAACACACTGAAATTTTATTTTCTATAGTATGTCATTCTCTCCTTTTACTCGTTTTACAGTTATTAACCAGTATTTTTTCATTTAGTCGTGTAACAGTTTAATTTCCGCCTTAATAAAATTTATAGTTTATATTTATAAACATAAATTATTAATTATTGTGAATCAAATTACCTTTCATTGTAGTAAGTACGTGATAATTATTTTATTTTATATTCAGTGAGTGTTTGAAATTAAGTTTAAAAAATGTCGAAACAGAAGCTTTATAGAACCATACGTAAAGAAATAGTTAATATTTGTGAGAGTGCTAGAGTGGTTCAAGGAAATGCTTCTACAAACAACTATTATAGTTCGTCTGTTAATATTGAACACCCAGCAATTGTTGTAGAAGAAAATAATAGAAATGAGGAAAATGAAGGCCAAAACACAAGCAGCAGTTTAAGTGATTCTTTCGAAAATCTTTCCGTGAATCTGAATAGTGAGTGTGATAACATTAATTTAAATAATATTGAACATTACATTTCTAAATGGAGTGTAATGTACAATATTGCAAGAGAATGTCTAAACTCTTTGTTGAACATTCTACGGAAGTATTATCCGAATTTACCCAAAGATGGTAGATCATTGAAAAAAACACCACGTAAAAATGATAATATAGTACCGATCGGTGCAGGTTCCTATTCTCATATCGGCTTAGAGCATCAACTGAAATTATTTATAGAAAGAACGGAATTCAAAGGGAGTGAATTATTGATCGATGTTGGAGTAGATGGAATTCCAATAACAAAAAGCTCCAAAAGCCAATTATGGCCGATTCTTGCCAATGTTATATCCCATAAAGAAGTATTCGTGGTTGGCGTTTACCATGGGTAAAAAAAACCGTATTGTGCTGATATACGTTTGGAAGCATTCGTTGAAGAAATGAAACACCTACTTGGAAATAAAATTCTATACAATGACCAAAAAATTGCTGTAACAGTAAGGGCGTTCATATGCGATGCACCTGCAAGGGCTTTTCTACTAGGTAAGAAAAATATTAGTATGTTAAAAGAATTAATTAAATTTGTTTTATTAAAATTTTTTATTCGTAAACAGGTATTAAAAGCCATTCGGGCTATTTCAGTTGCACTAAATGTAAAATAAAAGGATGTTATTTGGAGCATAGAGTTTGTTTTCCTGGAAATTGATGTCGAGCTCGTGCTACATTACCATCGCAAAATCCGTAAACAAAATGGATATCAATGTACTCCTCACCTGAGAACTGTGCCATTATAATATTAATTTTATTAAATTAATTAGAATTTTGATTCACAACACTGATACAACACTAGATAATATCTCGAAACTAATGACTGAATCTGAAAATATTTAGTTTTTGTTTTTTCAACATTTAAACAAATGAGTTGATAATCATCGCCTACTGTTTTACAGATCAAAATAAAATTGGTAAAATATTAACACTATAACATCTCTTAATTAGATTGAGAATAAACGGAATACGAAGAAAACTATGGCACGTGGGTACAAGTAATGTTTTGGGGGATTGTAGAGGAGATCATGACAAATTAAAATTAAATAAACAAAAGAAAAAATTATAACGGTTTTTTTGAGAAAAACTCGATTTTATAAAAAATAAATATTTTTTTTTTTTTACTTTAAATCACCATAGCTCTCAAACGGATGCAGATACAAGATAACCAATTAAACCTTAATAATAGCCTATACGATTACCAACCAAATAAGACTAAGTTGGTTGCTCTCCGATAAATATTTTGGAAGTTACAGTTTAATATTTGGGTGTACTTTTTTTCTGAACCAAATTTTTTAAACACCCTGTATCTCAAAGGATATCAAAAATGGATCCCCCATCCACATACGATTTGTTTCTCAGAATGAACCAAGGAATCACCCCATGACGGATCAGCATCCCAAACTCGGACACCCTGTATGGTTGTTATCTATTTCTGTGTCAAATTGGTGGTCGTGTAATGATGATGGAAACAATTCAGCTATATTTATATCACGTAAAATTCTTAAAGCCAGTTTCTCATCTTCATTTTTTTTTTTTTTTTTTTTTGAAATTGATGTCGGCACTTTTGAAAAACTGATTTGTCATGATGCACAGATCAGTTACATCTTTCGCTGGGATTATTAAACCACCTCTGGTTTTTAAAAATAATAATTTGAGTGCTGTTGTGTGGGCCTCCACCATATTCAGAATACATGGCATTTACGCAATCGGTACATTTAATAATTTTCGTAGCCATTCTTACAACATAGCCACTTATATACCCGATAACATTTTCTTGGAAGGATGATACCATATTTTGTTGCAGGAATTCTGAAACAAGAATATGGTTTTCCCCATCAAGGTAAGAATATTCTTCAATGTCAAACATATCTATTGGGTATTCAATATCACCTGATTGAATAGAATAGAAAAATTATTTATTAATTTTTATTTTTGATTAAGTTTTGTTTGATTACTTATAATACTGCGTGTGCGGGGCACAAAGGCGTCAAGAGATTTAAGACTCCAAATTTGCCGAGTTTTAAAAAAAATATCAAAAATATAATCTAATTTGAATAATTTTGATATTTTTTTATATCGCCGGCCCTTATTACTTACCATCTTTTCTAGACAGTGGGAGATTGCGCGGAGCACCCAACAATTCCGTATTGTCCGCTTCACCCATATTGCCGCTAAAGCTTTTTACTTGGCTGTGAATTAATAGTTGTTAGGCTAGGCAGCAATGAATTGTCTTGGTGTGGGATTATTATTTGTTCCACTTCTTGAACGAATTGCTCAAAAAAATAATTCCAAGTGGTCCTGACTCAGCTTATATGTTAATAAATAATTTAAATAATTGGTTTCAATTAACTCTTTATTCAAGCTTTCAAGCATATTGAGACCTAGGTATATACCAAGAAAACCAGTCGCTGTGTTTGTGTTATAAATTGAAACATTGGAATTCAATTTGACGGTAGATAAATATCGAGTAATTACTGATATTTCGGGTAACCAGCGATCTGTATTGCTTTTACGAAGGGGTGCTTTAGGGCCTTGGCCTGTAACTGTGGCTTATAACGCCATTTAGAGCGGCAGCCGAGGGAAATAGAGAGGCATTATTTAATATGGTACATTCTAAGACCCGAAATTTAGTAGAACGCACTATTGGAATGCTGAAAGCTAGATTCAGATGTACTTTGGGAGCCCAGGAGTTACATTATAACCCTAAAAAAGCATCCCAAATAGTAAATGTATGCTGTGCTCTCCCCAATATTTGCTGTCATTTCAAAATTCCATTTGAGGTAGAAATCGACAATAATTTTTGAAGAGCATGTTGAATTAATGACTTCAAATGAACCCTAAAACCATGTAGCGAGTCGAATAAGACAAAATATATTAAATTCAATAATATAAATTTATTATATGTATTTATATTCGTAAATTATCCCATAAATTATTTAATTCTTTAAATTTATCTTCTTGTAACTCCAATTTTTTTCTTTTTAATTCTAATTCATCTAATTTTAATTTGTATTCTTCTAACCGCTGCTTCTCGTTTAACTGAAATATTTTCAATTTGAGGAAGACGAAAGCCTCGACCAAGAAGAGAACGATCCGGTTGTGGAGGAAATTGTTGTGGAACAAGAAACTCATGTTACTACCACAGAGATTAGCTCAGAGTTCACAACAGAAACAAGATTTTCTCATGTTAAGTAGCCTAATCATCTAATTAAACTTCTCATTGTTGAATACAGTAAGAGGAAAAAGGATTTTAGGAATCGCGAAAAAAATATCGGTTTATGGAATGAAATCCAAACCAAATTTTTGGAAAAAGGACATAATATCGAGGCAGCCGGAATTTACAAAAAAGTTTGCGAATTTAAAAAAAACATTTATTAATGTTAAAAATTCCCGAAATAAAACAGGTCGTGGAAGGTCTCACTGGGAACACTTCGACGCTTTTGATGAAATTTTCAAAAGTGACCTCACGGTGAACTTGTCAAATAATTTACTATCGTCAATCCTGGAACCGACCACGCCTGAACAAGGTTCGTCTATCTCCAGACAAAGTACAGAAAACGAAACTCAGGTAGTATCGGAAATATCGCCAGGAACAACTCCAAATTGAACAACGAAAAGTTGACGTTATGCAAAAATTAGCGGACACCGTTAAAGAGCAAACCAATATCCAGAAAGAAAAAGTCGAAATTTTGAAATTAATTTCTTTTTTTTTTACAATCTACTTGTAAATTATAGATAATAATGTACTTTTATTTTTAATTTTAATAAGAATGTATTGTATAAATGAATCATAAAAATTTGAATTATATTTTTTTACGACAATCCAGTCTTGATGAGTTCACCATTCCATCAATCGAAAAAATCGATGTTCATCAGACAACCAAAGTTTCAGATGCACCATCAAAGGGATCCTGGCAAACTAACAACAACTCATTGAATCAAATGCTTAGAAGACAGGACGTCAAAATGCGAGAAATGTACAGAGAAAGTGACAACGCAAAGGAAATTCTTATAAAGCAGCAAGGGAAACGCGCAATGGAACAGATCATTGACAAACACGAAGAAATCTGTGTTGAAGCATCAGACGATGACCAAGACAAGTTGGAGCATTTTACAAAGGAATATTATGAAACCTTAAGAATAGAGTACACCAAGATGGCAATAAGAATGACAACTGCGATAGAAGACAATACAACAAAGGGTGATACGGAGATGGAAAGTTGAAACCTATAGAAATACCCGTATTCTATGGAGATTATATGAAATGGGGTAGCTTCTCAGTAATCTTTAACAAACTGATAGATCAAATTCAGCGGCTATCCAATACCCACAAAATAAATTATCTGAAAACACATTAAACTGGGACAGCGGCTAAGCTAATTCGTCATCTAGAATCGACGGCAGATAATTATGCAAAAGCTTAGAGTATATTAAACAACCGATACAACAACAAAAGACTGCTTATCTCAGCTTACGGCATCTGCAATTAGAAATATGCATGACACCACTATCGAGTGCCTACACACGATTAAGAACTTTGGAATAAACGTCGAGCCTGGTATTCATTTCTAATTTTCTTGAAAAAGTTAGACAATGAAACGCGACGACTGTACGAAAGTTCACTTAAAAACCCATGTGAATTTCAAGAAACAACCGAATTCATGCAGTTCCTTGAACAAAGATTCAAGACTTTAGAAATATCGTACAGTAACAAGAGTTATACACAACCACTTAAAAGTCAACCAGTGAAACAAATATTCGCCACAACAACGGTACAAAGCATTTGCGTCTATTGTCAGAAAAATCATTCAATAGAGAATTGTGAAAGATTCAAAAAGCTGTCATCGTCCGACAGGAGTCAAATTATATTATTACATAATGTATGTAGAAGGTGCCTTGCTACAACACATCAAATACGACAATGTAAAAACTCTATAAGATGCTCAATTTGTAATGGTCTACACCATATCATTCGCCAAACTCTCATCAACAAAAATCAGATGGCCAAGAGATAAAAAGTTTTAAACTCGAAGCAAAAATAAACAGTCAGACCGAAAGTGTCTTATTAGCAACTGCTTTAGTTAGCGCAGTCAAACATGATGGAAACCAAACAACATTAAGAGTCTTGATAGATCCAGGCTCCCAGGCAACTTTTATAACGGAAGAAGCAGTACAAAGATTGAAGCTAAAACGTAATAAAATACATGCGAAAATAGCGGGAGTTGGTAATCATGACATTGGAGAAGTACGAAAGATAGTCAGCCACAAAATCCAACCAATTATATTATATTGGTATTCCAAAAGCTGACAAAATTACTACCAGATCAAGAGGTGGAAACGGACAACTGGCAACATCTCAGCAACATTGCCTATGCAGATCCTAATTATAATAAATCAGGTTCAATAGATATTCTACTTGGGGCCGATTATTACCCAAAAATCATATTGAACAATATTATAAAAGGGGGCCCAGATCAACCAATAGCACAGAAGATCGAATTAGAGTGGATTATTTTCGGAAAGTACAAGAGCTACATCACCCAGAGACACAGAATACAATCAATGGTATCTTACGTCGACCTAGAAAACCAATTAAAAAGTTTTGGGAAATTAAAGTAGATGGAACGTACCAAGTTGCATTATCATTCACAGAAGATAACCTCAAATTAGGCGAATCAAAGAAGAAAGCGACAGCATGACTATTTCAAGTGGAAAGGAAGTTAAACAAAAATTCGACAATGAAGAATGAATAAACCAGTTTCATTCAAGAATACATTGTGCTTGCCCATATGGAAGTTGTTCACTTCATCTGTGAACATGGAATTACGTATTTTCTTTAAATATACATTAAAGATTATAACATTTTGCTTAGTTTACAATTCAAGTAAATTAACATGTGTCACAAATTTACTTTCCTTCGTATGCATATAATATTACTTCCTATCCGTATGCATATAATATTACTTCCTGTCGAGTACAACAACAACATTTGTATTCAAATGATTCTAATTACATGAATATCATATATTATAGCATATAAACAACATTATAAAAACTAATTATTAAGCATTTTATGAATTTGTATATAAACTCGAAATTAATTAATAATAAACCAGAATAAACTTAATCACCAAACGTGTAGTTTCTAATTCTCCGTTTAATTAAACCCCACCAGCGGTAATTTAATTAGACAAATTCGTTAATCAAGCAAACGCTTAGCCTTACAACCTAAGCACAGTATTTGCTGGAATAACATTGGTCCTTCGAGCCATTAAAACTGGCAACAACCAAATACGTCAATCAACAACCGACGGGATATCTATCAAATACGTCAATCAACAACCGACGGGATATTTATCAAATACGTCAATCAACAACCGGCGGGATATCTATCAAATACGTCAATCAACAACCGGCGGATATCCAAACAACTGCACCGTGAAGCAGACACCCGTTGTTCCACTAACTAGCCGCAACTTAGTCAATTACAACTATAGGCATGGAACAGCTATTGCAGAAACAAAAGCAAAAGACAGAAGAAATAGAGCAGCTCATCACAAACTATAAAAAAGATGGAGCAATACGAAAAACGAAGACATATCTGGAGAAAAAAATAGCAGCTTTGAAGAAGATATACAAAGAGTACATCGATGACGACAATTTAATCAGAGAACTCCAACCACCACTGAAGTCAACAGATCAGTACTACAAGGATAGGCAAAATGTGGCAGATAATTACCAAAAAATTATGGAGGAAATGCGACAACGCCTAAACGATCCGGGGCTGCCATCCACACCACTTCCAACAGCAGATGCAGCAATCAATTTCAAAGAACTCAGCATCACCCCAGCTATAGAGATCAACAACACTGACCCAGAGACATCAACAAGCGAATTCAGGCATAGTCCATTACACGAGACGCCAAAAATTGAGTCAAACCTTGAATTCAGACAATCGCCAAAATTCAAACAACAATTAAAACAACAAGACATCAAAATGAGGAGCTTATACAAAGAGATAAGGTCCACAAAAAATAAATTGGAACAAGGAGAAGCTGAAGCATCATTGAATTTATCACTAACTCACATGGAGAGAATGATGAATCAAGTATCAGATCTTCACGACAACATATGCCTGGAGGCGACTGAGGATGATGAAACAACAACAAAATACTTCATAAATGAATACTACGACACAATACGAAAAGCGTATGACGAAATAGTAGTAGAGGTGATCATGAAGAACAAACAATATAAAGCCGGCAGTAATCGACCGGCAGAAATTAAGCTTCCCGAAATACAAATACCCCACTTTAATGGAGAATACATGAAATGGATGGCATTTCATGATGTCTTTGAACAACTAGTGCACAACAATCAAGCACTTAACAACACACACAAGATTAATTATCTAAAGACCTACATTGGAGGTCAAGCAGCCAGGCTGATAAATCACCTACAATCCGTGGGAGAAAACTATGAATCCGCATGGGACATTGTTACGATGCTTGGTGGCCTCGTACCCGTGCAATTTGGGCACTCTAAAAAAAAAAAAAAAAAACAAAATTAAATACATATCACCTTGTAGGTATTATCTACGCTATCGGATGATAGGTGTCAGTTGTGTTGGTGAGGAGAGAGAGAGAGTGAGGGAGAGGTAATCTAAAGAATTGGATATAGTTGTCATGTTATATTTTTTTTTTGTTTGGGTGATTGAATGAAATAAAAAAGAAAAAAGGGCGAAAGTTTTTTTGGTGATCATTGGAGTTTTAGAAATTGCATGAGAAAAAAGATTAAGCCGAAAAATAATCGGAAAATTAAGCAACAGAAAATTTAATTAAATAATTTAGTTATTGTTTTAGTTGTCGATTTTTTTTTCTTTTCCTCGAAAAGGAAAATTTAGTTTATTTGAAGTGAGTGGAATTTTGTTAATTTAACGGGTGTTTTAACTAAGTTCACCTAAAAGCATTGTATAAAAAAAAAAAATGTAATGGAAAAAATGTGCTATGGATATTAAAAAAAAAACTTTAAAAAAAAAAGTACATGTGATGATAATTTAACGGGGAAAAAAAAAAGTACGAAAAGAAATGAACGAAAAAAATACCACCGATTAAGTTTAAAAATCGGTGAAATTTGTAATTAATATTAAGATTTATTTTCTTGGTATTTTGCTTGAATTCACATACAGACATTATTAGGATTATGAGAGAAATGTAATGAGCAAAATTTGTTGTTATGATTAGTGAATAAATAAAAAAATGTAAAAATATATAAAAAAAAAAAATACTGTATATCTAAAACATGCAAGAAAACTTTAATAATAAAAAAATAAAAAAACATGAAAATTTGGTTCTAGTATACTGTCTATAATCAATGTAATGCGACAGTATACTTTATGTTATAAAAATTATTTGGAATAATAAATAATAAACTATATCCCAATGTGTTCATTTATTTGAGTGATATTTGGTTGGAGTGTTGTGAATGGATTGTTTTTGTTTTTTTTTTTAAATCGTAATCGAATTTGGAGTGACTACGGTAAACGCTTGGTATATGAAAAGAGAAATAGCGGCATAATCGTTTACTGGTGAACACACGATTTTGCACAAAAAAAAAAAAGTAATTATATGAAGAAAATCCTGGAGTGAATACAAGAAGACGAAAATACATACAAGTTAACAGAGCATCACAACATTTTGTATGGAGTAACAGGCAACCAGCAACTTGTAGCGGATCATTTCAGCATAGAAGATAAGACATTTGTTTATTTTATTATTCAGATATATATATATTTTTGGTATTTTCTTTATTTTTCCTCATAATTATTGATATATTATTTAGATTTAATTTTATAAAAATTGTCTGTTTGAAGGATTATTCGAAACTACAGTAACGTAATATTCATAGCATTTTCTTTTCTTCCGTTATATATTTTTTTTGTTGTTATTTTATTTCTATGTGGTAAAAAAAAACGAAAGCACATTTTAAGATCATTACATTGTGTTATTACGATCGGGGTTTTTTTTTGTGATTATCAAATTTACGGTAAAACATCAAAATAATAAGCCAAACAATCTTTCTTTAAATTTTTTTTCTTTTCTATTTTTTTTTTATATGTTATATTTTATATTGCTATTATTATAATTATATAAACTTTTATTGCAGCTCTTCTCACTCTCTCTCTCAACAATTAGCTAGGGTGTTTCTGATTCATTTTTTTTTATGAAACGAGTTTTGCTGGTATGGGGAGAAGTGATGATGATTAATGAATAGTCGGCCTTGCGATTAGTCGAGATGGGTGAGGACTAGAGATTCCTTTGTTGTTTTCCTCGTGCCGATGATCCAATTCCTTAATTTTTTTTGTTTTCGCCCAGCCCGGAGAGGTGGGACTTTTATAAAAAGTAGGTCCCTTTCCCAGAAATTAGCTCGCTTATAATTTTGTTCCAAGTAAGTCAAGTGTTGGTTCCTTATCTTATAGTTTTTTCTTCGTTCGTTTTTTTTTTTAGCGGTTTATTCAAGCATTAGCTAAGGTTGACAATATCCCCACGCCCAGCCCTGAAGCCTAGCCGGCTACTATAACCGCGTCAACCCACTGGTTAATGATTCTGTTAATGGAATGTGAGGCTCCGGCTTCACATTCCGTTACAACATAATCAAAACAAGATACGATAATCGCAGGATGAACGTAAACAAATACATTCATACCTTGATGGCACAACCAACAATAAATACCGAATCCGCACCAGCCATAAGAGGATTATACGACACGACCAGAGAATGTTTACATGCAATCAAGCACCTAGGAATCAACACTGATTCTTGGGATCAAATAGTGATATACGTATTGGCCAAAAAACTGGATCACGAATCCCTGAGAGCATACGAGATGTCACTAGAGAATCCAAGAGAAATTCAAACTCTTGAAAATTTCATGAAGTTCCTTGAATCGCGTTTTACGTCATTAGAAGCAGTTTATCGAGAAAAATCTTCAAGCTTTCGTAAACCAGCAACTACTACAAAAACATCTCTATTGACAACGAGTCCAACCAAAGCCTGCGTTGTCTGCAACCAAAGCCATCATCTTGCAGATTGTTCTAAATTTAAAGCAATGAACATTCTTGACAAAAATCAGCTGGTATCATTATTGCAACTATGTAGAAGGTGTCTTAAAAGCGACCACGCGTTAGCCGAATGTAAGGCTAATACATCATGTCAACAATGCAAAGGACGACATCACCAGCTACTACACAATAAGATGATTGGATCAATAATAACCAAACCCGGATCAGCAAACAACAGTAATACTACATTACACGCTAGTACAAATGACGCGTACATTCTCTTACCAACCGCACTAGTAAGGGCAACAACTAAGAATGGGCAAGACTGTCATTTACGTGCCATTATAGATCCTTGCTCACAAGCCACGTTCATCACTTCAAACGCAGTAAACAGACTACAAACAAAAACGTGTAGCACAGAATTGCACGTCACTGGCATTTGCGCAAACAACAAAGAAATAATCAAAAAGGCTGCTAAACTATCAATTATGCCTCAATTTCAATCGAGGTATAACCTGGAAATAGAAGCTTACGTAGTGAATAAAATTACAGACAATCAACCACGGAGAACAATAACAAGCCAGACTTGGAAAAATCTACCTCAGTTGGCCGATCCTAACTTCCACACGTCAGCACCGATAGACTTACTTATTGGTGCAGATTACTATGCCGATATAGTATTACCGGATATAATAAAAATAAACAATCAACAACCAATTGCTCAACGTACAAGGTTTGGGTGGATAATATTAGGAAGATCTAACAATTCACACTCAATAGACGAGCCGTTAACCAAAACCGTAGCAATCACAACAAAGGAAAATACAACTGATGAAATTGAGAAAACCCTCAAGAAAATTTGGGAAATAGAGGAACTACATCCGCCGAGAAAACATACTACTGATGAAGAAGAATGTGAACAACATTTTCGAAACTCCCACAAAAGAGAATCAGACGGTAGATACACTCTTAAAATTCCGTTCCAACAACAGGCAGACCTAGGAGATTCCAAAAGGATGGCAACAGCAAGATTTCTCCAACTAGAAAGGCAACTCATGAAGAACAACGAATTAGCCACACAATACAAAGAATTCATACAAGAATATGAATATCTCGGACATATGAAGAAAATTCAACCAACAGAGTTGAACGAAGGAAAATATTACATGCCCCATCATGCGGTCCTCAAGCCATCAAGTACTACAACAAAGTTAAGAGTAGTTTTTGACGCGTCCGCCAAAACAACCAACGGCTGGTCATTAAATGATGTAATGCATGTTGGTCCCAAAATACAACAAGACCTGTGGCATATCGTAATGAGATGGCGAAAGCACAAATATGTCTTCACGGCCGACATAGAGAAAATGTTTCGGCAGATTTGGATAAACAAGGAAGATAGAAACTTTCAACGAATTCTGTGGCGAAACTCGTCTTCAGAAAAGATTCAAGAGTACCAACTTAACACAGTAACATACGGAACAGCAGCTGCCACTTATCTTGCAGTAAAAACTTTAAACCAGCTCGCAGAAGACGAAAGAAAGAACTTTCCTACGGCATGCAAGGTGTTACAAAAAGATTTCTACGTCGATGATCTCATGACAGGCTGCGACACAATCAAAGAAGCATCAGCCATTCAAATCCAACTAACGGAACTACTTCAAAAAGGAGGCTTTAATTTAAGAAAATGGGCAAGCAACCAAACACAGCTCTTAATCAACGTAGCCGACAGAGAACTAACAGAATCACATAAAATTGAAATCGATCAAAGCATAAAAGCCCTTGGTCTTTTTTGGAAACCTAAAGCGGATGTATTTGAGTTTAATATAAACGTACCAATTCCAAGTGGCAAGTTGACGAAGCGAATTATTCTCTCCACGACTGCTAAGCTATTTGATCCATTAGGATGGCTAGCACCAGTAATAATAACACCAAAGATAATGTTACAAAAAATGTGGCTCATGGGTCTCACATGGGATGAACCGGTTCCTGAAGCCATAGGTCAACAATGGTTAAACTTTAAAGACAAACTACAGCTTCTCAGTGACATAAAAGTTCCAAGATGGATAAATTACACACCTGAATCACAGATTGAGGTTCACGGCTTCAGCGATGCTTCAGAACAAGCCTATGCCGCCTGCGTCTACCTAAAAGTAATCAATAAAGAAAGTGAAGTGAGCATCAACCTTATAGCAGCCAAAACAAGAGTCGCGCCAACGAAATCAAAAGTAACATTACCAAGGCTGGAACTAATTGGCACTCTCTTATTGGCTAAACTTCTTAATGAAGTAAAACAAGCATTAGAAATACAGCAAGCAACAACTATCGCATGGACCGATTCAACCATAGTGCTGTCATGGATACAAGGAGATATTCAGAAATATAAAACTTATGTTGCCAACAGAGTATCGGAGATTAGGAATTTTACCGAACCACATCAATGGCGCCACATCAAATCAGGCGACAACCCAGCTGATTGCGCGAGCCGCGGAATAACGGTTGATGAACTGATAAATCATAAGCTCTGGTGGTCAGGACCACATTGGCTCAAAATCAAGCACGAATACCCGCCAAACATACAAAACTGTCTTGAACCAGAAAAACAACAACCAACAGAACTAAAAAATATCAACTTCACTACCATCACAGAGGATGATGACAGGATAGTTCACTTAATAAATAAAATATCCAGTTTCACTAAACTAAAACGGATTGTTAGAACTGTAATAAATTTTATAAAAAGGTGTAGAAAAATCAAGGTCAACAAATATGATCTAAATGAGGCTGAGAAGATTATCGTGAAGCATACACAACGAAATTATTACAACGCGGAAATAACTCAGCTAATGAAAAACAATCCAATAGATAAGAAAAGCAAGTTATTGTCATTAAATCCATTTCTGGATCCAGAGGGAATTCTACGAGTAGGGGGCAGGCTGCAAAAATCATTTTTAAGCTACGAAGAGAAACATCCAGCCATTCTCCCTGCCCACCACCAATTGAGTAAAAGCTTAATCAATCATGCACATTTGAAAATGATGCATGGTGGGATCGAACTCACCCTCTCCTTCATCCGGAAAAAGTATTGGATTATAAGAGGCAGAACGACAACTAAATCAGTAATTTCAAAATGCATTGTATGCCACAGATTCAAAATCAAGCCAGGAAGTAACCAGTTGATGGGAAACCTACCATACGCACGAGTTCAGCCAACAAGACCATTTACGCATACCGGAGTGGATTATGCAGGTCCCGTGCAAATAAAAACAACCAAAGGCAGAGGAGGTAAAACTTACAAGGCATACATTGCAATCTTCATTTGCTTATCAACCAAAGCAATACATGTAGAAACAGTAACGGATCTCACCACAGAAGCATTTATTGCGGCCCTTAAAAGGTTCACATCCAGGCGTGGATTATGTACTCACATATATAGTGACAACGGTACGAATTTTATTGGAGCTAATAATCAGCTAAAAAGGATACAAAAAACAGCTAACTTCAGCGATATTGTCGCTCAACAATTAGCAACAGAGGGAATAACTTGGCATTTTCAACCACCTGCATCATTCCATTTTGGTGGGCTATGGGAAGCTGGTGTCAAATCAGTGAAGACCCACCTAAAAAAGATCATGGGAAATGCAACGCTCACCTATGAAGAATTAACAACACTGTTAAATCAAATAGAGGCCATTCTAAATTCAAGGCCAATATGTCCAATGTCCAGTGATATAGCAGACCTTGAAGTTCTAACACCTGGCCATTTTTTAATCGGCTCATCACTAACTGCAGTGCCAGAAGAAAATCTAGCAGATTCAACCATACATCGCTTGTCAAGATGGCAGATGCTACAAAAACTGAAACAAGATTTTTGGAAAAAATGGAGTAACGAATATTTGCGAAGACTACAACAACGACCAAAATGGCTACAATCAAGGCCACAAATACAAGTGGGCAATCTTGTGCTCTTAATTGAAGACAATCTACCTCCCACAAAATGGGTAAGAGGTAGAATTGTTGAAACACACCCGGGACCAGACGGATTGGTTCGCGTAGTTTCAATACGTGGCCCGGGAAATGCTCTCTATAAAAGAGCAATTACCAAAGTATCCGTTCTACCAGTAGACGAGCCACAAGCAACAGATCAACACGGTATGGTCACAGATGTTTCAAACCAGAAGGAAACACAAAACCCACCACAGAGACAAGTAACCAGAGCAAGCACAAAATCAAATCTCTTGCTGTACACGCTGTCAATATTCTGTATATTAGGAATGGTGGTATCAGAAACAACATCCAGTTACAACATAACCAAGTTCTCGTCTCATCCGGGCATCTACTTTGTTACGATGCTTGGTGGCCTCGTACCCGTGCAATTTGGGCACTCTATAGAAAAAAAAAAATTATATACATATCACCTTATAGGTATTATCTACGCTATCGGATGATAGGTGTCAGTTGTGTTGGTGAGGAGAGAGAGAGAGTGAGGGAGAGGTAATCTAAAGAATTGTATATAGTTGTCATGTTATTTTTTTTTGTTTGGGTGATTGAATGAAATAAAAAAGAAAAAAGGGTCGAAAGTTTTTTTTTTGGTGATCATTGGAGTTTTAGAAATTGGATGAGAAAAAATATTAAGCCGAAAAATAATCGGAAAATTAAGCAACAGAAAATTTAATTAAATAATTTAGTTATTGTTTTAGTTGTCGATTTTTTTTTTTTTTCCTCGAAAAGGAAAATTTAGTTTATTTGAAGTGAGTGGAATTTTGTTAATTTAACGGGTGTTTTAACTAAGTTCACCTAAAAGCATTGTATAAAAAAAAAAAAATGTAATGAAAAAAAATGTGCTTGGATATTAAAAAAAAAAAACTTTAAACAAAAAAAAAAAGTACATGTGATGATAATTTAACGGGGGAAAAAAAAAAAAAGACATTATTAGGATTATGAGAGAAATGTAATGAGCAAAATTTGTTGTTATGATTAGTGAATAAATAAAAAAATGTAAAAATATATAAAAAAAAAAAAATACTGTATATCTAAAACATGCAAGAGAACTTTAATAATAAAAAAAATAAAAAAAACATGAAAATTTGGTTCTAGTATACTGTCTATAATCAATGTAATGCGACAGTATACTTTATGTTATAAAAATTATTTGGAATAATAAATAATAAACTATATCCCAATGTGTTCATTTATTTGAGTGATATTTGGTTGGAGTGTTGTGAATGGATTGTTTTTTTTTTGTTTTTTTTTAAAAATCGTAATCGAATTGGAGTGACTACGGTAAACGCTTGGTATATGAAAAGAGAAATAGCGGCATAATCGTTTACTGGTGAACACACGATTTTGCACAAAAAAAAAAGTAATTATATGAAGAAAATCCTGGAGTGAATACAAGAAGACGAAAATACATACAAGTTAACAGAGCATCACAACATTTTGTATGGAGTAACAGGCAACCAGCAACTTGTAGCGGATCATTTCAGCATAGAAGATAAGACATTTGTTTATTTTATTATTCAGATATATATATATTTTTGGTATTTTCTTTATTTTTCCTCATAATTATTGATATATTATTTAGATTTAATTTTATAAAAATTGTCTGTTTGAAGGATTATTCGAAACTACAGTAACGTAATATTCATAGCATTTTCTTTTCTTCCGTTATATATTTTTTTTTGTTGTTATTTTATTTCTATGTGGTAAAAACAAAACGAAAGCACATTTTAAGATCATTACATTGTTTTATTACGATCGGGGTTTTTTTTTGTGATTATCAAATTTACGGTAAAACATCAAAATAATAAGCCAAACAATCTTTCTTTAAATTTTTTTTCTTTTCTATTTTTTTTTTATGTTATATTTTATATTGCTATTATTATAATTATATAAACTTTTATTGCAGCTCTTCTCACTCTCTCTCTCTCAACAATTAGCTAGGGTGTTTCTGATTCATTTTTTTTTATGAAACGAGTTTTGCTGGTATGGGGAGAAGTGATGATGATTAATGAATAGTCGGCCTTGCGATTAGTCGAGATGGGTGAGGACTAGAGATTCCTTTGTTGTTTTCCTCGTGCCGATGACCCAATTCCTTAATTTTTTTTGTTTTCGCCCAGCCCGGAGGGGTGGGACTTTTATAAAAAGTAGGTCCCTTTCCCAGAAATTAGCTCGCTTATAATTTTGTTCCAAGTAAGTCAAGTGTTGGTTCCTTATCTTATAGTTTTTTCTTCATTCGTTTTTTTTAGCGGTTTATTCAAGCATTAGCTAAGGTTGACAATATTCCCACGCCCAGCCCTGAAGCCTAGCCGGCTACTATAACCGCGTCAACCCACTGGTTAATGATTCTGTTAATGGAATGTGAGGCTCCGGCCTCACTTTCCGTTACAACTTTGACAAAATTGGTCAAAGCAGTTTAATCAATGGAGAATGGAAACTAATAACATATTTCAATCTAACAGTATATTGGACCGAGCTCAACCATTTGGAAAAATCCACTCGGCAGCTAAATGAATTATGCAAAAATACAACACACTCCAAGTCTACACATACACATATGATACACTGTGGATTAATTTCATCCCAAATGCGGAACCTCTACATCGACTTAGAAGAGCAAAACGAAATACTGAATATGTTGGGAAGAAATGAAAGAGCCCGTCAAAAAAGATCACCGTTTGACTTCGTTGGTACCATCGCCAATGAGCTATTTGGCGTACTTGATCAACGTGCCGGAAATTCCTACAAAGAAAGCATAGCAAAGCTTAATCTAAACCAACAACATCACCAGAAACTTTTACAGCAACAGATATCTATAATAGAAACGACAGTGAACATCATCAAGCGCGACCACGAAGAAACAAATCAAAGATTCGAAGCTCTTAAACAAATAATAACAGACCTCATATTTCATGAAGAATTCACTGACATTGCTCTTCACACAATGTGATACGGATGGTCCGTCTCGGATTTCAGCGTTTTGTTTTTTTTGCTGCGTTCTATTAATTTTGCCTTTGGTTGGTTTCGTTTTGGCTGACATTTGGTGGGTTTTGCGTGTACTGGATGCGTTGTATTGGGTTTGTGTCTGGGATCTGGTTGGTTTTTTTGATGTTGTGAGGTTCTGTATGTGTGGTGAAATAATGTTTGTTTCTTCGGTGTATATATTTTTGTTGATCAAGTTGGTAATTGTGGGATTTTTTTTGTGTGGTTTGTTGTTTTTTTTTGCGACGAAAAAAAAAAAAAAAACTAAAAAGCAAAAAGAAGATTTTTTTGACAAGTCAGTCGGTGAATAATCGTTGAAAAGCAAAGATGTTGTATTCACCTAGGAAAAACCGATACGGAAAAAAAACCTAAAAGGAAAAAAACAAAGGAAATTAAAGGTGGTTCGAGTTCTTTATATAAAACAATAAATACATTTGGTTGTTACTGTAAGTTATCAATAATTGGGAAAAAACCCATTATAGTTGGTTAGTGAGGGTTATTGCGAGGCAAAAAAAAAAAAACTAAATTCCGCAAGAAAATTAAAAAATTTTTTGTTAATGATAAAAAAAAAAAACATCAACAAATAAGAAGTAATCTTTGGATTAAATCTGAATGTGTGTCACTGGCAATTGATTTCCGGGTGGACACACACCCAACATATACGACGCAGCCAAAGAGGAAACCAAAAACTACGACGACCATTTAACAACGGGCAGCAGTGTTTCTTGTTGAGCGGACCGCTTGGGTGTGGCTCAGTCAATAACGGGGGTGTCAACGAACCGTTGCATGATAGCGAAGGGTCCAGTTTCAGTATTGTGTATACAAGTATTTATGTATGGTATCGCTTATGTTTTAATTTTTATTTTTGTTTTATAATTAGTAATCACCCTTTTGGGTTGGATATTGTCTCCGAAAATAACGTCTGTGGGGAAATTTTTTTTTCGGTTTCTTTTTTTTTTAGGAAAATACCCGAGCTCGAGTATTGGCCTGG
This sequence comes from Tipula vernalis, assembly GCA_958295665.1. Lineage (NCBI taxonomy): Eukaryota > Metazoa > Arthropoda > Insecta > Diptera > Tipulidae > Tipula > Tipula vernalis. The sequence goes on from OY282559.1 coordinate 119,872,874, forward strand.
CGAAACGTGCAGCAATCCGGAGCGGTCTATCGGCGGAACATAAAATTCTTATGTTCATGATTGTTTTTTTTTGAAATAATATCCATATAATCATGTTTTCAGTAAAGTAGCTTACATTTAATTTATTTTGTAGATATAATCGAAATGCGATACCAACGCATAAATAAATTTAATTTTGTAAATATGTTTATATAAAAAAATCATGTGTGTTTAAGTATCGTGTGGAGTGATGGAGGGTTACAAGTTGTGAGGATGAGTTGTATTTAAGTGATTTTTTTTTGTGAGACAGCCCTTTTAGGACTGCTGCGGGCCTTCGCCAACAACATCCACTCCCTCATGGACTGAGTGCAAGCCGGGCACAGCTGTCAGGGAAGGACGCAGCAGTTATTTTTCTTGTTGCGGTAAAATAAATCAATGGTTACCGTAACAAATGTTGGAAATGATGAAACTCCGCACATTCCAATCAGCAGTAATCGATACCATAACGGAAGTACACCAAGGCAAACTTGGTCCACTCATATTAACACCACACCAACTTCAGGAGCAAACCAGACAGATAGTCGATAATCTCAAACCAAGCCAAGACATACCATTTCGTAATAGAGATATAGCTCATATATATAAAATCACCACGGTCAAAACCATAAAAATTCAGGAAATCATAATCTTCGAGGTTAAAATCCCGTTGGTACAGAGAACCCGATACACCTTATATAACATAATACCGGTGCCCACGCTACATCAAAGAAAGTATGTGTATATTCAGCCGTCCTCAAGTTATTTGATGGTAACAAGTCATCAGGATAAATACATGCCACTCTCTACTCATGAATTCAACGCTTGCACTCATCTAAATGGAGAATATCTCTGCAACACACGTCAGCCGCTGTATGACTACAGCTCCAATGAAAGCATATGTGAAATGCAGTTACTCAAACAGGATGGCGAAATACCAACAAGCTGCCAGATACTTCAAAGAGCAATCACCACTATTTGGATTCCTTTACACAGATACAACGCATGGATCTTTGTAACTAGCTCAAGAACAACTTGCAATGTAATTTGCGAACATGAAATTGATGGCACATTTGAAACCACAACCACATCCATTCATGGTGAGGGAATCCTGGAGCTGCATGCAAAACCTGAGCGAGATGATAAATGTTACAGACATCATAAACCACACATCAACTTCGAAATTTCCAGGAATCGAGGCAATTGAGGCCGTCATTCAAGACCAAAAGAGGTCACTAATGACATCAGAAGCAAAGGTTAACATACACGATTACCATCACTATGCAGCAATTTATCTAAGGTATTCTTTACCAGCGGCTCTCTTTATCATCGCTTGCTGTATATTCAGAAGAATGAATATGCTAGCACATCAACACCCGGCTCAACCTCTGGAACCACTCCCTCATGTTTAATACCAACAACTTGTAGCAGCGCCATATTCTGTAAAATACATAGCGGACATGCGGACATCTAAAGAATTATGCGCGACACATACGAAAATTTTTTTTTTTTTTTGGTTGTGGTGTGATATTGGAATTAATGGTATGATTTTGAAATTGTGACAAAACTATTTTTGTGAAATTGTGACAAAACTATTACCTATTACTAAGAAAATTTGTAATACAAATAATTATAAAAAAAAAAAAAATTTAATTTTTTTTTGTATACATATATTGTGAAACTGAACCAATAAAAATTAATAAATAGTGCAAATCTTAATAGAAACATTTTTTTTTAATGTTAAGTGTGTTTTACCGAAAATAAAAAAATAAAGATATTCTACAAAATTTACAATTGGATTATTTCGTATAAAATCGGATTTATAAGTAAGTATATCAGGTATGTGGAAATTAGAAATCATAAAATTAATAAATACGACCATGAGCTAGGCCCACTAGTTACTCCACGTTAGTGAGCCTTTTGTGTCTCTGGGTTTTTCCTACGGTGATGTAGGTCCGCGTTTTTTTTCCTTTTTTTTTGTAATTTGATGTCCCATCGTTTTCGGTCCATTTTGTGACCAATTGCCCCTTCCCAACCATGCGGCTAATGCAAGGTTGTGTTAGATTCCACTAAACCCCACGCCATCCTCCTGAGCTAGCAGGAGTTGAAAGCCGCGGTGGATTAAATCTAACACGACAAAAATCTATGAAACCGTGAAGTGTAAGGCTTTGTCTTATAACTTCACAGTTTCACAAGGCGGTTTTAATATAAGGAAATGGAGTAGCAACAACCAAGAAATACTTAAAACCATACAAAAGGACCATATACGATAGAAATTGGTGAAACAATTAAAACCTTAGGTATCAACTGGAATCCTATAGAGGACATATTCCAATTTAAAGTCAAATCATTGGATACTAAAGCACCTGTTACCAAGAGGAAAATATTATCCGAAACATCCAAATTGTTTGATCCAATGGGATGGTTAGCCCCCGTTATCGTAAAAGCAAAGATTACTATGCAACAACTATGGACATTAGGTTTAGACTGGGATACACAATTACCAAATGAAATCGAAACAAAGTGGACTTCATATGTCAACCAATTACAAATGCTAGAGGAAATTAGGCTACAGAGATGGATCAGGCATGCAGCTGTTATTTATTACAAATCTGGAGGCCGATCATAGCAAGATGACCATAGTGATTGCAAAAACCAAAGTTGCACCATTAAAGGCAAAATTAACAATTCCCAGATTGTAGTTGTGCGCCGCAGTGCTTTTAGCAAAACTGCTAAGAAAAACAAAAAAAGCGTTACAACTGCCTGATATCAAAACATTTGCATGGACAGACTCTATGATAACTTTGGATTGGGTCAGAGGAAAACCAAATAAGTTTAAAACGTTTGTTGCGAACCATTACAAAGGAATTATGTAAAATCAGAGGACAACCCGGCAGATTGCGCATCAAGAGGCCTAAATGCTTCAAAGTTACTAAACCACCAATTGTGGTGGAGTGATAACCACAGATTGAAGACGCCACAGAAGAGAAGATCAAAATATCTACACTAATTGCCACACTCAATGAAGGAAATGGTATATTATGTGTTATAGAGCGCTGTTCATCACTCACTAATAAGGCAGTAAGGATCATCGCTTATGTTCTTAGATTTGCAAAAAGAACAACTAAATCTTTACCGAGATACCTGACAACTAAGGAACTTAATGATAGCCATATAGTTAGCATTTAAAATATAAAAGAACCAACTAGAACCTTAAATTGAATCTCAACTTCGATCACTTGATCCAAAAATAGATGAGAATGGGTTACTGCGAGTAGGTGGCACACTGTATAACGCCAGGATTGCTTTCAATTCTCAACATTCAATAACACTGCCTTATAAGAGTCACTTAACATGGCTCCTAATATACTACGCACATAAGATGACCTTATACGGAGGAAATACGCTTACACTGGCTTTTATTCGGCAAAGGTACTGGATTATTAAAGGTACATTAGCAGTAAAAACTTACATCAATAGATGCATAATCTACCACAAACAACACGCGCAAACCTTAAATCAAATGATGGGTGATCTTCCAATAGTTAGAGTAACTCCGACGCGGCCTCTTACTCATACTGAGGTAGATTATGCTGGGCCTTTCCAACTACGGTGTTCACCAGGTCGAGGTCGCAAAAGTTATAAAGGTTAGCTAGCAGTATTCATTTGCTTCGCAGTAAAAGCTATTCACATAGAAGTAGTAAGCGATTTGTCATCAGGAGGTTTCATAGCAGCATTCAAACGTTTCACAGCACGCCGAGGGTTTTGCTCAGACCATTATAGTTACTGCGGTTCCAATTTCATAGGAGCTTCAAAATTTATGCGGAACAAACTCACGCTTGCAGTAAAACAACTATCGGGAAAATGGTCAGAAGAGCTTTCAAAAAAGAGGTACTCAATGGCATTATATACCACCAGGAACACCACATAAGGGTGGACTTTGGGAAATCAGCTATTAAATCCACCAAACACCGTTTGCATAGGATAATTGGACAACAACATTGGGCCATATTAGACTAGTATTTTTGCATCTGCTTTTTTCCTCTCTTCTTACCTCTTTGCCTACAAACAAAAATTTGTGGTGGGGATTTTCTGATGCAAATTTAAAGAATAATTTTTTTGTATTCTCGTGTTGTTACTATTAAAACAAAAGAATTATGTGTGTATGTGTGACTAATTTTTTCATTTAAATTTATTTGTTTGCAAGTAAAGACGTCAAAAACAATATTGCGTGTTATAAAATTGTTTAAAAATATTATTTGCGGATTGAAAATTAGTGTTAAAAAACATTATTGCGCGTTAAAAAAAGTTTTCAAAAGCTGTGTTTTGTGTATGTGCGAAGAAAATCAAGATGTCCGAAACGCTTTCAATTTCAAATCAAGATGGGTGGAGCAAGGGTCAGACGCTCTCGTTAATAAACGAATTAAAAAAATACCCTTTCTTATACAGTCCGTTAGATAATAATTTCTGCAATAAAATAAAGCGAAACGAGAAACTAAATTTAATTGTAGAAGAAATAAAAAAAATAAAAGTTAATGTGACAGTGGCGGACATAAAAAAAAAATTCGAACTCTTCAAAGCCAGATCTCTAAAGAGAGATCGAAAATTGTTAACTCACGAAAAAGTGGCATAAGTAGGGATGCCGTTTATGAGCCAACATTGTGGTGCTACGCGGATTTACATATTTTAGTGAATTGTAATAATTCTGCACCGTCTTCTTCTAATTTGGACCTATCCGAAGTAAGTCACTAATTTTGTTGTGATATATTAAGTTTAAATGCCATAATATGTAATTGGTTTTAATTTTATTTTCAGATTGGAATACAAAATATTGAGGAGAAGAAGTTGACGAACATATTACTGGTTATCGTAGAAAAGTAAGTTTATTTAAATTTATTTAAATTTTGATTTCAACCTTAAATTATTACAAAATTATTTCGAATATCTATAAAATATTTGTTTTAAATTTTAGTTTTATATTTTATATATGTATATATACGTATATATGTTGAAAAATCTTTATTAATCATTTCAGAAAACAAAGCAAAAGAGTAATAATATTCAAAATCAGGCAGTAATTGAATTGTGCAAAGGAATATATAAGTGCATCTAAAGAAAAAAAAAACACTTACTAAGGAGGAAGAATTTTGCCGCTATTTATGTAGCGAACTAAGGCAATTAAAATGGATCGCACTTTTATAGCCCTAAAAATGGAAATTTTGCAATTGGTGCAGAACAAAATCAACGAGGAGGCTTTATCACATGATCTGTCATCATGTGATTTTCCTAAAAATGTATCAACCCCAAGCTGTGGTTCGTCATCCTTTTCTCAATTTCCTAAACGTGTATCAACCCCAAGCTCTTCTTCTATCATACAAATAATGTTTTTACTTACTCCCCAATAGAATATTCAAACCCAATAACAATTGAACATTCCAATTCACCATCCATAGAATATTCAACCCCATCACCAATAGAATTTTCGAACCCATCTCATTTAAAATACCAAACTATCGAATTTAACCCAATACAATCAATAGTTCCACGAAAATCCTCTCCATATTGTCAGTCTGAATGTGAATTTGAAGCAGTTTATTATACTAAAATTCCACCAGAAAGAGAACAAAATCCAGCAAAAAAACAACAAATTGAAATAATAGAAATTAAAACGATGCAACCAGCACCATCAACATCCAAAGATATCCTACACTCTAAAAAATGAGGGTTGAAGTGCGTAAAATTACCATCATAATAATAGCAATTTTTGGTGTAAATATACAACCGATGCTTACAAATCAACCGATATCTGTGCATAAGAAAATAAATACACTAAAAATAGTAAAATTATTCAGTTGTATGTATTATTTGTATCTTAAGAGCAAACAAATACCAAAGAGTATGTAAAATTAAACTTAAAATAGTATTTTACACTATATGTATGTGTAACACACATACTCTCCTGACGTAAAAGTGCTTTGATTATGAATTTAAACTATTCATTTGTTTTTTTTTTCTTTATTGTGCTAACCACGTTTCTCTTTGTAAAGCATTATGCATTTCGTTGTAGTGACTGATCTTGCGAAGTTGTGTTTTTGTAATAAAATTAAATGTTAAAATTGAAAATATTTATATTTAATAAATTTAAGTTTACTATTAATATAATCCTATACAGTAAGTTAATTATTAGTTATTAAAATGTTTAAGTGTTCAAATTGTGATTTTAAGACCAGTGTAATTAAAAAATATAATAGGCATTTGTATGAACATCGAGGAAAAAAAAATATGCAATACATTTGCTTAGAGCCGCATTGCGAAAAAAAATTTCACAGTTATAAACATTTTCAAGTGCATTGCTTTAGGAGCCATTCTTCACAAAAAATCTTAAATACTGTAGTGAATATTAGTCCATATAAATGTAGCATAAACAAGTGCGATTTCAAGTCTAAATATTTAAAAAAAATCACTTCGCATTTAACAAAGCATATTAATTTAAATAGTGAAATATCGTGCCCTGTCGGTAGTTGTTCTAGAATTTTCTCAAATGGGTCATCATTCAGATCTCATGTTTCTCGAAAGCATTATGGCAATTTAGGCAATTTGAGTGATCAAAAAGAAACTCTAAAAGTGTTAGAAACCCAAAGTTTAGAAAATGAACCTATTGATTTAATTCAGAGCACCACTTCTTTTGTTAGCACAAAACGTGAAAATACATTCGAAACATTGTTTACAAAACTAAAATTTTCTTTTAGAGTGTCGGATGCCGCTCTACAATTTTTATATAATGAACTTTATGAAATAATAAATACGGCTAGCTCAAATCAAAATTATTTTTTGAAAGATATAGGCATGCTGACAAAATACAAAAATGATATCTCATTCAATTGTTTGCTTGACGAAATAAAAAAATTTGGTTCCAAGTTTAAACGGGAAAGTAACATCACAAATAAAATGCCTTTTGTTAAACCCAAAAGAGTACCTTTAGGTTTTGATAATTATCATAATGAGTGTTTTGTTCACTATACGCCAATTTTAGAAACGATTAAAATGTTAATGTCAGACTCTCAATTTTTAAAACTAATTAGAGAAGGCAAAAATGAAAAACAAAATATATTTTTTGATTACAATGATGGTTCTGTAGGTGCCTTCACAGAGCGAGATTATAATCTGAGATTTCTTATCCCACTTTTCTACCAATTAAATTGCTTAATTTTCAAATGTAAACGCTCTTTTTTGGCCAACTCAAGTTAAATTTTTTTTATCTTATGAGCAAATAATCCAATTCATACCAACATAACAAGAAAAAACAACAATAAAAAAATAATCTCAGATTATAATCTCGCTCTGTGAAGGCACCTTGTATACAAAAAAAATATTTTCTTTTCCTATTCTCCGAAAAAACTTGAGATAATTCTTTTCCAGGATGCTTTCGAAACATGCAACCCTTTGGGATCTTCGAAAAAGAAGCATAAGTTGGTTGGGGTATATATGCTAATAGGAAACCTAAACATAAAATATCGAACGCAAATTCAAAACATACAATTGGTATTATTATGTAAAGAGAAGTTTGTTAAGCTCTTTGGAATTGATAAAATTTTTCAACCTTTAATAGAGGACCTTATTATCTTAGAAAAAGAAGGAGTGGATTATTTCGATTGTTTTGATCAAACAATTAAAAACATTCAAGGATCTTTATTTGCAATGACAGGCGACAATTTAGGTAGCCATCAGATTGGTGGGTTTGTTGAAAATTTCAGTTCTACTGAATTCTTTTGTCGTTGGTGCTATTTCACACGAACGTCACTGAAAAATTATGATTTGCAACCGGATGAAAATCGAACGATTGAAAATTATTCAACCGATGTTCTTGATACAAATCATGGCATAAAATCGGATTCGGTGTTAAACAGATTGCTAAATTTTCATGTTTGCAATCCAGGTCTTCCGCCTTGTTTAGCGCATGACTTGTTCGAAGGAATTATCCCATACGATTTAATGTATATTTTAAAATATTTTTCCAATTCAGGTTTTATATCCCTTGATAAAATAAATATTACTTTATCGAATCTAAGAAAAAAAATGGAGGTGTGGCCAACACACGACTTTCTTTTACGAACAGAGAATTTTGAGAAATTTTAATTTTTTTTTATAATTTTTTAAATTTTTTTTTTTAATTTTTAAATTTTTAAATTTTTTTTTAATTTTTTTTTTTTTTTAATTTTATTTGTTTTTAATTTTTGGAAACATTTTGTTTTTGGTAGTTTTTTGTAAACCTTATACTTTTTAAGTTATTTGCAAAATAAATTTTCTGGACCAAGGGAGTGGCCACTTCCGGTTAGCCGATTTGGAGTAAAATTCACTGGGACCTCCCAATTTATCAAAAAAGCTAAAATCTGAAGTTTCAGTTCGATTGGTTAAACCATCTGGGCTGTAGAGAGGACACAGACAGACTGACAGACTGACAGACGGACAGACTTACAGACTGACAGACTGACAGACTGACAGACTGACAGACAGACACCATTTCGAAACCCACTTTTTCGGACTCAGGGGACCTCAAAACAGATAAATCACTAAAAATATCAAGGTCCAAAATTTTCATGATTACTATACTTTATTTTACTAGAGTAAAAGAAAGTAAAATTTAAACTTTCTCTCTCTTTTCCGAAAATTGAAGGCAACAAGCCGAAAGTTCCAGGAAAAGCTTATGAAATTTGGCACATACTAGTACTGATGCCGCTCATTTTAATGAATCACATTGCAAATTTGGATGACATTGTATGGAAATTTTTAACAACAATGGTTGAAATGTGTCGGCTTATTTGTGCTTCAGAAATTTCAAATTGTCAAATAGAATTGCTCTCACACTACATATATTTGTATTACGAATATAGAAAAGATTGTTTTCCCAGTTATAAATTACGGCCCAAACATCATTTTATCTACCATTACCCAGAATTAATTCGAAAATTCGGACCACTTAAAATTTTATGGACCATGGAATTTGAACAAAAAAATAAATATTTTAAAACCACTGCGAGAATGGCCAGAAACTATCAAAATATTACTTCAACGCTATCTGAAAACCATCAGTTGATGCAAGTAGGACTTTTTGAAGATCGATTCCAACTTTTCATTAGCTCTGATAATGTCTTAGACTTAACAGACTCCATGTTCAACATCACATTACCAAACGGTTTTTGTTTTGTTAGTAAAAAAATAGTATATTTCAATACAATTTACAAAGAAAATGATTTTGTCCTGGTAAATTGCAATGAATTAGGAAATATTGAAATTTTACAGATTAATGCAATTTTTTTAGACAAATCCTATCAAAATGCTGTGTTTTATGGAAAAACTATTAAAATGTTCTATAACGAAAACTTATCTCTTTACGAAAATTTTAGTGAAAAATGTGGCCCCTATTCGATTTGTCATCTTGAAAAACTTCTAGTAAAAAAACCGTTGCACTTACTAAAAAAAAACAAATATTATTTTTCTCCTCCATGTTCATTCGTGAATGAATATTTTTTCAAATAATTCATTTAATTTAAAAAAATTTTTAATTATATAACATACATTTAAATAATTTATTCAATTGTTCAAGTATAGTATGTAATAATAATAATAATATAATATTAAGCATTTTTAAATATGTATAATGGGTTTTGAAAAAATTTAATACGATCATACTTAAACTTAATAATTCTGATTTTTTTTATAAAACACTATTCAAGTCACTACAACGATTTATATAATCAGTAATTTTTCAAGCCATAGTAATCATTTAAAACATAACTATTAAGAAACTACATTTAACATGGCTCAAGTGGACAAGAAATACGCAGTAAAAGTATGGAGTAGTGACAGAATGCTAAAGAAAACTTTTTTAACTTTACCTCTAATTCATGAACTCTTAGAGAAAGGTAAGTTTAAATTAGTAATTGTGGTGTATTAGACTAAATAGGGTTTGAACTAAAACTTTTTCGCTATGCCAAATCTTTCATAGGGTTAAATTTTTAGTATATTCTCTATTTAGCATACAGAACCACACCATTGATAAAATAAAATAAAATTGATCTGGTTTATTTGGCTTTCAGCTCACGATGTTGGTATAAAAGGGACAAAAATTGTACTTGAAACAGATGGTTCGGAAGTATGTGATGATGAAGTATTAGCGCATTACATTGAAGAAAAAAATATATTTATACTTCTCGAAAATCACCAAATTTGGACACAACAGCTTAATATTTCTGCAAGTTTTTTTAATGAAACCTTTTCTGCGGATAAATCACTTACTCAGCCCCTCGAAATTAATGAATTTATCATCACCCCACACGATAATCAAGAAGTAGCACCTCAGAGGATTGAGGAAGAACACAGCGAAATTATAATTTCTGCACCAAATTCTGCAGCACATGAGGATACTGATACCCTAAGCATGTCCAGCACTGCTATGACTAATACATCATCTGCAAATTTAATATGTGTAATGCTTTTTTCTAATTTTATAATCCCGTGGAATAAATTTCCTTCTGACATTACAACAATGTTTCAAAACAAACTCTACCTTGGAAAAAGAATGAACTGTTTAGGTAACATACTCATCGATGAGATGCGCCAGATTTCATTTTTCATTCCAATGTCCATTATTAGAACTGTTGCCCATAGAGTGGCATCCAGATACCCGGACTCATTTTATTTAAAGGATAATGAGCAAGTAATTATTACGACTATACCAGTGGCCCTAATAACTATCATGAAAAATAGAAATTCGTTTCTTAATCGGCCGCCAAAACGTGTTCGTGAAGAGCTGATAGCAAATATACCGGCAAAACAGCGAAAAACAGCCAATGTCCTAAAGAACACTTGTGTTAACTGGCAACTAGCAAATATTGGATCGGGAGAAACCTGTAGCAGCATTGAATCTAAATCAAAGTATTTACAAGACCTTTTTAAACAGAATAAAATATCAGCGGAAGAGCGTGAAACAGCTAAAAAGTTTATGAAAGACTGCTTTACAGTTCAGAGAGTTTTCCTTAATGATCACAGCTACATACCTGATGTTCAGCAGATTCAAGAGAAATGTCCGTTTCTCTTTGAAAAGGAATTCGCTTTTCAACACTTCGAACAACTAATGGCCATAGATCCTGTCAAAATTAAAAATGAATTTGAACAAAAACAGGAAATAGTTAAACGATTTTGGTCTGAAAGCAAACAAAAAAATATCTACGCATGTATTAAAGGCAGTAATATGAATAATTCTTGCAATCTAATAAAATGTTTTTTCCTATACTTCAACGAGGATTCGTCTTTTTTGTTTAAACAATTTGAGGTAATTAAGGTTAATGTTGACATAAGCAAAACTGTCTAACGCTTTTTTTTCAGTTTGGAACAACTTTGGAGGAAATTAGTAGCGCGTGTCCAACAAACACACCATGGTTTGCACTTATAGGTGAGTTAATTTTAGAAAATTATGTGTTCTAAATGTACACTTAATTTAGATTTTGATTCCAAAACATTATTGAAAATTCTACAAAATTTTTAAAAATTTTATGAAATTCTAAAATTTTTTGAAGTACTTAAATCCTCTTTTTTACAAGAAATTAGTACTGATTACTAAACATTTTGTAAAATTGATATATTTTGGAATTTTAATTGTTCATTTAAATATTTTTTATACAGAATTACAATCGATTTGTGAGATGAAGTCTGAAAACGTCATTCTGCAAAGCAGGTTAAACGCATAATTTTATTTTATTTATATTTAAAATTTTCTTCTTTCAGATACATTAACGGATGATAATTGCACTAGTTATATTTTCTTTGAAAAGGTTGTTGTTGGAAAATTTGAAAATTCAAATATATTAGATTTATTGACATTGTGTTTAAGATATTTTTATAATTTTAATATATTATACCCCAAAAAAATGTCCCAATCTTTAGAGTTTTTTTCTCGTTTTTTCTTGAAACACTATATTAATAATATCAGAGGAAAAAAAAATCATATAAATAATATATCGAAAATTAATAATTTAATAAACAAATTAAATACATATATCACAAAACAAATGGATTAAATCCAAAAATTAATTATAATTAAAAGTTAAACGTATATAATCAAATTTTTAGAAATGGATAATTATACATTTTATTTTTAAAAATGTATATGAATTAATCATTTTATTTTTATTCAATTTATAATTTATTTTTATATTTATGTTTTAGTTAAAATAGAAGTACAAATAGAAATAAATGTGGGTGCTCCTATTTTAAGTAAGTTTAAGTTAAATGATAAACAAATTGAATAGTTTAAATTTTAACTAAGTATATGTTTCATAAATTAAATTAGTTCTATTATTATTGATAATTTTGCTATGTGATAGAATTTAATAATGAATTTAAACAAAATAATTTTTCAGTTTAAATAAAGACCTATACCACTTTAACAATTTTCTTTTATTTTCTATTATAGTGCAAATCCCTAAATTTAGAATAAAATTTTCACCTTTTATCCCATTTCCCAGTGAATGATAAGTTACAACTTACTGATGGATTTTACCAATTAATGAGGAAATCTGCTTTGAAAATGTACATCAAAAGTATAAATTCGGTCTTAATTTTGCAACTGAATCCTGTAATTTTAAGCATGGATATATGCAATTTCACAGAACTACATGTAAATTTACACCAAAAGGTTGACAATTTTTGAAAAATTAGGCTTTTATATGTAAATTTTATAAATAATTTACATCTTAACGAGTAATTTTCCAGGTGATTTTACTATTAATAAGTGTAAATTTACAACATGTAGTTGAAAATTCAGACAAAATGTACGTATCTGGTTGTAAAATGTCCATGCATATTTTACTCTTTTTTTGTATAAAATTACTCTTTTATTGTGCAAATATTGTTTGCATATCAATGCGCAATTCTTTCGAAATACTATTAGAGAGTAATTTTACCATGATTGTCGTTGGTATTCTGTTGCCACCGATTTTCGAGGTAATTTTACATCAAAACCTTGTTGTGAAATGCCCATATACACATGTGCCATTACACAACATTACATAATCTCTAAAGATAATAAAATAGAACATATTAAGGATAGTTTTAAAATTGAATTCTAGGAAAATAATTTAAGCGATAAGAAAAGGGTTGACAAAATTAATTAATAAAGTAAAATCCGTTAACAATAAAAAATAAATAAAAATCATGAAAATACAAATTGATATTTCAAGAACACGTGCATATAGAAATTAAATAAAAATCAAATCAGCATAAAGCAATATTTGTAAAACACAAAATCAATTGTAAAATTAATTATTTCGTAATAAAAAACGACCCAAAATAAAAACGACCCAAATTTTATGACGGGCAAGTAAATGCCGCATCAATGAAAATTATTAATTAGGTCTTAGAACATTGTTAGTGTAAAGTAGTATGTAAATTTAGTATATAAGAACAGAAAATTTTCATGTAATGATCAGTTGTATTAAATATTTTAAAATAATCAGTTGTATTCAAAATTTCAAAATTATCACTCGTAATCAAAATATTCAGTTGTAACCATAAGGAGATCACTTGTAAACCAGTATCCGAACCAGCTATTCAAAAACATAAATAAAAAAACTAAAATAATAACCGCTGTAGTATTCGTTAAACATTATTGTAAGCAGAAGTTCCAGTCACCCGATAAAAATTAGTAAGTATAACAAAAATACTAACTCAAAAGGCACCACGTGCAATAACCCAGTCTATCTAATTCCTACATGGTAAAGTAGGAAAGTAATTGAAGTAGGGTGCAAACCCAGTAGATTACTAAATAGCCGGTTATTGTGTACGCATTTCTCCAAGTAACATTAAACATTCTCCTGACGTAACGAAAATTCACTTAGGACATAGCCCCCACCCGTGGTAAGCGCTAAGTGAATTAACACGACAAATAAAATATAGATCATCGGTAATAAGCCCAAACCAGCTTACCAAACATTCGCGAAGTAAACCCACATAAAGTTCCCAATATTAACAATTCTTCTAACACAGAATATTATAACTAATATACACAATATTAACACTGTAAACGGTCTCGGCACACCACAGAGAATATTACAAACTTACAATATTCACTATATTGTCAGCTTTATATTCACAATATTATTCAATTCTTACACCAGTGAATATTTACAAGCAAATATTCACAATAACCTTTTTAGAGTGTACAACAGGCTGAGAATACAAATCTAATACAGAAGTGTTGTCGATATGTGTTAAAAAGCAGATGCAAAAATACTAGTCTAATATGGCCCATTTAACATTTGAAGAAATGACTACGGTAATTTGCCAAATAGAAGCATGCTTGAATTTTCGACCACTTTTTCCAATGATATCTGACCCTAACGATTCCACTATATTAACATCAGCCTGGTCATTTTGTGGTGTTATATCACACTTTTATATCACTAGTGGAGACTTTTTGTCTGATATAAAAAAATGGAGAAAGTCTACACACACATCCCTGCAAAATGAATTTTAAGGGAAAAATGATGAATCTGTAGTGATTCACTCATACAATTAGCTAATTTCAATTCGCATATCACCACAAAATTAACTCATTAATAATCATAAATAAATTCTCCAATGTTTATATACAGTTAATGTCCGTGCGTCTATATTATTACGCCAGTGTCTCAAATAGACCCAGACATTACACAAATTGTCATTATACTCGGATTATGTTTTGTTCGGCATCATCGCCCGTAAGTAATTCGCTCGCTTTTTCCTTGTTCATCAGTGACGCTTCGTCACCATGGCACAAATTAACACTCTTGTTTTACCTTTCAAACCCAAAACACAAAAAACACAAAACAGCGAAATAAAAGATTTTCTAAAAGTTTTTTTGTTACCAAAAATTTAATTGAATACATTATTAAATAAATAAATACAAATTAAAATTAAATAAAAACAAAATTGGACAAAATAAGTTAAATGTGGTGGTGGAAATTATAAATTATAATGCACATTTGTAATGCACAGTGGAAAAATAAATTTCGGCCACATACATATTGAAATTGTGTGGTTAGAATTGTTAAATTTGCGTAGTTATATTTTCATTGGATTGAGATCTGAGTGCACGAGTTACGACATCCCGGATGTCCAACAACAACAACCGAAGCATAGGTTATTGGCATAGACATTATTTTTTTTATTTTAAAATCATATTTCGCAAATTCCAAATATTTTATATTTTTTATTTTAAAATCATATTTCCATTATACATGGAAATTCTAAATAGTTTATATTCTTTATTTTAAAAAATCATATTTCATAAAATTGAATAAATGTTTTTATTAAGAATCTATTCATATTATAAATTATATTTTCACACAATAAATTGTGTTAACGTAGACATAAACCAAGTATTTTTATAGATAATAATTTCCACATTAGATTCAGATTGTATTTGCATTTTGTCGAGGGCATATCGACAATAATAATAGTACATCAGTATTTAAGATAAATTTAAGTAGATTAAGGAAATAATTAAAATTATAAAATAAACTAAAAAAGGTTTACTAAATAAAATTATAAAAAGAAAAAAGAAAACTAAAATATCAGAATAATAAATAAATATAATAAAATTAACAAAAGTTTAAGTGTAAAAATATAATTCACGCACAACCCCTATAACTGGTAACAACCATAAACTATTTGAAAATCAAATCCATACAAAAAAAATGAACCAGAAGATCCAATGTTGTTATTTTTTAAATCACTACTTCCAGACACTGCAAAAATAGATGAGCATCATAAAAGGAAATTTAAACTGCACGTTATGAATTATTTAAATGATACGATTGACGAAATAGAGACTGAAAATAGTGAACAAAAAGCCTTTTCTTTGGAGTAATACTTTTCATATAATTTGTATCGAATTTCTGTAAACTTTCGCCAACAACGTCCAACAACAAATCAAAAGTGACGTCAATCAAAAGGGACGACTTTACAATAGATACCGCCGCGATTTGGTCTATTCGGCACAACAAGAAAACGAAATTATTCAGATTTTCCAAGTTCAAGCAGTATTGAAGAACCTGAGATAAATGAGGAATTGGAGAGTGATAAAAACTGGCCTAAATTCAAATCAGAACTCTGGGATACTGTGGAGATTAAATGGAGGAACTCTTTTAAATTAAGACAAATAGAATTAAAAAAACAGGATAAAAATTTAAAGTCGTTTATGGAAGAATGGCCAACTCTTTACCATTCTGAAAATTTTCGTGTACCATTCTGAAAATTCTAACACTAACCAATCCCTCCTACAGGGAATTATATGTTTGTTTTATTTTGTTGATTTTTGAATCATGCTTGGCTAAGGCCAACAAAATTTGTCCATCCGTTGGAATACTGATCCCGTTTCAGCTAGTCAATATAGGCAGGTTCCAAGTTTCTTTTATTCTGAGTATGTTCCCTTTTGTGATCTTTTCATGATCACCCTCTTTTCTAATCTCCTGCGGTATAACAAGGTTCATAAAACCTCCCATTAAACACCACTAAAAATTTTACCTTTGCCGGCTTGAGCTGCAGGTAAATGCCGCGATGGGACAAGGTTTATGGACAACTTTCTATAATAGGTCGAGGTAACACTCAATCCTATTACAAATACAATCAAAATTTATGGAATAACATTCAAAATTTTCCCGTATACGTTACCGCCAATTTATTGTAGGAAATGCCTAAACTACGGGCATAGCACAAAGAATTGTAGAAGCGATAAGAAAAGATGTGGGAAGTGTACGCAAACTCATGAATATAGCGAGGGAAAGGAATGTGGAAGGGGGATAATTTGCTTCCAGTGTAAAGATAGCCACTTCACGAACTCGAGGGAGTACCCTAGAAAACAGAGAGAGATCAAAATACAGCAAATTAAAAACTATAAAAGAACATCGTTCAAGGAGGCCCTTAAAATATACGAAAAAGAGATTGAAGAAGGAGGGATCAGAGAAGGTAGAGTAGCGGCGAAAAGAAGGAAAAGAGGAGAAGAGGGAGATAACTTCGGCAATATAAGAGGAATGGAATTGTAGCGATTCACTCATTTAATCGTTATTCATTCGTTTCAGCACTACAATTATTAAAAATCAATTTACTTAAATTCAAACATAATTGTAAGTGCAGGGCATCTTTATTTTCCGCTAGTGACACCTACTAAATGCTTTTTGATTCACAGAAATATTTAGTCAGGTTTCTCACACTCCTCATCAAACAAAATTCCAGTGTCTTCACTACACATCAAAACAAATCTCAACTTTTCATCTTTCTCAATGGAGCGCACCACTCATCAAAAATATTTCATTATTTTATTAGTTCATCGTCTCAAAAAAAAAAACACAGACACACATACAGGCATATATATCGTTTATCTATACACAAAAAGGTTAAGAACACGGTGGGACACAGTCCTTTACAAATTTATTAAATATTAAAAATCAGAATTTTTATTTCATTTTTCAAGTGATTGATATTAACAATTCAATCAAAAATTCTTTTCTCATAAATTCCGCGAGTGTGATTAAAAAGGTGCAGGGAAAATAAACAATAGGTGGTATAAAATCCCCCATTACAAAAAACAATATTGTAAAGTAGTTTTTGTTCGCAATAAAATGTATAAATTGAAGTGCGGTGTATTTAATTATAAAGAGCAACAAGTAACCCCACAATAAATAACCAAATACAACAGGGGGTTATAGAATACTCAAATGAGGAAATGGACAAAGAGGAATGGGAAAAGATAAAAGAAGAAATCAAAGAAAGCAAGAAAGTACAAAAGAAGGTTCTGGGATATTTCCAGAGATTATGCAGCGTAATAAATCCGATTATGAAAACAAACGGAATAGAAGAGGCGGCAAACGCTATTATGGACAACATCATAGTAGAGTTATATAAAAAAGATAAGGATTCAAAAATTGAAGCATTAAATTACCTAATATAAAAAAAATGAAGATAATACAAATAAAACCTTTAATAAAATTTTCAAATTTAGATTAAAACTAGAGAATAACGAAAAGTGTGATATTTGTAATATAAAGGAAACTAATATTCATGTTATAGATAATTGTCCTAAATGTAAAACATTAAAGAGTAAGTTTAAATTACTACACAACAAATCACTGAAGTAAGTCGAATTATCTCAACAAACAGTCAAATTAATTTAAATTATTTATTTTCGATATTCCTTAGATTGACATAGATTTGATGTGTTTATACCCGGGAAAGGATTTATTATTGGTGAAAAATTGGACGCAATTACTTAGTTACGAAAAATTAATTCGTAGTCTTTTAACTAAAAAAATAAAAATCTTCAGTTCCTGGAGCATAACCATTTTGAAAACTTAGGTAATTTAAACTGTTATTTTTTAGGGTTTAAACATGATCTCAAATTATGAAAAATATATAATATTTTAAACTATGTATCTTTTTTTTATATATTCACAAAAATATAAATGTGAATGGGAAGTGGAGTTTTCATGGTTGAGAAAAGTTGATGGAAGGGCTTTCTGTTCAATTTGCTTCACAATGCTTACGAATAATAAAAGTCACTTAAACAGACATTTGACAACAAAATTACACATAAAAAATATTAAAACTAGGAATACAACACCAAACATAGAACAATATTGCCACAATTCTATCAAATTATCAAATTTAAACAAAAAGAGGGAATCAGAGTTCATGTGTGTAATGTACTGCATACAGTACGACCTACCTTTTGTCCAAATGGATTCTTTACCTGAATTTCTTAAAATGGTATGCGCGGACTCAACTATAGCAAACCAATTAAAATGTGGCAGAACTAAAGCAACGGCAATGGTCAATACAATTATTGGGCCATTCGCAAAGCAGTTAATTGCAGGTAAACTTAAACAAACTAAATTTTCCCTCATCATAGACGAGACTACTGATGTGTCCACTGCCAAATGTTTAGTGATTGTTGCTAGATTTTACGATGAATCGAAGTGCACTATATCTGATAGTTTTATGAGCTTAATAGAATTAACGGACTCGACGGCACAAGAGATTTTTAATATAATTAAGCAACATTTTGAACAATGCCAAATTCCTATTAAAAATGTAATCTCGTTGGGCGTAGATAACGCATCTGTTATGACAGGGCACGCGAATGGAGTTGTGTCAAAATTTCAGGAAATCAATCCGGATTTATTTTTTCTCCGTTGCACATGTCACTCTTTACATTTGTGCGCATCAGCAGCCAGTAAGAAATTACCTGGTAATATAGAGAAAACAATCAAAAACATATATGTATAATCATTTCTCGCACAGCCCTAAACGAATAGGAGCTTATCAACAGTTTCAAAAGTATTTTAATTTAGCGAATCATAAAATTTTGGGTCTAAGTACAACTCGTTGGCTTTCATATGAAATGGTGGTCAACAGGATTCTAGAGCAATGGGAAGCTCTTAAATGTTACTTTGGCCTACATAATTATGAAGAACTTCATAGTTCTAATGCGGGTGATATTTATGATTTTTTAATTGATCCAGTTAGTAAGATGTATCTGTTATTCCTTTCATATGTTCTAAAGCTAGTCAATGATGCTAACAAAATTTTTCAATCTGAAAATACACAAATACATATTCTCTATTTTAAGATGAAAGAACTTTTTTTAGAATTATTAAAAAATTTTATGAAAATAGAATTTGTTAATACAGAAACAGATTTTAAGAACGTTTCGTTGTATCTATCTCCGACATTAATGCATTTTGGCATTCAATTAGACCAATTTTTAAATACGCAGCAATTTGATCAAGAAAAAATAACTTCCCTAAAACTATCACTTACTTCATTCTATGTAGAATTATGTGATCAAATAAAAAAAAGATTTAACTTTCAAAATAGTAAATTGGAATTACTTAAATATCTTAATATTAATGAAATTATTTCTGGAGATCTGCCCACAATTATACCAATATTAAAATTCTTTCAATTTCATGAATGCGACGAAGAAATTTTAAATAACCAATTTCGAAGATTAATTGGCAATGCTGAAATTACCAAGCAATTTATTGATAATGACATAGTGGCGTTTTGGATCAAGCTAAAATTATTTAAAAATGCGTTAGGTGAATGCGAATATCAAGATATTTGTAATTACATGCTTAGACTATGTGCTCTGCCGCATAGCACAGCAGCAGCAGAACGTAAATTTTCAAAACTGAATTTAATTAAAACCGCTCTTCGGAATAATTTAAACACACTAACCGTTGAAAACTTGTTGTATTCCAAAGAGCTATTAAATATTTCTAAAAGTTGTTGGGTACCGTCTGACTCAGAGGATCTGTTCAAATTTGCAAATAAATTTGTTTTCGCTAACGGTGAATACAAATTAAAATGAAATTCGACGTGCGGGAATACATAACATTATAAACTGTATAGAATTACTTTAAGTAAATTGTAAACATGTGCAAATATTACATGTAATAAGTTTTTGATTTGAATTGTTAAGTTTAATAAATCTATAATTTGTTGATGACGATGAATAATCGATTAAGTGTTGTTATTATTATAAAATAATATATATATATATATATATATATATATATATATATATATATATATATATATATATATATATATATATATATATATAATATATATTATATATATATATATATATATATATATATATATATATATATATATATATATATATAATATATATATCTTGAATTGAATAAATCTGTATTTTATTTTTACTCCGCTTTTTTAAAATCGACTCCCTTTTTTTAGACTTTCTACTCCCTTGTTGATTAGTAACAGTGGCAGCACTGTTCACGAATGCTAAGAAAATGCAACAATTTCGATCAGTATTGTCGCAGTTTTGGAAAAATTTGGATGTGCCAATGCAAGCATTTGATATATAACGTGTAAAGTATAGTTGAAAATACAATTTTAATTATAGTTGCAATACATTTTTTTAATATGTACTTCGATGACGAAAATAATAAAATATTTCACCATGCATTATAAAATATAGTGAAGTACCGTTATTCTATGGAAAAATGTGTTTTTAACTCCTGCAATAGTTATTATTAACTCCATTCGGTGTAAAATAAAAATAAACGAAAGGACAATGGCAGAAAAATTAATGTTTCGAGTTTCACATAAAGAATTTATAAAATATATGTTTGTTGAATGCGAATATAAATCAAATATAACAATTATGGACATAAATTATTTAGTAAAATTTGGCTTGAATTTAGCGTCCGCGAATATTTATGAATAAACATACAAAAGCATAATACAGATATTGGCTCCTATAATTTCACTCTAAACAATTTTAAATTAAAATTGTCTGAACAATACATGTTGGTATAAAAGAGTTATTTTGTAACTTGTATCTTAACTTTATATGTCGTATTTTGGTATTTGACAGCATTTATAGCCTTTCCTAATAAATTTAATTTTCTGGAAATAAATTTGTTCGTGTTGGAGGATAAAGACGGCGCTGAGATTACTGATGAAGTATTACAGTATGAAGTAAAATCTGGAAACGCTCAAGAAAAAATACTTTTTATAAGAAGATGTCAAAACAAAGGTTTGTTTCTCTAATACATAACTGAAACATCATTATAATACTTTATTTTGAAAAGAATTTATCAGAGATAAACAACTCAAACCGATCCAATTAACCCTTTGACACATTTTGGCAACGCTTGTTGCCTTGACTTTAACCGCCGGTTTTTTAATTTATTCAAATTCTAACCTCAAAAATTATTATTTGAACCGATTGTCCTGCTATCTGAAAGGGTTAATTAGTTCTGTCAAATATAATTGCGTGAATATAGTCAGTTAAAAATAAGGTTATATGTGAACCGGTCGCAGATATTTTTTGTCTTCATTCAAGGTGAGTTTGAAATATAAATTTTATTGTTTTTACTATCATTTGTTGTAAAAACAACAATTTTTATTAATAACTAAAGTATAAACTTTAATTAGGATCAAGTTTAATAACATTTAACTGTGTATATTTTTAGATATATATAAATAACTTTGTGGCAACATTTGTTGCCATTCCGAGTGAAGTGTTTCAAATTATTATTTTTTTGACAGATTGAACCGATTGCGTAAATTTTTTGTGACCATACAAGTTTGAGTTTGAAGTATAAATATTGCTGATTTTATTACGAAATTTGTCTAAAATATGGTTTTTATTATTTATATAAATACAAACTATAATTCTAATGAAATTTAGTGACAGTTGATTGCGTATAGTTTCAGTTTATGTGAATTACTTTGTGGCAACATTTGTTGCCATTCCGAGTGAAATATCTATCATATGTTTGGCCCCTGAGATTTTATAACTTTTGTTTTTCAGAATAATGGCATCCAGAAAATATCCCCCAAAATATTTTTTGACTTGCGAAGAAGCGGCTGAGCTAATTATGGCAGAAAATTCTGATATAGAGGACTTGGAAGAAACAAATGAGCCAACAACTGGAGATGTAGAAGAGAAGTTGTTGGAGCAACATCCCGAGGTACAGGTCGTGCAACCAACATCGACAATCCATGATCTAGCTGAAATTGTTATGAATTATGATGATATAGCCCTAGTACAAGAAGATGATTATGACGTTGATTCGAGCGTTGAGCTTATTGATGCAAAATATTCAATAACGAAAAAAAAAGATATAAAATGGAGAACTCGCCAATTTAATGGTTTACCATTTGAATTTAATTCAACTGAATCTTATTCATCAGATTCAATAGAGACGCCGTTTGAAATATTCAGCCGTTACATTCCATTTGAACTGTATGAACAAATGGCACAATTTACGAACACTTACGCCCTCCAAAACGGTTCTACCAACTTTAAGCATGCCACACCCAAAGAGATAATGAGTCTTTTTGGGATGCATTTAATTATGGGAGTATTGGGATTTCCTCAAATTGCCATGTATTGGAACTGCCATATCGAGCTTCAAGCAATTTCGAAGGTTATGACGAGAGATCGCTTTTATTGGTTGAGAAGCCATTTACATTTGGTCGACAATTGCAAAATACCAAAGCAATGTAAGGATAAGTTTTACAAGGTTCGTCCAATCATCGACAGCGTTCGTAAGAGATGCAACGAAATGCCAATGGAGCGTTCCTTGTCAATTGACGAACAAATTATACCTTTCAAAGGACATCTCAGCATAAAGCAGTACGTGAAAGGTAAGCCGTCTCCATGGGGCCTGAAGGTATTTCTATTATGTGGGAAAACAGGGTATCCTTATGACTTTGTTCTGTATCAAGGGAATGCTACCGAAATCGACTTGATCGATCAAACAAATTTGGGATTTGGTGCAGCAGTCATTAAGCATTTGATTCAACGCGTCAGGGCCGAAGGACATAATCTCTTCTTTGATAATTATTTTAGCACCTTCCAAATATTTGAGATATTGAGCTCAAATAAAATAAATGCAGCAGGCCCAATTCGAGTTAACCGTTTTAATAGCCCATGTTTTAGTACAGATGCTACGATGAAAAAGAAAGGACGTGGAACATCTGAAGAAATCACAAGTCGTGATGGTAATATTGTCCTAGTCAAATGGCAAGACAACCGAGCAGTTCATCTGGCATCAAATTTTATTGGAAAGGGAGCCGAATGTGTCGTAGATCGCTGGGACAAAAATGCTAAAGCCTACGTAAAGATAAAACAACCTGAAATTGTCTCTAGATACAACGATTGTATGGGCGGGGTTGATTTAGTAGATCAGTATATGAGCTACTACAGAATTTTTATTAAATCTCGTAAGTGGACCTTAAGAGTAATTTTCCATTTCGTTGATCTTGCTGTATGCGCCAGTTTTTTGGAGTACAAACAAAATTGCGCTTTTCATAAACTGCCAAAACGAGACATATTATCATTGAAAGATTTTAAATTAAAGCTAGGATGGTGTCTAACTAAGATCGATGCCTTTCAGTCCAACAACTGTAAAATGAAGAGAAGTTGCTCAGAGGCGAATTTGGAACAACCAGGACCTTCTGTATGATCTATGGAACACCGACCAGAAAAAGATATTCGTTTTGATAGGGTTGACCATTTACCACAATTTCAAGCATCTCATTCCGCATTTAGATGCAAAAATCCGGGATGCAAGCGACGATCGCGCATTATATGTGTAAAATGCCAAGTACATTTATGTATCAATGCTAACAACGACTGTTTTTATGGTTTTCATAACAAATGAACCATCGATATAACTATACCTTTAAAATTAGCAATATTTTATTTTATATTATATTATATAATCGCATGTTCGTTTGAACATGCAAAGTACTGAAGTGAAATGTGATAAAATGAAACTAACTAATTGTGAGCTGTAATTTATATACCTGAATTCAATAAAATTGTTACTTACTCTTAGAAAATTATAGAATAAATAAAGTCACTAAAATTAAATTTGTATGTTGTCAGTTATTTTATTCTGAAAGCATTTTGACTCGAAATGCAAATATGTACTTAGAACAGTTGACTCGTATTGGCAACATATGATGCCGGAAGTTTCTGGGCCAATGAAAAATCTGACAATGTTTTATACAGCTTTTCTGAGTTCCTTGACCTCAAATTAGTAAATAACAGGCATAACTTATTTAAAAATACTATTTTTGAAAAGTCAGGAGTCAAAGGGTTAATATAAACGAAGCAGTTGAAACCGACAGTGATAGCAACTCTCGAAGAGTTTTAAGGCGATAAAATTGTTTTTTAGGAAATTTTCCTAAAAAAATACGACACGACATTGAATTTATAAAAATAGAGTTAGAAAGACATTTAAGATCAAGTCAATTAGGAGAAAATATTTTTAAGGAATATAAAGAATCATTTACTCTAGGAAATACCTAACGAGTTATATTGATAAATCTTGTCTGTTGCGCACCGTTTGTGTCGCGCATCAGTGATGATGTCTGTTTCAGTACTGATCATGAATGGTTGGGTGCGTCACATCTTTGGTATTTTGTATTAACAATTCTGATTCTTTATTGATTTAGATTACCCCGCATTATTATTGATTTTTTTGTTTCTCCTCATCGGCTAACACCGATTGTGAATTAGTTTTGGCCTTTAGGTTGTATGAGTTGAGAAAGTCAAGTTTATTGTTATCAACTGAGCGGATGATGATTAAATGATAAATGCTGATTGGTACAATCTATCGAAATACATAATCATTGGTGCTAGAAAATATGAAGTGATTTTGACCATCTGTTTTGAAGAGATTATTCTCTTGTTTTAACTTGAGGGCCATGTCTTGGTGCTGTTGGATTGCGTGATTGCATCATAGTGAGGGTGAATAAGATTCGAAGGGGGAATAATAGTAATGATTTCGGGTGATTGAAGAGAGGCGTAAAAGAGGAAAAAGATTGACAACGAAAAATAAATTCAGTCAAGTTTTGATCTCGTTCTAAGATAGGTCGAGTTTTGCTGTTTTTTTTTTGCTCCATGGTGAGCTCTTTAGTTTTGATTTTTTTTCTTTTTTTTTTTTTGGCAATAAATAAACAAAATACAATATATGGTGTCTCAATAATCACGCCATGTTTTTTCTATAATTTTTTGTGTGGATTCAACAATTTTTTTTGTATTGAGCCATTTTTTTTTGTGATTATATAATAAATATCTGGGAATCCGCTTATATCTGGCGTTACCCTATTTAAAAAAAAAAAAAAACATTGTATAGTGTTAAGTTTTAAAATCAAATAAATAAAATAAATAAAAACAATTTTTTGTCTTGATTATAATAAATAAATAAAATTTTTTTAAAATAAATGTGTTCCATATTTATTGCCTTTGAAACTCGGTTCAAGGTCGTATTCATTAAATGGGAGTGAATATTCTGCTGCTATATCTCGTTTATAAAGACATACTCATATATATTATATATATATATATATATCTATAAATAGGTGCTAGTGCCAAGTGTAAAGTGATATCGCTATTAAAATATCACGTATTTATTTTAATACGAAAAGCCCTTATTAGGGATGTATTATTGACGGTGCTTCGGAAAACGAGTTAAGAGAACCGCAATCCCGTCAGTCAAACGGTGTCGAAATTGTGATATCGTGTCAGTGTTCCCGCCCGTGGGGGCCGGACAGCCAGTTCTTTTGAGGGGGTACCTGCGTCGTGGGAGCAACTCACCAACCAACAAAAGGAGAGGGTCGTCCCGGTGACTCTAAAGGTATTGTGTTTATTTCTCATAAAAAAAAAGAAGGAAAAGTAAAAAAAAAAAACCTAAACACGTTAATTTTTCCGTTAATTTTTTTTGCGAATCGGCCTTGGCTGATTACCGCTTGTTTTTCTTTGGTTTTTTTTTCTTTATATATTTTTCTCTTTTTTTCTCGTGTTATTATATTGTTCCCTTATATAACGTTTTTTTCAGCCTTACTAATTCTGCGATCACGTTGTCCAGCGGTGTCAGTTAATGACTTATAATTATTTTAGACAGTGCAATTGTGTCGGAACATTTTTTTTTTCTCTTGCTCCTGTCGTCAGCCTCAATTGACATTCTTTCCTTTGTCGAGTTTTTTTTTCCTTTGTTATTACTTACGAATGGTCATTGATATGAGTGAGTAGAGTGAGGCGAGTGGGTCTTAATGGATTTTCGGAGTAGGGTTTTCTTGTGCTGACTCGGTTCTTCCATAATCTTCAGGTCGTGCCGTTCGTTCTCCCATAACAGGCTGTTATGGGAGGCGGCACGACACATGTGTTAGGCGTTTCTTAGGAGTGACGGCGTTCGCCGCGTGGAGTCGTCGCGTTGTCTGTCACGAAGGCGTCCTTCCGTATTACCCAAGGCATCGGTGACCGCCGTGACCGGAAAGGCAATTCCGGTAGGCGGGCCGATGATAAGGGAGCCTTCGGGGCAGAACGTGCGGGGATTCGGCGCGGCGGAGCTGTCATTCCGAACGCCTGCACCCGGCTTATAATTTTCTTAGCTCCTGGAGATGTGGCAGTCGTCGTTCAGGTTTTCTAGTTTCTTTTGAGTTTTTTTTATATATGCGGTTATTCAAGCATAGTGTACATGTCTGGAAACCCCCACGCCAACCCTGAGTTTTAGCCGGCTAATTAGACCGCACCAGACCCCTGTCACTATGATCTGATAACGAAATCTCGCGGTTTCGTTACACAGTTCAGCATTTAACTGAAGTCAATGGTTTACATCCAACGAGAGAGGAGAAGATTAATTGGGCAAAAGCGCTTGCGAGATTATTTACCGCATTGTGTGGGGTGATATTGAAAAATATGTAAGATGCACTTAATTTAGATTTTTTGAATATTATATTTTTAAATGTTTAATTTATAGGAAATATTTTATGACCCGACTACCAGAGGTGGCTATATTGGCCATCGTTTAAAAACGGTAAACGGAACCAGTTCAGACAGTGGTAAACTACGCGAATCCATTGTTAAACCCATAAAAGAGAAAACCCCAGAAATACATCAAAATTTCGAGGAGGATGTAAGATTTTTGCAGAATGCTTGTCCAACGGAACAAAAATCAGAAATATTTCAACGAATGGCCAAAACGATTACGACTAGAATTCGCAGCAATCAAGAAACATTAAAAAAATTTCCAAGATTTTTGTACTACTTACATAATTATTATTGAAATAATTGAGTAATCGAACAATTTTTATATTTAGATTCAACAAGATTTTTGAAAAACATCAAAATCTCATTGATAAATGGTCAGCTATTAAACAAAAAATTATTATTCTTGGAAACAATTTCAAAATTAAAGTATATGATGAAGATATTGCGATGAAGACAGTAAGTAATGTTTATAAATATTAGTAAATAATCCATAAATAACTTTAACTTATGCTTATTTTTAAATTAGAATGGGATTTAGACATTACAACTTTCTTATTATTACTAAAATTACTTCCAACAAGAGGGGAACAACATAACGCAACCTATCAAAAAACACCCATCATAAAATTTCACAACGTAAATTGTAAAATATTCAAAATTAAATAAAATTTGTTGAAAATCTTTTTTTGTTGTTATTGCAGATTGGAAAAGCCGCAGTTAATCTAAGTGGACCGACCATTCTTGCGTATTGTACAAAAAGAGCAGCAATATCAACCTATACCAGATGGATGTTATAAATCAAGATTTAAAACATTTAGTGGCCTTAGGAAACTGTGGATTCAACAGAGATTATTAATTCGGATTTGGTACAAACTTCGAGAAGTAACATATCTTTCGAATCAAATCAATATTTAGAATCAAATCCTGCTAAAACAGCTCAAAACGAAGAGGATCTAATACAAAATATTGCTGAACGGTTTATCTTAGAAATGAATAAGTTGAATATACCAGACTCTAAAATTAATTCCATTATTGATTCTGTCACTAATTTAACTAAAAGTATTTTAAATATGTTACAAACATTTTCGGTAGAATACCCAAATTTGAATTTAAAAATTCAATAACCAGATCATAGCTCCTGTTGGAGGTCAGGTACGTCCAGGGAATTTATTAAGCTATAGAATTATACCAAGTGCTCAAGCTAATTTGGGTGACATAACCATGGAAGGAATCACCTCAAACACTTACCATCACGTTTTTTTTTTTGGAGTCTAATTGTATGTTATAGGGTTGGTCGATGTCAAGAATCAGGCCAACAAGAGTATATTGCCCAGATTCAAGCTAGAATAGCAGCTGCATTTGCGGCTTCTCCTTTTCATGTTCCAAATGGAATATACACAAGGATAATACCAAATGCTGTGACCATGGCGAAAACATTCGATTTTTGCAAAATCATATGCGCAGTAGATATGTTTTTTAACATGTTTAAAGATCATACGTATGCCCCATCAAGAATATCTACAATGGTTTCAAGAAATAAAGGATGTGTAGTTTTAACAGGATTCCAACATGCTAAATTTGTAACTGGGTTAACTGGAAGAAATTTAATCAAATATATTGTATATGATTACATAAGGTCTGATATTTTCAAACTAACAAAACCAGACGAGGAGCTTGCTGAGCACAACTCTTATGCAAGATATTTAACTGAATTAAGATTGTCACTAAAATCACCGTATTCTGCATCCGTGTGCCCCTCAACCCATCTTTGGGTGCATAGCATCGGTTATATGAATAGATCTGATCGCTCAAAGAATGCGACTTTCATTCTTTCACCCCGTGCTAACGTGGTCATCCTTTCTGGATGTATCGCTGCCCTTATGATTGAAAGATTTTCTAATGCAAAGATGCAATTTGCTGACGATCTAAACTTAGCTAGGATTACTCTAGCTCAAGCACGTCAGATAGAAGAAGATGCGGATGCGGATCTAGAAGCGGACGATCAAGACAATGTTTTAGGGGATAAAAGCCCAGCAGCTTTGATTCAACTGATGAATGACCACGACGATGTTCCTGCTCATATCTTCAGAGAAATCGGATTAAGAGTCAGATTTTGTCAAGATGCAAGACAAGTTCGGACAATTTAATCGACGATAAGTCTACATGAAAAAAAAAATATATATAGTTAATATGCTGATAATGTGAAAAATAAAACAAAACAAAAATTACAATACAAATCAGCGATAAAATTAAAAATTTATAAAAATTAAAAATTCAACAGTTTTTAGATAATCCTTTTAGACATATAAATTCGAGCTACAAAAGAAAAAAAATTATTTTGCAGTCTGGAATACCACAAGCAACTGCTGTTCGAAGAGATAGATATTTTTGTAACGAACAAAACACTTGCGTATTTCGGCCTAAAACGAATACCTTTATGTTTATATCTATAATTGAAACTTTAAAATATCTGTCCTTAAATCAAAATTTTCTTTTCTATATATTGAAAAAGGAAATATCAGATCCTACTCTTGTATCAAAACCTACTGATGGATTGTATTATAAAAATAATGAACTTTTTGCGCAGGAGAACTTCACATTTCAAATACAGTTGTTTACTGATGATTTTGAAGCTGTTAATCCTCTAGGATCAAAAACCAAAATACACAAGATTTGTGGTGTCTATTGTTCCATATTAAATTTACCATTTGAATTATATTCACCTCGAAAATATATTTTTAGTTGCCTTTTCCACGCATTCCTATTGCCATGCTTGACAAATTACCTGAATTAATTGCCATACACCTTTATAATTTTAAAACAGAATATACTGAACACAAAATTATTCCAAAACATCACTTTCTTATCCATTATCCAAGAATTTATTATAAAGCAAATGGGACCCCTCATATATCTTTGGACAATGCGATTTGAAGGTAAACATAATACCTTTAAGCAGATGGCTGCTTACTGTCATAATTTTATTAACGTATGCAAAACTTTAGCGATAAAACATCAATGTTTCTATGCTAAATCAAGTATTCTATATAGTCTTAAAGTTGAATATGACATAGATGAAGAAATTCCAATAGCAGAATTGCTACCTTCTTATTTGAAGGATAGTATAATTGAAAAATTCGCTTTACATTACTGTTAAAGATCCAACATCACTTCACAAATTAAAAATAAAAACAATCAATTTATAACCTAAAAAGAAATGTCAAATCATTATAGTCAATTTCAGATGAGAAAGCTATTCAGCAATGTTGCAAGATGAATCAAATATATTTTGTTTTTGGAAATTAGAATGTATCGGTGTAAATTGGGAAAAAATAAAATAAATTGTCATCTTGCACAGCTGTTCTCTTCGATATTTCAAACAAAACACATCAATAGCTAAAAATTGTATTCTTCGTAAAATTTAATAAATAATTATAAAGCAATAAAATTATTGTGTGTTTTTTATATTGAATTTATCTTCAAAATTAAGTTTAATAAAGTTAACTCAGAAATATATATATATATATATTAATTGAGAGTGCTTTCATTTTGGTCCTTCGAGCCGGATGGTGAAACCGCGTGCTTAATTGTTACATACGTAAAACGTACAGCCATTTTGTCAATCAGGAAAAGTTACCTGGTGCGTTCATCATCCAACCAATCTTCGATTTATTAAATATCCATAAAATCAGTAATCATCGATAAATTAGCAAATTAATTATCAATTTATTTCGTCGGATTTATGATTTATGTATACTCATATTAAAGTCGGAACCATCTTGAAAATTCTTCAAGAAAAATCATTCATTCAACATCATCACATTTTGAAATTAACCCGTGTGGACAGTGAAATTGGTTTTATGAGGTTAATTCTACTAAAAGCATCGTCGTGAATATAATCAAAACATCGGATAATTCGATTTACACCAATCGTTATACAAGTCATCCAGTTCTACGAAGTACATCGATACACATCATATCACAGTCACTATCTTTAGTGAATCGTCATCGTTCAGTCATCGTGAAATATTAAATATAAAATAATAAAGCATTTGAGTACCGTACCGATAGTTTCATCGAAGTTATTCAACATATTTCGTCGTTAACCAGGAGGTATTCCAGTAAATATTTCATCATCGCTATATTGCAACTATCAGCATTACCAGTCGCAGCATCAAGGAACCAAGGTCGTATAATTAAAATCAGTACATACTGAAGTCAGAATAAGTTGCAAGTTATACTAACATTTACGTTTCTAGCATAATATTTATTTTTTGGTATACTATTTTGGGTAAGCAGAAATAACTGCTTCTTTTGTAGGTGACAAACCACTGATTCGTTAATTTTAATTTTTTTTTTTTTAATTTTTTATTCGCATAAAGTTAAATAAGAATGTCAAACCGTGACTCTGACGAGAGTGATCACGCCAGTAATAGGGACTTTAGGCCCATATCAAAAACTGTGACTTTAGATTCATTAAAAAGGAAACGTGCTGCATTTAAGGGCCAAGTAACCCAATTTAGAAACAAACTATTGAGCCTAAAAACAATAGGTGAAGTCGAATCTAACATTCGTAGATTACAGTTGGTATATGACAAGTATCATCAAGTCCAACTTAAGATAGAGATCTTAGATGAAGCTGCTGCAACTGATCGTATATCGTTTGAAGATGATTACGAATACGTTGAAAGCGCTTTGTTAAATAAGCTTCACGATCTTAAGAAACTAGAAACTCAAACAAAAGAACCGGTTTATGGTGACGTTTCAGCTAATAGTACCCAAATAGAACAAAATATTCCCGTAATGTCGATAAAACTCCCAGAGCTCAAGCTACCAACTTTTAGTGGCTTAGAGAGTGAATGGTTAGCCTTTAGGGATATTTTCAAAGATCTAATTCATAACAAAACTACCATCGATAATACAGTAAAATTTGTTTATTTAGTATCACACATTCGATCCGGAAAAGCATATAATTTGATAGAAAACCTTCCGGTAACGTCTGATAATTACAACGTGGCATGGGAAGCGTTGTGTAAACGCTACGATAATGCCATTCTAATTCAAAGAATTCACATGAGAGAATTGTACGAAATTAAATCTCCTCATGAAAATTCAGCAGTTGCTTTGCAAACATTTATTGACCATTCTGTAAAAAATTATAGTGCTCTAAAATCTTTGCACATCGAGGTTGAGAAGTGGGACTTAATGCTAATCCACCACTTAACTGAAAAACTCGATAAGGCATCTAAAATCTACATAATTAAAAATTCAGAAACTAATAAATTATTGAACTTCGATAAATTTATCAATTTGTTGCAAAATCGTGTACGAATTTTAGACGCCATCAAGCTGACAGCCAATTCAAAGTATCCAAGTGATAACAAACCATCTCATTATTTTAAAGGAAAATCAATCTCGTTAGTCTCTAATAATATAAAGTGCTCATATTGTGAAGGATCACACTTGATTACAAATTGTCCAGGTTTCTTAGATATTAAAATATCTCCGCAAATGCGTTTTCAATACGCACGAAGTAATCAATTGTGTACCAATTGCCTAATTTCGAAACATAGAGTTGGAACATGTGATAAACCACCTTGTAGCAAATGTTCTTTGAAACATAATGAACTGCTTCATTTTGGGACAAACACAAGTTTTCGGAACTCTAAGAGCTTTTCAGCAACTACAGGGCTAAACGGAAATGAATCTGGTAATAATCGTCGAGAAGAATCAGGTAGTGTTGAAATTTCTGGATTATCATCGTGTCAGTTAAGCAATACTCAAGTCAAAAATGCGGCTAGTTTAAGAAATGTCGAACATATTCTGATTGGAACTACGTTGCTTAATGTTGCAACAGAATCCAATGGAAAACTGTTGTGTAGGGCATTATTAGATAGTGGATCACATTTAAACTTCGTGACTGAAAGTATTGTTAAATTATTGAAGCTGAAAAAACAATAAACCAGTAAAGTCGTATCTGGCATCGGTGGAAATGAAACCGTAATCAAAGCAAAAGTTTCTCTAACAATATCGTCCAGAACATCTAATTTCTCAGCAACACTCGATTTCTTTATCATTCCAAAAATCACAAATCAGTTACCAGCCAATCCAGTCAATATTGATTTAAATTTAATTCCTGCCGAAATTCAGTTAGCTGACCCATATTTCCATGTACCAAACAAAATCGATATGTTACTTGGTGCTGAAATTTACAATCAACTCTTTAGTGGTCAAGCTATTACTGTACTTAAAAATCTACCACCATTTATGTCAAGCGTGTTCGGATATGTAATTAGTGGTCGAGTATGTTCTCGTCAAAGTATTGATGAAGGACCAGCCACTGTATTGTGTACGAATGAAAGTCTTCATAACGACTTAAAACGTTTCTGGGAAATGGAAACAATTTATGTTAAAAATAATTTTTCATTAGAAGAAAAATACTGTGAAGAACATTATATTAAGAACGTCAAGCGTCTCCCGTCCGGTCAGTATTCTGTTTCATTACCTATAAATGACAATATAAAACGCCTTGGTCATTCAAACTTCACATCGCTTCAACAATTTTATTCTATAGAAAGAAAACTAATTCGTCAGCCTGAAATTTATCAGCAATACCGTGAATTTATGAGTGAGTATTTGTCGTTGGGACACATGATGTTAGTTCAAGATCCACATAGTATAAATAATTCATACAATAAGGCATACTATCTGCCACATCATTGTGTAATGAAAGATACTAGTACGACTACTAAATTAAGAGTAGTGTTTAATGGATCGTCGAAATCAGCGTCCAATATATCTCTAAACGATTGTCTAAATAAAGGTCCCACGGTTCAGCAGGATTTGCTGTCTATCATTCTTCGATTCAGGACACACATAGTTGCTTTTACAGCCGTCATTACTAAAATGTACAGGCAAATTCGCATACATGATGACCAACAAGATTTGCAGCGAATTTGGTGGAGAGATAACCCAGCAGATAATATACAATGCTTTAAGTTGTGCACAGTTACCTATGGCACTAAAAGCGCTCCATACCTCGCAACTCGCACCTTGCAACAGTTGGCATTCGATGAAACAGCTTCATTTCCCGCAGCATCATCGGTCTTGATGAATGACTTTTATGTCGACGACGTGCTGACGGGAGCTGATAATGTCACTGATGCACTAAACATGAAGGAGGAATTATCCAAACTATTATCTAAAGGCGGTTTCCAGTTAAGGAAATTTTCCTCAAATGTTCCTATTCTCTCGGTACCCCCTGAATCTACTTCGAAAAAATCATTAGTACTGGGACTTAATTGGGACACTTCGCAAGATGAATTCGAAATGAATTTTTCCAAATTTTCTCTAAATACAATGTGTACTAAACGAAACATTCTATCAGAAATCTGTCAATTGTTTGACCCTTTGGGATTATGTTCCCCAATGATGTTGGTTTCAAAACTTATAATGCAGACAATATGGACTTTGCACACATTAGATTGGGATGATTTGATCACAAATCAAATTCGGGATCAGTGGATCGAATTTAAAAAACAATTAATTGAATTGAACCAAATAAAAATTCCACGATGTATCCTAGTGCCTCAATATCAATCTGTGCAGATCCATGGGTTCTCAGATGCTTCGGAAAGGGGTTTTGGTTGTGTTGTCTATATGAGAAGCACAGATAACTATGATACCCAACATGTTCGATTGATTTGTTCAAAGTCTAGAGTTGCTCCATTAAAAAAGCAGACGATTCCACGCTTGGAGCTTTGTGCTGCGTTGCTTTTGTCGCAAACAGTGAATAAACTCGTCGACAGTTTAAATATGCAGTTTGATCAAATTTATCTTTGGTCAGATTCGGAGATAACATTATTACGAATTAAATCTGAACCGGCTAAATTTGCTTCATTTGTAGCACATAGGATCACCCAGATACAGGAAAATTCTTCAATAACCAGCTGGTGTTACGTTCCAACTTCGCAAAATCCAGCGGATTTTGCATCAACAGGAATAATGCCAAACGAATTTCTGAAGCAAGATCAATGGTGGTCAGGCCCATTATTTCTTCGACAAAATCAATCAACTTGGCCTAAAAATCCTAATTTAAAGATTAGCTCAGAATTACTAAATTTAGATGTGCAACAGCATACAGCAGCGCCGGTTTGCAGTGACACCGAATCTTGGAATTTATTTCATCGATACTCATCACTTACCAAGCTTCTTCGTGTTACAGCTGTAATACTTCGATTTTTAAAAATACTCAAATTAAAGGGGCAGCTAAAGATTACTGGTGCACTTACATCAGATGAAGTAAATGTTGCACTCAATACTCTTATAAAAATCATTCAGACACATCCCGGTTCTGACAATCGTATCCGAGTTGTAACAATTAAAACAGCTAAATCGGTAATCAAGCGGTCCATTAATAAAATCAGTGTTTTGCCACTTGAATCGGAGACTCAAACCAAAAAGTAAATATTATCACTTTAGAATCAAGTTTCATAAATTATTAACGTATTATTGTAAAATTTTTTGTAGTAATTAGTGTGAAGGATTTGGTTACTTAAACATTGTTTAATATGATAAAATTTTGACAATTTGAATATTTATAAGAATACAGTGAATTTAAAATACATCATTTATTTTTTGAACTAAATACTTCAAGGGCGCGGATATGTTAAAGATCCAACATCACTTCACAAATTAAAAATAAAAACAATCAATTTATAACCTAAAAAGAAATGTCAAATCATTATAGTCAATTTCAGATGAGAAAGCTATTCAGCAATGTTGCAAGATGAATCAAATATATTTTGTTTTTGGAAATTAGTATGTATCGGTGTAAATTGGGAAAAAATAAAATAAATTGTCATCGTGCACAGCTGTTCTCTTCGATATTTCAAACAAAACACATCAATAGCTAAAAATTGTATTCTTCGTAAAATTTAATAAATAATTATAAAGCAATAAAATTATTGTGTGGTTTTTTATATTGAATTTATCTTCAAAATTAAGTTTAATAAAGTTAACTCAGAAAAATATATATATATATTAATTGAGAGTGCTTTCAATTACAATTGCCGAGAGACAAAAGTCTCGAGGTCACGATATCGGCTCGACCTCGAGACTTTTGTCTAGTGCGTTGATGAAATTGTCGTACACACCGAAGGTTTTCAAGAAGTACGTTGATGATATTTTTGCCGTGTTGCCGGCTTTGTCAGTTGGAGCGACAATGGATGCATTAAACTCGTTCCATCACAAACTCCAGTTCACAATGGAAGCAGAAGTGAACGGATGTATTCCATATTTAGATGTGCTTGTTTTACGCAATAGAGATGATAATGGAGTCCATACTGATTGGTATCGTAAATCCATTTGTTCCAACCGTATATTAAATTATTACACACACCACCCTACCAAACAGAAACTTAATACGGCAAAAACTTTTGCCAATAGAGTTTTCTCTTTAAGTTCACCCATTTATCACAAGAAGAACCGACGATTGATCCACGATTGCCTGTCACAAAATAACTACCCACATAAATTCATCCAGAAAATAATTTCATCTGAATTAATGAAAATCAATTCACCTAGAGAAGTTGTGCGGGATGCTTCAACTAATTCCTCGCGTGTTATATATAAGAGCATGACATATGCCATGGGTATATCTGAGCGCATTGAGCCAACTATCAGGACTTTCATTCCGGAAGCAACCCTGGCCTACCGTAACAAAATGACTCTACACAGTATTTTCAGTAGACTCAAAGAGATCCAATACCGGTTCAGAAGAAGATTGATGTCATTTTTAGGATTCCGTGTCTGGGGGATGACGTTTCTGGTCCTTGCGATAAAACTTATGTAGGCCAAATAAAACAATACTTTGAAAAGAGATTGCGGAATCATCGACTTGATTTGGGGAGAGTGAACGATCCATCGGTACATAAAACTGCTTTGATGGAGCATTTTCACTCGTTGGGTCATCGTCCTAATTTTGATTCTGCCTCAATTTTGGCCCACCAACCCAATTATTCAAAGAGACTGACCATCGAAGCTCTTCACATTTATACACAAAATACATACAATATAAAACGGGACACTGATGGTTTAGCTCCTATCTACTGCTCACTTATTGACGACTTCTGTTCTATATCAAAAAACATCAAAAGACAACAAAAAACATCAAAAACATCAAAGACATCTCAACACA
Source organism: Tipula vernalis (assembly GCA_958295665.1). Classification (NCBI taxonomy): domain Eukaryota; kingdom Metazoa; phylum Arthropoda; class Insecta; order Diptera; family Tipulidae; genus Tipula; species Tipula vernalis. Next base: position 119,910,451 of record OY282559.1, read on the forward strand.
TAACACAAACACCGCAACACATAATTTAATATATCCACCAAAACGGAGAAGAATCATTTGATTTTTTCTTTAAATCAAAACATTACTGCTGCTGCTGAAGTGAACACCATTTTGTTAATTTTGTTTAATTTCCTAAAATTTTTTAATTTTTTAATGTAGTAATTTGTTTATTGCTGCAATTTTCATTATGTAACTTTTTTGCAGTGATTTGTAAGTTAGAAGTTTTCGTTTATTTAGTTTTTTCATAGTTTTGTTTACGTATTTTCATATTAGTGCGTACATACCTATTATAACGTTTTTTATATAATTTATTTTAGATTGATCATTGACAATGATAAAATAATCTTATCGAAATGTCTGATGACATATGAACGTAATAAAGCTGCATAAAAATTAATATGTCGTTTTATTTATATTAATAAATATTTTTATGACCGAAAAGCCGACAAAACTAACGGAAATAAATATAAATTCCCCGAAGATGGGAAGGAGACGAAAGAATCGTGGAAGTGGTTTGGGTTGATCCACGAATTTGGAGAAACCCAACATGCAATCAACCCACTAATTTCCTTAAGTAGTGTTCCGGGATGCACTCACATTGCCGAAATAGAAGAAGAAGAAGTCGATTTTGAAGAAGTTAACGTTTCAGGCCCATCCGTTTCGCCAATGCCTAAACGGAATACGGCAAATAAATGCCGTAAACGAAAAACGCTGCTCGAATTATATAAAAAGGATTCCAAAAGAATAAAAAGACGGGTAAATGTATACGAGATTTTTTACAGGGATACTCAACCAAGGAAAATATTCCGTTTTCACTGAAAAGTGTCAAATTGCAACTAAGCAAGAAATTATACAAACTAATTTCATGATGCATTGGTGTAATTTGACATACATAAAGTGTGCCATTCTTATTTTGTTTATGTAAATTTTTATAACAACAACCATTATGATTGTTGTTTGTTAACACTATGTGGAAGTCCAACATAGTTTTTTTTATTGGGCACATTACTTAATGCCCCAAATTCCTATGTGTTTTTTTTTTGGGAACGACCGACCCTGTCTACGCCATCATAAAAAACCTGAAATAAAAGGGGCATAATCATCATCAGTCAACGTTCGCTGAAAAGAAATAAATTTATATTATACATTTGTACACACAGTATAATTTGTTATTATGTAATATGTACTTACCTTGCATTATGTTGATATGATGCGCTTGTATTATCTAAATTATCTGTATAATCTAAAAGTAAATGAAATCTTATTAATAATTTAGTAAATAATAATGTAAATTAAATTACTTAGCTTAAAAATGTTGTATAGACAGCTTCAATATGACATTTGTCAAACGTCAAAATTGTAGCTGAATTCATCTTAATTGTAAAGCAGCTTCGAACAGTTTCGAAAAGTTATGTGCGAATTTTATGTATTATGTATTATTATCACAGATGTCGCGTCAGTGCATAAAATTCGAAACTATACGTTCCTTTGCTGTGTTATTTTTATTATTATTCTTGTGACAACCATCAAACGCTAAACACACAGAAAAAATATATTGTTAACAGAAATAAAGTTTGTGAAATAAAGAAATTTTTAATTTAATAAATTTCTGTGTAAAACTTATCTAAAAAGAAAATTATTAAGCGGATTCCTCAACTCAATTTCAACATTGGTGCCGAAACCCGGGACAAAATTGGATCATATTTGAAAAACCGCAAAAATCATCGGGCGTGTCGCTATTACAACGGGATTGAACCGCTATGAGCATTTGCAGTTTGCTACCAAGTTTTGTCGCTACAAATACTACGGATTTATATCAACCAAAGCAAACAATAAGACATCACAAATACCATCGGGTGATTCGCTATTACAACGGGATTGGATCGCTACGAGTATTTGCAGTTTGCCGTTAATATTGCCGCTAATAATCCGTGAGTAAATTATTCTTATTGAACCGCTAATCTATAAAAAACATTAAGCTAATAATTTCTGCTAATAATTTTCAACTGATCGCATTCTCTGAGTGCATCATCTAAATTCTTATATGTAAGTGTTATCTAAACTGAACTCTATCAAGAAAATCTAACAATTCCTGTTAGTTTAATTCAAAGTGGTGTGTTAGGACTGGTTTGAACCGGTTACCAATATAACTGTTACGCCATACGGTTTATGCTAATTTTGCTACAAAGGACATTGTCATCAGTGTTTTAATTCATTTACATAATTTGAATTAATTTAATTAAAGGTGAATTGTTAGAAGCTAATTACTACGATTTGTTAGAACTATAACTGTTTTAGTGAAAATTAAATAGTGCATAATAAGGTGAATTCAATATGGAGCTTCCCGAATTAAAACGGAAACGCGGATTTGCAAAGGCAGCATTAACTCGAATTGAGAAAATTACTGTTGATCCGGCTCTTCAGGATTTAGCAGTCGAGGAACTATATGTGCATCTCGAACTACTAGAAAAGGCATATATAGAATTTAAGGATTACGATGAGCAAATAACAGCAAAAGATGACACCCTAACGGAACTCGATGAGTTTTTACCTCGCTATACCAAGGTCAAAGGAACATTACGTAAGGTCGTTTCTGGTCGCAATCCAATGCTACAAGCAGTTCAAGCTCAAATGAATGCAACAATGACGTCATTTTCAAACTACCAGAAAGAAATTCTGGAAACTATGAAGGAGACAAGCTTTAGCGCAACGCATAAGGAGGAAAACATCAAGCTGCCACGATTACAAATTCCTACATTCGATGGAAATAACTATGATGAGTTTCACACATTCAGACACCTGTACGATACTGCTGTTCACAACAATCCAGCTATAACCGATATACACAAGTTCCAGCATTTAAAGGGACTTCTGACAGGAAAGGCAAGCAAGATTATCATACACATTCCACTAACTCCTGAAAATTATGAAGAAGCATACAAGAAGCTATGTAAGCGCTTTGATAAACCGGACCAGGTTTATAAATCGCTTATCGACAAATTTATGCGGATTCCATCAGCTACTAATGGGTCTGCTACTTGTCTTAGAAACGTTTGTGATACTTCGGAGGAAGTCATACGTGGCCTAAAGGTATTGGGGGAAAAAGCTCAGACTAGAGATCCCTGGCTGATACATATTTTGCTATCAAAACTGAACGAGAAAATTCAGCGAAATTGGGCAGAAAAAACAGCTGACGATCCGTACCTAACATTCGACAATTTCATTCACTTCCTGGAAAGGCATTGTACAACATTAGAGTCCATTGATCGTGATACATCTCAAAGACGCAAAGCTACAAAGGCCTCATCATTCCACGCAAACAGCAATAGCAAGGTAATAATTAGAAGCGCAAATGATCAGAAAGCACTAGTTTCCTCGTCTAAGGAATCAAGGTCTGATTTATCATGTTTGAATTGTCATTTACCTCATTTACTGCATGAATGCGAGAAATTTCGTGATTTACCAATAGCTCAGAGGAAGGAGTTCGTTGCAACCACTAGAGTATGTTACAACTGTATGTTCAAGAGTCACACTTCGAAAAATTGTCCATCTCGACATCGATGTTTTATTTGTCAGCGGAAACACCATACTCTCTTACACGATTCTTATGAGTTGGACAAAACAATACCCGTATCTGTCCAGTCAGCTAAGCCCAAGGCAGAAAGCAAACCAACATCCGAAGCAGCCCAAACCAGTAATAATTCACAACGGATTCATGCTGCGGTATGCAACTCAATCCACGTGAAGACATCTTTATTGCCGACCGCATTAGTAAGAGTGGTAGATCAATATGGCAATCATCATTTCTGTCGTATTCTGTTAGACTCGGGGTCTACTGGCTGTCTTATGAGTGAGGCGTGTGCACAACGTCTGCAAATCCATAGGAAAAATCTTCGAATTCCAGTTGAAGGCGTTACTACAGCAGCCGTATCACGAGGATGTACCGAGATAAAGCTAATTCCTCATTTTCATGACAATTTTGCTATGGAAGTGCAAGTCGTAATCCTAAAACGACTTACATCAAAACTGCCCAGACTGGACGAAAGCATCTTGAGTAAATGGCCAGAAATCAAATCACTGACGCTTTCTGATCCACTGCACTCTGTATATAATGATGTTGATATTATTTTGGGAGCAGCTCAATGCTTCCGACTTCTGCGACCGGGTTGTGTAGTAGGACCAGATGATCTAACAGCTCAAAACACTGCACTTGGCTGGATAATTTCAGGAGAAAGTACAACAAGAAAAAATAGAAACATTAATCTCCACACGGAATTCAATGTGGATGAGAGCTTGCGCAAATTTTGGGAACTCGAGGAAGTACCATTGGCCAGAAAATACACACCAGATCAACAATACTGTGAGGATTTATTCACTACAACACATAAAAGGGCTCCAGATGGAAGATTTATCGTTAAATTGCCATTCGCACCTAATTCGCCTCCGCTAGGAAATTCTTTGGATCAAGCAGTTTCTCGATTTCATTCCATCGAACGCCGTCTGCAACGCGATGATGCTTTGAAAAATGAATATAAACGAGTCATGCACGAGTACCTAGATCTAAACCACATGGAGGAACTCAACTCTAAAAACCTCGATCTAAACACAGAACACTTTTATCTTCCTCATCACCCTGTCATTAAGCCTGATAGCACAACAACAAAGGTGCGCATTGTGTTCGACGCCTCGGCAAAAACAGCTACATCTATTTCTCTCAATGACAAATTACTTGTTGGCCCAACCATTCAATCCGATCTTATTGACATCATCATGCGATTCCGATTACATAAAATAGCATTCACTGCCGATATCACACGAATGTATCGAGAAGTTCGAATCGCTCATGAAGACTGCAGGTATCAGCGAATCTTGTGGCGCGATGATCCGCATAAGCCTCTGAAACATTTTCAGCTTCTGACAGCAACATTTGGGACAGCCTCAGCCCCATTTCATGCTACTCGTGCTGTTCATCAGCTTGGCTTGGAAAATGCGTCGAGTTTTGCCGAAGCATCCAAAGCTCTAATGGCTGATCTATATGTGGACGATCTCCTGACTGGCGGTAACAACATTCAAGATACGCAAAATCTAGCTAACCAAATAATTAATATTCTAAAATCTGGGGGATTCTCACTTCATAAATGGGCATCAAATGTACCACAGTTCCCAGCATCTTTACCAAACGAGCAAGAAAACGAAACTTTGGTCGAATTATCTAAGGAGTCGGATCATAAGGTCTTGGGATTACACTGGGATACGCACAAGGATTGTTTCCGATTCAAGGTTAATTTACCCGCACCACCTAGCAATCTGACAAAACGACGGTTACTTTCAGATGCTTCCCGTTTATTCGACCCATTGGGATGGTTATCACCAACAACGATAACTGCTAAGTCACTTTTTCAGCAACTCTGGCTACTGCAATTGGTTTGGGACGACGAACTTCCATCGGAAGTAGCTGAAAAATGGAGAGAAATTCACAGATCGCTGATTTCTATTGAAAAAATTGAGATACCGCGATTAATGAAGACCGGATCATCACTAGAAATACATGGATTCTCAGATGCCAGCAAAGTAGCTTACTCAGCAGTCGTATATAGTCGTGAAATAGATTGTAATGGTACCGTGCACATTAGCCTCGTAACTGCGAAGACTCGAGTTGCTCCTATTTCCAATCCAAGGTTGACAGTCCCTAGACTTGAACTTTCTGGAGCTCATCTGCTTGCCAAGCTTATCAGGGTAGTCATCCAATCGCTTCAACTCGAAAAATGCAGTATTTTTGCCTGGACGGACTCGGAAATTGTTCTTCATTGGCTGACCAAAGTTCCTTGCCATCTACCAGTCTTTGTTGGTAACAGAACTGCTCAAATTCACGAAACAATTCCTAATGCTGTTTGGGGGCACGTTCGATCCACTGACAATCCCGCTGATTGTGCCTCTAAGGGAATTCTGCCAACTGAACTCGTTCACCATAAGCTTTGGTGGCACGGACCGCCGTGGTTGCTGGAATCAAGAGACAATTGGCCACAAACTACAATTAAATCATTTGCAGAGATCACTGAGCATTATGAAACAGAAGCAATAAAATGTCACATTACACAATCTTCCCCATGCTTATTAGACCAATTAACAAAACGACACTCGTCATTCAGTAAAGTCAAGCGAATTCTGGGCTACTGCTACAAATTTATCGTCAAGTGTCGATCTAAAACCGGTAGGTCAACAAAAGGCAGACATGTAGAGTCAGATTTCCAGAGTATCGGACTGACTACAGTAGAACTAAACCAAGCTGAGGAATATTTATGCAAATGGGCACAAAAAGACGAATTTCAGGAAGAAATTCAAATATTGTCCGCCAAGAAGCAAATTCTTAAGGGAAGGTTGTCATCATTAGCTCCATTTTTGGACAAAGGCGGTATTCTAAGAGTCGGCGGTCGACTAAGCATGGCAACTTGTGCTTATGCACAGAAGCACCCAGTCATTTTGCCATCGTCTCATGTCCTGAGTTCCATGATCCTAACATACCTTCACAAACGTTATCTCCATCCAGGACCATCCCTCTTGTCCCATCTCTCAAAATTGTCCTACTGGATTGTTAAATCCAGACCCTTAGTGCGAAAAATTACTAATGATTGCTCTATATGTCATAGGTTGAAGAGTCATCCGTCAGCTCCAATGATGGGTAATCTGCCTGCCGAACGTGTATCACCCTCTCGGGCATTCAACCATACTGGAGTGGATTTCGCGGGTCCCATTCAAATTGCAACTAAGAAGGGCCGCGGAGCAAAATACGTCAAAGGCTACATCTCGATATTTGTGTGCATGACAGTCAAGGCAATCCATTTGGAGCTGGTGAGTGACCTGTCCAGTGAGGCGTTTGTCGGAGCTTTCAAGCGTTTCATAAGCAGAAGAGGTGTGCCCGCTGTCATGTATTCAGACAACGGCACTAATTTCGTAGGGGCAAAACGTCAGTTGAACGAAATGAAGCAACAGTTGTACCGCACTACAACAAACGAAAATGTACTTGCTCACATTACAGAGCAAAACATCGAGTGGAAATTCAATCCACCATCAAGTCCATGGTTTGGCGGACTCTGGGAAAGTGCTGTCAAATCCATGAAACACCATTTAATCCGAGCGACAGACAATTCCAAATTAACCAACGAAGAATTGTCAACTATCATCACACAAATCGAGGCGATTCTAAATTCTCGCCCACTCACTCCAATTGAAGAAGACGAAAGCGGTCTATTTGCATTGACACCGGCGCATTTTCTACTGGCTCATCATCTATTGGCTATTCCGGAACCAAGCTATCAAGATGTTCCAGACAATCGATTGTCGAGATGGCAAGAAGTCAAAAAACGAGTAGATGGATTTTGGTCCCGTTTCACAAAGGAATATCTACACAATCTGCAACAACGGCGAAAGTGGAAAACCCAAACCCAAGAATGCTTAAAAATCAACGATGTAGTCTACATTAGGGATGACGCAACACCACCGCTCAGTTGGCCGTTAGGACGTATCTTAGCCGTTCACCCAGGAGAAGACGGGATTGTTCGCGTTGTTACACTTAAAACAGCACGAAACATACTCAAAAGGCCAGTAGCCAAATTGATCAAAATCAACGATGTTGATGCGAAATAAGGTAACTTTATTTCCAACCTTCCAGTTCCAACAAATTTAACCTCGAGTGGGGCCCGAGTACATGGTCCACCTCACCTTAACAAATTCTTCGAGTAACAAGTTACCAACAAATTTATCCTGAAATCAACAAATGTTAAGGAATACTTCCTTAACAGGCCGCCGGCATGTCTACGCCATCATAAAAAACCTGAAATAAAAGGAACATTGTCTAAGCCATCATAAACATCTGAAATAAAAGGGGCATAATCATCATCAGTCAACGTTCGCTGAAAAGAAATAAATTTATATTATACATTTGTACACACAGTATAATTTGTTATTATGTAATATGTACTTACCTTGCATTATGTTGATATGATGCGCTTGTATTATCTAAATTATCTGTATAATCTAAAAGTAAATGAAATCTTATTAATAATTTAGTAAATAATAATGTAAATTAAATTACTTAGCTTAAAAATGTTGTATAGACAGCTTCAATATGACATTTGTCAAACGTCAAAATTGTAGCTGAATTCATCTTAATTGTAAAGCAGCTTCGAACAGTTTCGAAAAGTTATGTGCGAATTTTATGTATTATGTATTATTATCACAGATGTCGCGTCAGTGCATAAAATTCGAAACTATACGTTCCTTTGCTGTGTTATTTTTATTATTATTCTTGTGACAACCATCAAACGCTAAACACACAGAAAAAATATATTGTTAACAGAAATAAAGTTTGTGAAATAAAGAAATTTTTAATTTAATAAATTTCTGTGTAAAACTTATCTAAAAAGAAAATTATTAAGCGGATTCCTCAACTCAATTTCAACAGACCCAAAAAGGAAAATGTATTTTGAAACTGGGAGGAGTTCAGTAGTAAAAACCGAAAGAGTCGAACGGTTTTTTTTTTAATTTGCTCGCGGTTTGTGAAAATTCAACGGGGTTTTCGTGTGGGTTTTTTTTTCAATCGAGGAAAGTTTTTTGTGTTTTTTTAATTAAAGAGTGAGTTTTTGAGGTTAGTATTTGTTTTTTTGGTTACGTGTATTGTTGTGTGGTTATACAATATATAAAAAAAACCAACTGGACAGGTTGAACTACTTGAGGGGAGTATGTAACGACTCGCATTTGTCGTCGATTACATCTCTGATTTTATTTCAATTTTGATCACAAATACGTTGCATTTAAATTATTTTATGGTGAATGTGAATAATCAGATAAAAACAAATATCATCCTTTAAATTATACCTATCTAAACACTATTCTATTGCAAAGCAAAGTTATAATTTATAGACTTTTTAAAACACCATCGTATTGTTTTATGTCGATAGTATACTCGGTTACAGTATATACCTAAAATTCTGTACAGCATATCTAATTCCATAAACGAATGATCGCACTTGATGTTGAGTGAAAAACTAAATCATTAATAATCATCATCATTAATGAGAATAATACCATAACACAGTTGATCAAAAACCTCATCATTATAATAAACGATTTGGACATCATCTGTAGCGGTGCCAACTTAATTAGCGAGATAATAAGTTCAGCTCTAAACTATACAAGGACCTATCCAACAGCAGCATTGTCAGAGGTTTGGAACAAGCATTTCTTTAATGTAATCAACCAGTAGGTGTAAACCAAATTTTTATATTTTTTGTTATTATTTTTATCTTATTATTATTGTTTCTTAAATTGTAAATTTTTCATTTTTCATATTCGATTCCGAAATAATCTTGATAAATTTTGTTTATGGTGAAATTTTCGTTTACAACTTTTATGTGTGCAAGTGTATAAATTGGGATGATTTTCTAATTTGAGCTTTATAATGAGTGAAGGTCTACTAATTCCAGATGACGAAATAGTTTTTTTTTATAAGCACAGCTAATTAAGTTTTGTTGAAGTCTGTATAAACCCCGCCCACGCCATGAGTTATTAGCCGGAAATGCTGTGCATAGGTAGCTTCAACAGAATGAGTTTTGTTAACGATTTCTTAGCCAATAGGCTAGCCAATCGTTACAATTACCTAACAGCAGAAATAGGTAAGAATATACAGGTACGTGGAATATGTGTTTTCTTGTTTTGTTCATGTACATTGTTTTTTATTATTTAAAAAATATGGTAGGCTAGGGTATCTCAATTTCCTCCCTCCGTCCAATTTGATTTCAACCCCCTGAGTCACATGGCGGACTCAAAGGGTTAAGTGCATGTGAAAAGGTATTCTTCATTGTGGTTAGTGGTCCGTGAACCATTTCTTGTCCCGAATTTTTTATAACCTAATAGGGTTATACCAACCCCGTAAAGGAAGAAACAAATCGCAATTAGCTAAATATTAAGCTATACGGATCAATCAATTCAATGAGGGTATATCAAAGAATTTTGATAACTGTATTTTGGTAAGTGTTTAAATTGAGAAAACCTAACTGTGCTTTAAAAATTCCTTTACCTATAAAAATAATTTTTGTTCTGACATAAAAATAAATTCAATCAAAGAAATTCTAAAGTGAAATTTGAATTAGAAAATAGTCTGATTTTTTTTTTCGTGTTTTGTTGTTTTAGAAAATAACACGTTAGTTTTATAAAAAAAAAAATAAAAATAAAATAAAATTTTTCGAAATGAGTCAAGAAAAACTGTGTAAATTTAAACCAAATGAATCCTCAACGGAATTAATTTGAAGAACAAGCAGAACGAATTAATGTACAAAGGCTTCAAGAACGAATTGACGAACATCGAAGGTTACAAGCTCAGCGTGTCTTAGAAGAAAGGGAAGAAGCGTCGAGTCGACACCGTCACGTCAATCGAGTGATCAACCAATTAAAAATCCCTGATGCTATCAAGGATTTACCTACATTTAGAGGAGATAAAAACAGTCTTTACGATTTTATCCAAAATGTAGAAGAAATACTAATGATTTGTAGACCAGCCTATAACACTAGTTAGGGCAATTCGCAATAAAATAATTGGCGATGCTAACGATGTATTATTGATGTATGGAACGGAAATAAATTGGGAACAAATTCGTACCAATTTAATTACACACTATGCCGATAAAAGCGATGAGACCAGTCTCATTCGAGATTTGCGTAGATTGTCCCAAGGGTCGGACACTGTCGAAAAATTATTTTCCCGAATCATCGATATCTCAAATACAATGACGAACGGTGCTACGATAACAGATTAACTATAATAGCAGCTAAACAATCATTATATAACTCTATGTGTCTATCTGTGTTCCTAGCTGGACTCAGAGAACCAATGGGTTCAATGATAAGAGCTATGCGACCCACTCCCTTGCCGGAAGCACTCAGCGTCTGCTTAAAAGAACAGAATATTGGGAACATGAAACAAAAGCCGCTGGAACCACATAAGCATATTCACAGTATGCCACCTAGGTTACTACCCAAACCTGTACCAAATTATAACCCACAATTCCGAACTAATTTAGTACAATACCAAAGAAATCTGTTCCCTCAACAACAACAGTATTTCAACCATAAACCATTCCAATCAAATAGGGCTATCCTTCCATCTAAATCTCAAAATTTCAAATCAAAGCCTGAACCTATATACACATCTTGAAATTCTAACAAATTCAAACAACCTACGTATGGATAACAACCACAATTTTTACCACGAAATCCCTTCCATGCTAATAGACCACTTAGACTACTGAGATTCCAGTCTCAGGAATTATTCAATGTTGAAGAACAAATCAATTATCCATGCACATATTACTCAGAAGAACAAAATCTATACGATTATGACTATTACACGGAATACAATGAAATTGATAATATAACTACGACTTAAATCCTAATGATCCTGTTCACGAACTAACACAACAATACTATGTCCAAACTCTGGATAATGAAATTTCTGATGAGGATTTTCACCAGAAAGCCTCACTGAACCCATCGGATACCTAAATATAAATAACCATTCAGGTTACACATTAACCTACATAGAAATTAAAACCGGAGATCACCTTCTAAAATTATTGATCGACACCGGATCAAAAAAATCCTTCATAAACCCCAAATTAGTTTAAATCAAACACATAAAGAGAATAGAACCGGTTACAATCAAACACTGTTGACCAATCAATAATAATCAACGGATTTAATGAATTTAAAACAAAGGAACCAATGGAATTTATTCTCTTCAAATTCCACGAATATTTTGACGGACTCATAGGCCTAGAACTAATGCAAAAATTGCAAATAACAATAGACCTTTAAAAATCCAAATTAATCACACCTAACACCCAAATTCCCTTACTTTTCAAGCCAAATTACATGTCTCAACAATATAAAAAAGGAATTCAGAACTCCAACGCTGACGCTCTCTCTCGAATGGAACCAGAATCTGTATCAACTTCAATAAAAATAAACTTTTCCGAGTCTAGCCAATCAAGCAATGATACGCTAATTTCCACAAAAGAAATTACAATACCTGTCACATCAAATCCCATTAATCATTTTAATCAACAATTAATATTAAATCTTTCTTCGACAGTATCAGAACCTCTAATCAAAGAAAAAATTATTTTCGAAACAAAAAAACGCATAACAGCACACATACCCAACAAATTAGGAGCTCAAACAATCATACAAGACATCCTTAAAAAACTTACAGAACATAACGAACGACGACAAACTTGCGTATTTACCACAGAAGAATGCATCGATATATTCAAGAATCACTAATCCTAAGGCTACAGTCCTTCGATCAATGACCTTCCTACAAGACATATTAACAGAAACAGAACAGAGAGAAAAAATAAAACACTTACAAGAACAAAACGACCATAGAGGAATTACAGAAAATTATCGTTATAGACGCACACATTATTTCCCAAACATGAAAACTATGATAATAGGATTTATAAACAATTGCACCACGTGCCAACAAATCAAATACGATAGGCAACCTCCTCAACTTCAGTTGGAATTAACGGAAACACCGAAGAAGCCAATGGAAATAGTCCATATGGATTTATTCCAAATGCAATCACAACAATTTCTCACACTCATAGACAAATTCTCTAAATTTGCCACCGCATACCCAATACCTAATAAATCTGAAAAAACTTAATACATTTTTGTAGCCTACACGGTACCCCTAATAAATTAATAATGTATAATGAGTCCACTTTCAAAGGATCAAAAATCCAACAATTCATAAACAAATATAATATCACACTACACGTGACAACACCATACCATTCCACAGGGAATTCCCCTGTAGAAAGACTGCATCCAACACTCAAAGAAATATTCTATATAATCCACAATGAAGACAAAACCCTTTCAATGGATGACGTCATGAACAGAGCAATATTATCTTACAACCGTTCTATTCACTCTTCAACAATTAACACCCTTTGAACTCCTTTCCGGACATTACGCCAATAATCAAATCAACTTTTCTAATGAACAAGATTACTTAATAAACCATAAAAACTCCTATAATCAGTTATGTAACAATATATTCACATTGACAAAATTTAACAAAACAAAACAACAAAAGCCACTGATAAATCCTAAGCAAACGGTATTCGTACGAAAGTATGGAAGACATAAATTGGAACCTACATGTATCGCAAATATAAGATAACCCAAGATAACGGCATAACACTAGACACACTTAAAGGTAAAATACACCAAGCTAAGATTAAACGTCTGTTCGAGGTTAGCAACATGCCAAGGACAATCAATCCAGTTAACATCTCTGGGCAACAATAATGGCCTAATACCAATCAAAAAGGGACCTGCACGAATACAAAAATCTCATTCAAAATTACTACATTTAATAGAACTTCAACCATACGCCGACATAATCAACCAACTAGATGCCGAAACAGAACAACTAGCACAAGTGACATCCACAAAAAACGTTTTTACTGTAACATTAAATGATAAAAGAATCATTACCCAACATAAACTATCATCTCTAAAGGAAACCTACAACTCACTAAAACCAAAACGACTTAAACGAGGACTAATCATTGGATTAGGATCCCTAATAAAAGACTTAACTGGAAATCTCGACAATCAAGACCTTATAGATATTCAGAACGCAATTAATACCGTCTCCCTCAACCAAGAATCCTTGAACCGACAAATAAACACACAAATTCACATAAATGATTGAATGATTCAAAGGTTAGCTGACATACAAAACTTTATAACTACAAATATAAACAGACTACAGCACGAAGTGAACCAAACTCTAAGTAATAACCACTCAATCTCATTAGTCATGTTATATGATCAACACTTTTTCAAAATTAATCATATAATCGATCAACTTCATATCCATTTAAGAGACATAACAGAAATAGTCCAAATGTCCAGACACCAGATAATCTCTAGACATTTACTAAACCATGACGAAATTCAATATATAATAGACATATTTCACAAAAACAATATACAAATAGAGCACGAAAGTTCCATATATGAATTAATCACCTTAAAAGGGTACTACAACAACACTAACATTATATTTAGCATAGACATTCCACATTTCATGGCAGAATTGTTTAATTATTATGAATTTAAAGTAATACCAAACCAAAACAAAAATAATATACCCTGTCCCAACTAACGAAATAGCCCTCAGCACACAAAATTTTCAGTTTATCACCAAACCATGCAACGAAATACAGAATCAATATTTCTGTGCAAAAACCCAAATATCGCCAATACGCAACACATGTATACCAGCCATAATATCTCACCTACCAGGCAAATGTTCCTTCCAACAAATTATCCGCACTATGGAGATAGACTACATTCAATATGGCAAACTCTAAGTACAACCCATAGCACCAATGGAATTTTCATCTAACTGCAACCAGGGAACTAAACTAATTAACGAGCAAACTCTGATTTCATTCAACGATTGCACAATCATGATCAACAACACCACATTCACAACAAAAACACAATTATGAAGGAAAATTACAGCATCCACATGCCATTCAATGACATCGAAATTATGAACATAAAACCCTTGATACAATTGGAAACCTTACAAAATGACACTATACAAATCATGGAAAAAATAAAATTACTCCAAAATAACCAAATATTTCACACATCTTCCGGACATATCTCATTATTCTTTATAATTACAGCCATCATAAGCTATATAATATTCAAACTAGTTTTGAGGAAAAGAACCAAAACCAAGATCACCATATCTCCGAATATAGTTCCAGCCTACTCGCAGCAGGCTGACACTACTCTTAGAGGGAAGGAGTCATATCCGCTCACTTTTATTACCGTTCCCACAAGAAGACTCACAGATACAACAACAACAACGAGACCATTTACATTGTTAGCGGACCACCAATCAACAAATACGTAGAAACAACGTGATCAACAGTATATAATAAATGTAAAAACAACAAGATCATCAATACGTAGAACATCGTCAATACCCACATAAAAATTACAATTTACAATTAAGACATAACAAATAATAAGACACAACGCCAAGCGCGTTAATTCTCAATTTAACCTTAGTAGTATAATCATAATACTTGTAACAAAAAGAAAATAAATAAAAAAGTTTCACTCGAGGAAAAATCCCTCGAGTTTATAAAAAATTTATAATTATTTAATGTCACCCTACATAACTCCTGCTCCTTTATACGGCTAAAGCAAGGCCACAACATCCCTCACCAAACCCCACATCACCCTGCTGAGCTAGCGGGAGTACATAGCCGTAGTGAGTGAGATGTTGTATCAAATTTCTATGTAACAGTGAGGGGTGAGGTTTCTACCCCTAACCTCACGGTTACAATATTTGCGTCTGGCTAAAAAAGGCCTTATAGTTTCTCTTTTTCGTGTGTGGGTGATCAAACCCATAATTTTTTTTTCGCTAGTGGTAGTTTAGTCCGCCAATCCTGATTGTTTTTTTTTTTTTTTTCCTTACTTTTGGTACATCTTAGGATGAACCACCGTCCCCAAATTCAAGAAAAAAATGAGGTTATCTAGGTCTATTGATTGTCTAGGATTGTAATCACGTCACCCCGAAACCCACAACTAATGTACCTCTACCGACTGAGTCTAGGTAATGCCGCATGGGGTGGCACAGGTGATTGAAGACAAATTCTATGATGAAATGAGCTAACTCTCATTTTCATTACAATTTTTAGCAGTCATCTTATTTTTGAATGCTATCAATTTTGTTGGGTAATGATGCTTGACATTCAACACCACTTTGTTCAAACAATTTGGCCCTTCGCGCCGGATTATACCTCTAGGGGAATTCTGATATGAATGTCTATTCTGGTTAATCTTTCTTCTGTGGTTTTGTACAGAATGTTGTTTACAATGCAAGTTTTTCACAATACTGTTTTTGGTACATACATTTTGCGACAGATGTCCTATATAGTCAGTATGAAACACTACTGAATGCAACTACATTACACTACCGAATGCGACCACATTATATTCGACATTATGATCGAAATGTCAGTGGATAATAACAAAACAAGTAAGAATTATTTAATACACAATCAGTTTTAAAAAATACATAAATTAATTGAAATTTTACTATTCTAGGTTACAATAATGTGGCGATAATTTCATTTGCAACAAAATCTAAGTTGAAATCTAGCCTTGATAATTTGTGTTTGTGTTGATTTAATCCTTTTTTTTTGTTTGTTTTCAGATTAGCTGGTTTGACATCACGTATTCTGAACACCACTATTTGTAAACAATTTGGCCCTTCGCGCCGGACTACACCTGTGAATGCTGGTTTTAATATTGCCACTATGGCCGACGATTTTCCCAACATTCACTGCAAACGCGAAGTATTTCAATGAACCTCAGGCTCGAAGCTCGAAGGACCAAATTGAATGTGAAAATGATGAATTTTTATTTCTAATATGGCCGAAGATTTTAGCCACCTTTTACACGTGATGCGAATAATTGCTTATAAAAATAATTATTTACACAATTCGTATAAGCCACCAATATGGTTAATTGTATTTATTTTCTTATATTTAATGAATGAATTATAAATTACAATTTTAGCAAAAACGTTATACAATATTGGATTATTTATTTTATTATTAATTTTTAATTTATTGTTTATTTCGTGAACTCACAATCTAGAATAGAGCCAAAAACTTCAAATTCCCCAAAAAGTGCAGATTAGTTCGAACAAATTACTCGAAGGTTAGTATCGACGTTCACATGCAGGTATCGCGTCGATCAATTCTATGTTATTATTATTACACTGAACTCCAAATAATGCATTGGAATTCATCCACCATTTGACAATTTGAGTTGTCATTTTGGAACTTTGAATATTTTGGTAACTATTGAAGATAAGTATAATTATTTTATTTACATTCAAATTACATAAGTTATTAATTGTTAATTCAATTTTTCAGGATAAAAAAAATGTATACAATAGTAAAGGGTAAGTATTTATTTAATCTACATGTTAATTTATATTATTTTTTGTTCTATTTTAGGATATGTTGGTTAATGTTTTCAGGTATGAGATTTGAATGATTTGGTAAGTAGGTATGTTATGACCATTGTTGAGATCAACAGTGCAACAAAACACAATATTTTATGTCAACTCATCAACACTACAAGCCGGAACCTAACAAATTAATAATTTGTTTTCTTTATAATATCACACAATACCTTTTTTTCAAGAAAACTAATTCTGTTTTAACATGTTTACTTATTATCTTAATAATGTTCGTATCATGTCACACAACACCTTTTCTCATTAATATGCTTACTAAACATTAATGTTTTATTGTTTCTTTTTATTGTAAAATAGTGTAGATGAATGAGATTTTGTATAAAAGACGATCAACTTAAAAATAAAATCAGAATAAATTTACAACTGAAACAAAGCGTTTGTTCTCAAGATTTTTAAGACCCCACCAGTGGTAATCTTAATAATCATCAATATACGGAACTCTTATATTAACAAAAAGTTGTTTATTCTCGATAACCAATAGACCCCACCCGTGGCAATCTATTAGTTAACTGTAGATCAAGACTATCTTGAATTTATAATTTAAGTACAAAAGTCTAAGAGTTTACAACCATTAGTTTCGAATACATTTTCATTATTTATTTAAATGCTTAAACATAAACAATATGGCCCTTCGCGCCGGATTACACCTCTAGCGGAATTCTGATATGATTCTGAGTTAAATTGACTGATGTCAATATTTGTAAACAATTTGGCCCTTCGCGCCGGATTATACCTCTAGAGGAATTCTGTTATGATTATGTATTATAACAACAATAAAATCAATAATAAAATATAACATGTACAACAACAACATCTACATAAGTTAATATACGAGCACGTACTCGTATGTCACATATTTTATTTTATTGATGACCTTAGTTATGTAAGTTTTTTATATTAATTATGCTGACTACATTCACCTTTATAATCATATAAATTTATGATTTGCATAGTCAACGGTTTTATAAGTGATATTTCTGTATATTAACCATATGAATCTGTGGCGGTCACGCATTTATACATGCGTTCACCGCCACAAGTCGAAGATAACGCGCACTGTCTGTCGTCTTCAGGCGCAGGCATACAACCACACAAAACAAAACACAACAAAGACAAAATAATGAAATACAATATACAACATGGACAGTTTCGTCTCGGATTTCATGCTGAGCGCACGCGCATTCATCAAATAAGTGAAAAAGACATAAAATGATGGTGGTGGCAAGATAACAAATAAATCATGTGTACATGAATAAATTAATTAATAATAAAAAATTTGGTAAAATTAAATTAATAAATATATCTAATTAAATAAATTTTTAAAATAAAAATAATTCAATAAACAAAAATACATAAGAAAAAATAAATGACATTTAACACAAACTAAATAAATAAATTAAATGTTTTTTTATGAATCCGTTCAACAAATCATTGCATAAATATTAATTTTTACACAATTATCAACGTGTTTCTGTCTAGCCCTGACTAACAACAAGCGAGAAACATTATCAACAAGTTAACTATCAAATTTATGATTTGACTAAAGTTACGGTCAAACACTGATTGACTGATGCAACTATTTGTAAACAATATGGCCCTGCGCGCCGGATTACACCTCTAGCGGAATTCCGATAATATTCTGAGTTACATTGACTGATCCCACTATTTGTAAACAATTTGGCCCTTCGCGCCGGATTACACTTCTAGCGGAATTCTGATATGATTCTGAGTAAATTGACTGAGGCCACTATTTGTAAACAATATGGCCCTTCGCGCCGGATTATACCTCTATTGGAATTCTGATAATATTCTGTGTATTTTTGAGTGGGATGAACAGGCCAAATTGGAATTAAGGTTTTCGTCAGTAATAATATATTAAAGATTTAGAAACAATGAATTATAATTTTTCTCCTTTTTTTTAATCACCTTTTATTATGTCTATTATTTTTAGTGTTTTACAAATGTCCGATAGGTTTGCTTAACATAGAAACATAGAAATTGTTACGACGGTTGTGGCGTCGTACAAATTGACCCCACAGATTGTTGCTTGGCTAAAGCCAAGATTTTAACAAAAAGAAAAAATCATATGGATATTTGTTTGGGTTGCAGTTGAGTTAACGGAGAGCAAGCGACACAAATCAACACAGAAACGACGTTAATCAGTGTTGGTGAGGACCAAGGGTCGCGCGATAAGCGGAAAAAAGATTTAACCCGAAGTTTTTATGTGTGTTTTTTTTTTGCGAGTTAAAGGAAAAAAAAACGAAAGGGGAGTAAAGTTTGGTTTTTAAGATACGCCGGTTGTGTGGCATTAACTACCACGAGTTTTCGCTTGGTCGAAAAAAAAATGGTAGACGGGTTGGAAAAAAAACATAAATAATAATATGTAACGTTACCGCTACAGAATTGATGAGCATTCAGAGGCTTTCAGGCGGTCATCTTGGCCGGCTAGAGCTCAGGAGGAGGGGTGTGGGGTTTCTGAAAGCTTGAATACTTCGTGAAAGACCGCTAAAGGAAAATAGAAAAGGAAAATAGGACGAGAAAGACAATAATGAAAGTTGAACGACAATGACAATGCAACTTACCCAATGACAAGAATCACCCTAGTTCCATCCCACTATTTGACTGCGTCTATCTCAAACTCAACATTTCAACAGGCAGAAATTTAATTATTGAATTACAATTGGCTCTATAATTCATCATTTATTAATGGAAATTATGGAATTAAACAAATATAGTATATAAGGTAAATAAGAAAAAAAAATAAAATAAATTTGGTTTACAACAGTAAAACTAAGTTACTTAACCTAAACCCTACTACCTTAATCCTAGTTATTGAAATATTTGTAAATTGTTAATTTCAACAAAAAAAAAATTAAATAACATTATTAAAATGTAATTTAGAATACAAAAAAAACTTATCTTAAATTAGAACCCAAAAAAAATGTTGGTTTCCCCTGGTGTAAGCATCCAGTGATTCTGCAGGTTGTGACGTACTTGTTTAAACGTTAGTATTATTAACTGATTGTAAATTACACAATAATATTTAAGCACTATAATTTAATTTGGGTAGGCCACCGTTTTTTTTTATTTGGTTTTGTTGGGTTTATAATTTATAGCTATAAATTCAATATCAAAGTTTTTACTGTTTTATTGATTTCGTATAATGATATCTATAGTTCACACCCAAAACTCAACGTTACCCAAAAACACTAAAACATAAATAGTCTTTGCTTAAACTATGTATTATCAGCACCAATGATTTCAGTATTAAATTAGCACTAATATTAATAACCTATTAGTTGTGATTCATTAAATTAGGTCATCGTAGTTTTAATTATTATTAACTTTATTATAGATATTAGTATAATTATTAAAAACAATTAGATTATTTAATTAATATATCACCAAACACAATATCATTCCCACGCGCATGCGTATTCACGGTTTTTCACAACTTACAGTTAGAGGAAACGCTTTAAGCTCGTGTGTTTTTTTTTATTTGGTTTTGGTATT
The DNA here is from genome assembly GCA_958295665.1 of Tipula vernalis. Taxonomy (NCBI): domain Eukaryota; kingdom Metazoa; phylum Arthropoda; class Insecta; order Diptera; family Tipulidae; genus Tipula; species Tipula vernalis. Next base: position 119,931,113 of record OY282559.1, read on the forward strand.
ATAATTTTATGTTCTATTTTGCATTAATTAACATTAGACTTATCCTTACTTATCACTAGTTTTTTAGCACTTAACTATTTACAAAAAAAATGAAACGGTTTTTATTCCACTTTTATTTTATTCTTTTATCCAATTTTTCCCAAAGATAAAACTTTAAAAAAAAAATTGTTTGTTTTTTTTTTTTTTGTAACAACTTCAATAATTAAATCTTCCGCTTTTTTTTTACTTTAATTCTTAATTTCTAATTTATTGTTTTTTTTTTGTGTTCCGACTATCTTTAATTTAATTTCTCGACTGCCTAATTTTTTTATTTTTTTTCAATCACGTCCAAACTCAAATCCATTCCCCTTATCATTTTTCTTGTCTTCCCCACGCAGTGTAACACAACGTTACATGCAAAAAAAAATAAAATTAACCCTACGCCGGTGATGATTTATTGTGACTTTCGTCACAATTCGTGGGGACGTCCCACAACCCATGAGAGATGTCTCAAAGCCGGGCATTACACCCTACATTGCAAGTACGACTAAACAAACATAAATTCTGCGATCATATTTGGCAATAACTTTAGGTTTTGATGTCTTTAATATGATAAGTACCAAGCGGCTGGCCATTTTCATCAACAAGTTTAAACGCCACGAAACCAACAGGTTCTTTTATATATGCTACCTTAAATTTAGGAGCGAGTTTCGCCGAAAATTTTTCTGCGGCCGCGCTCTGGCAAAAATTCCTAACGAACACTTTTTGGCCATTCGAAAATTTTCGCTGTCTAGTTCGTAAATTATACACGTGAGAGTGTTGTTTATGGGCTTTTCGTAAATTATCCAGAACCGTTTTTTGGGCTATAGTCAATTTATCTGCGTTTGACAATTGAACTTCATGATCGTCGAGGCTAGTTAACTCACGAAGTATTTGATATTGTGATCCATGGGAAATATAATGTTGTCCAAACGTTAAGAAAAAGGGCGCATACTTGGTGCTTTCATGTACGACATTCCGCAATGCTGAAGCAATTGAATGTATATTGGAATCCCATGTGGTGTGATCATTTTGGATGTATGAGCGGATTGCAGACAGTATACTACGATTAACTCGTTCCGAAGCGTTCGCTTGGGGAGAGTATTTTGGAGTAAAAATTTGTTTAATGCCATGTTTATTCAAAAATTCACGAAATATCTTCGAGGTAAATTGTTTACCATTGTCGCTGAGGATTTGTTCCGGTACTGAATACACATTTAAAACCCGATTTTCTAAGAATTTAATTACATTTAAGCTGGTAGCATCTCGCATTGGTTCAAGAATTACAAAGCGACTAAAGTGGTCTAAAACTACAAAAAGGTATGTATTCCCCAACTTCGAACGAGGATATGGTCCCATGAAATCGATATACAGCCGTTGAAAGCTGCGGAAAATTTCGGTATATTGACCCATTGGAGGGCGAGTTATAACGTTCGATGCTTTACTTGATTTGCACGTTTGACAATTTACAACCAATTGATGCACATCTTGAGCCATTTTCGGCCAATGGTATACTCTTCTTAAAACTTCTAAAGTTTTACGTATTCCCAAGTGAGCAGCGTTCGGCGGTGAGTGAGCCCTGTCCAGTAAAATAGGAATCAGCTTGTTTGGAACAACTATTTTCCAGGAAGGAATATCAGAAACTATATCGTAGTCAGGTTTCGGAAGGATAAGTATCTTACCATTGCAAATACGGAGGTTCGTTTTAAGGTCAGGATTAGATTGAATGACGTCTATCTGCCTAAGATAATCAGGATCTTGAAAGAAATTAAAATCTCTATCAAAAGATAGAGGATCATCAACCATGTTTTCGTTCACTGTAACCGCCTCCGCCTGCCGTGAAAGAGCGTCAGGCACGAGATTATCCTTCCCTTTACGGTACTCAATAGTAAAATTGAACCCCTGCAGTTTAAGGCTCCAGCGAGCGAGACGTCCAGAGAGCTCTCTTTGTCCCATTAACCACTTCAAACTTGCGTGATCCGTGATAATGGTAAAAGAGTAGCCCTCTACGTATTGCCTAAATTTCTCAACACCCAATACAGCCGCATAGCATTCCAGCTCGGTAACACTGTAATTGCGTTGTGCTGCATTGAGTTTTTGAGAAACATATGCAATAGGACGTTCATCGCCGCTGGAAGACCTTTGGAATAAGACAGCTCCCACGCCAGTCGAAGAAGCATCACACTGAACAAAAAATGGTCGAGTCCAATCGGGATTGGACAATACAGGAGCGGTCGAAAGAGCGATTTTCAATTCCTCAAAAGATGCCTGAGCCATGTCATTCCATTCAAATTTTCGGTTTTTCCGGAGTAAGTTTGTGAGAGGGGTTGCTATTTCGGCATAGCGATGAATGAACCGCCGATACCACCCGGACATGCCCAGAAACCTTCGAATTTGTCGAACAGTTTTAGGTACGGGGTAAGATGTAATGGCAGATACTTTAAAAGGATCTAGTTTGAGGACACCATCACCGACAACGTATCCCAGATAACGAATCTCCTTAAGAAGGAACTTACTTTTGAGCACATTGATCGTCAAGCCAGCTCTCTTTAATAATTCGGCCACTCTACTCAATAGGTTAAGATGTTCCTCAAACGTCTCAGCAGTTATTAAGAGATCATCTAAGTAGACGAAGACTTGTGTGTGCAGCTCGTGAGGTATCACCCGATGCATGAGACGACACATCGTCTGCGGCGCATTGCAGAGGCCGAAAGGCATGACAGTAAATTGGTAAAGTGGTCTTCCTGCAACAGTAAAGGCTGTTTTATCCTTCGACCCCTCATCTAGGGGAATTTGCCAAAAGGCGTCCTTTAAGTCAATGCTTGAAATAAACTTTGTCTTATTTAAACGACCAAGCAACCCATCGATGAGAGGTAAAGGATAAGCATCCTTCACTGTTACCGAATTCACTTTTCTTGCGTCTAAGCACAAACGGAACTTACCATCTGCTTTGCGGACCCTAGCCATCGGTGAACTCCACGAGCTGACACTTTCCTCTATAACACCTAAGGAGAGCATACGATCTAACTCTTGCCCAATTTCTGCTTCAACAGCGGGTGACACAGCATAGAATCGCTGCTTGATGGGTTTGGCATCGCCAACGTCAATGACGTGTTTCACCAAATGCGTTCGACCCAGACCAAGCAGGGCGGAAGATGGAAATTGTTGCTTGACTGCCTCTAACTGTTGCTGCTGCATAGATGACAATTTGTGTAAAAGAGGATCTGTATCAGCTAGAGTCACTTCGAATGATTCGTTAGAAGAAGAGAATAAACACGGAGATGAAAAATCAAAAACTTTAGAATGATAAGCTATTCTTAAATGAAATAAACGCCAAAAATCGACACCAAGATACAATTCTTGTTTAAGATTAGGGGCCAAATGGAGAGTTAAAATGTTTGTTTGACCAGCAAAATTAATTGGAACTGTAATATGACCAATTATTTGCTCTAAATTGCCGTTGGCGGTCTTAACTGAAGAAGGAAAATGCCTAAAATGAACATTCGGATCTTTAAGGACATCTTCACAATTCTTTCCAAGTAAAGAAACATTAGCACCCGAATCCAACAATCCTCGCACTTTTCTACCTAATATTTCTATTTCGGCATAAGGCCGACCATCCGTGGAATCTGATATGAGAGAGTCTATTAATTGGGTTTTGATAGATTTTCTCCTTCGAAAATATGCGATTGACCGGGAAATGCGATTTGTTCTATTACAATATTTTTGGTACGTGGATTTGGAGCTAGAAAATTTTATGAGACTGTATTTATTATTTAAGGACGCTTCAGGATTGAACGATACCCGGCGTTTCTTTGCTGGTTGGGTGGAGGTCCGGGGGGAATCATCTTTGGGATGTTCACCCCCTCCTTCAAGTTTCCCCAAATTACTTGACAATGTGGACAATGGGGCTTAATCACTTCGGGAGTACCGCACCCAAAACAGAATATGTGCAAAATTTTGTAGGTACAATTTTTAAAATAATGGCCGGTCTGTCCACAGTTCCAACATTGCCTAATAATTTGTGTTTCACTTGACGAAGGTGTCGGATTAATAGTCTGAGTATTCGTATTTGAGGAAACAGCGTTAAGCGTTGGTTGATATGACGTCGGATTATGATTAGTACTAAATTGTTGCGGTGAATATTGCAAGCTATGGTGAAAATCTGAATTGTGACCGGGATAGTTAAAAGGTTGTACGGGCTGCAAGTAATTATATGATACGTTCTGATAATTTGGTAGATTTTGACTGATTACTTGAGGATTGGAGCCCTGATAAAGTGTCGAATTGAGTTGAGGGTCATTTGTATTCTTGGGGTATCTATCAAAAGTTCCTTGCGAATCTGGTGGTATTTCAACTTCATTAATTTGTCTGCGAGACTCACAAAACATTTCCGGAACGATCCTATTTCGGCTCCATGTATCTTCATATGCAACGCATTGACGAACCAGTTCATCCAGTGTATTAAATCGGGCTACCGCTAATCGATCTTGCAACCCTGGGCGCATGTTTTGCGTTAATATGAATATAAGGTCTGAATCCGGCATCCGTTTTTCCATTTGTAGGGACATCGATAATATTGCGTTGTAAAAATCAATAAACTTTTCGTGAGGACGTTGCTTTTTAGACTCGATCACACGACGTATCTCTAAATCAGTTCGTCTGTCAGAAAATCTTTTTATAAACTCGGATTTAAGCAACACCCATTCTACATTGCCATTCCGCTGGATAAAATCCCAATACCAATCAGCTGCAACGCCTTTTAAAAAGTAGCTCATGTCGTTTGCAATTTGCTGCAAATGGATACAGTTGGTCATTGCTTGGTGCTCTACCATGCGAATGAACTTTTTGACTGGCGTACCCTGAGGTGTGCCATCGAATGAGATACACCATTTTGTTGGATCTCGAAATAAAGGTTGGAATTGCGGCGGATGGTAACTAGGATTTTGGTTTGGAACAAAGTAGTTATGAGGATAAACGTTTGGTGCAAGATTAACTGTTGGTGCATTCTGTGGTGGATTAATTATCGGAGGGTTTACCGTAACCGAGTTCAATCTTGGAAAATTGCCCTGTTCGATACTTGGTTTCGTAGACACATGTGAGGTTAGAGCCGGGCCTTCAACGTTAGGCGTAGGCTGGCCAAATCCCACGTTAGAAGGACCAGGTAGATGATTTGGTTGTCTCTTCATTTGTTCTCCAACGATTTTCGGACTTTGGATCTGTGTTCCAGAGGAAGAAACACCAGGTTGATTCACCTTTTGCAATGTCTTCTGTGTTCCCTCTTGATATATCTGAGAAATCTGCAAAGATTGGGAATCGTCTGATGACTCTTCTTCATAAGATTTACCCGACTCAACACCCGATAAGACTTCCTCCGGGTCTAGGTGAAGGGCTTCCAACTTTGAGGATGATTCGTTAGGGTCAGCTGATTCATCGTCAACATCCTTGACAAACTCGATTAATTGTTCACACTTCTCGTTGAGCTCAGTCACTTCTGATGCTACCGCTGTGGAATATTTTAGTCTGTATAAACGACCGCTAATATGTAAAAGTCTGGAATGTAATGGATCAAACTTTATGCTGACCTTAGACTTTTTTAATTCGATACCGTGCTGAATTTCAGCATAAATTTGCCTTAATTTTAGAGAAATTTTATTAACTTCAACTCGTGGATTTTTTCGTGCCGAGCGCAAAGGCCGGTTTGGAATTAATACTGGATGAGCTTTCTCATCCTCTAAACGCTTTAAAAGTTCATTTAAATTTGAAAGTGGGTTATCACTGTTAATATCACGTACCGCACATTCCAATTCAAACTCGTCGTTAGCCAAGTGATCAGGATTCATTTTTGTTTAATTGTATTTATGCTTGTTTAATTGTAATATTTGTATGCTAAGAGTAATGATCGTAATTATTGCAAATTCGTAACAATACGACGCGAAAACCAATTTAAGTAATTACTAGTAACATATGAATAAATATTTTATATAGAAAAAAAAAAATATGAAACAAATAATAATCTAAAGGTAAACTAAATTCAAATGTATATATAATAAGTTTTAAAACTCATCAGTCAACGATAATCAAAATTAATTATGCTAATTTAATTTAAATTCCAATGTACTGGTAAATAAGGCAAATACCCTTAATTTAAAAAAAAAAAAAAAATGTAAATATGGATATTTTCCAAAAAATATAATCGACTGCACCAAAAAAAAAACAGGGATGAAACCAGAGAAATCATACCACCAGGCAAGCCGCCACGCCTCTTGTCGTTCAAGGAGGTGATTAAATTAGAAGCTAATATCAACAATAATTGTGTCAAATACCAAAACCCATACAACAAATCAAACAGCAATGCTGGATATATTTCGGGCGCTCTGACAAAATTATTATTAACAAAAATTGGCAATAATCTACCGAACATTTCAGTGACACATTGAATTCGAAACCCTAAAACGGGGATGCAATATTTCTAAATGAACGGTAAAAAAAATAAAAAATAAAACAGAAAAAAATATGATCAAATTGCAATGCAACAACAAAATCTAAAACGTAAAACCCAATCAATTTCACGGAAACGTTAGAGCAAAAACAATTTTCTCGTATCTTTACGTAAAAAAAAATTAAGAAAATAAAATAAGAATTTAGTAAGATTGTACACTAATATCTGACTCAAAACCATTATATAAAATTAGATGCAGACGAAAATATAACAACTTCACCAAATCATTATTTTAATAAAATTATGAAAACTTGAAATCTAGTTGGGATAAAAAAAAATTCACTATTGTACCGATATTTGGGCGCCACTGTAACGTTACCGCTACAGAATTGATGAGCATTCAGAGGCTTTCAGGCGGTCATCTTGGCCGGCTAGAGCTCAGGAGGAGGGGTGTGGGGTTTCTGAAAGCTTGAATACTTCGTGAAAGACCGCTAAAGGAAAATAGAAAAGGAAAATAGGACGAGAAAGACAATAATGAAAGTTGAACGACAATGACAATGCAACTTACCCAATGACAAGAATCACCCTAGTTCCATCCCACTATTTGACTGCGTCTATCTCAAACTCAACATTTCAACAGGCAGAAATTTAATTATTGAATTACAATTGGCTCTATAATTCATCATTTATTAATGGAAATTATGGAATTAAACAAATATAGTATATAAGGTAAATAAGAAAAAAAAATAAAATAAATTTGGTTTACAACAGTAAAACTAAGTTACTTAACCTAAACCCTACTACCTTAATCCTAGTTATTGAAATATTTGTAAATTGTTAATTTCAACAAAAAAAAAATTAAATAACATTATTAAAATGTAATTTAGAATACAAAAAAAACTTATCTTAAATTAGAACCCAAAAAAAATGTTGGTTTCCCCTGGTGTAAGCATCCAGTGATTCTGCAGGTTGTGACGTACTTGTTTAAACGTTAGTATTATTAACTGATTGTAAATTACACAATAATATTTAAGCACTATAATTTAATTTGGGTAGGCCACCGTTTTTTTTTATTTGGTTTTGTTGGGTTTATAATTTATAGCTATAAATTCAATATCAAAGTTTTTACTGTTTTATTGATTTCGTATAATGATATCTATAGTTCACACCCAAAACTCAACGTTACCCAAAAACACTAAAACATAAATAGTCTTTGCTTAAACTATGTATTATCAGCACCAATGATTTCAGTATTAAATTAGCACTAATATTAATAACCTATTAGTTGTGATTCATTAAATTAGGTCATCGTAGTTTTAATTATTATTAACTTTATTATAGATATTAGTATAATTATTAAAAACAATTAGATTATTTAATTAATATATCACCAAACACAATATCATTCCCACGCGCATGCGTATTCACGGTTTTTCACAACTTACAGTTAGAGGAAACGCTTTAAGCTCGTGTGTTTTTTTTTATTTGGTTTTGGTATTATAATTTTATGTTCTATTTTGCATTAATTAACATTAGACTTATCCTTACTTATCACTAGTTTTTTAGCACTTAACTATTTACAAAAAAAATGAAACGGTTTTTATTCCACTTTTATTTTATTCTTTTATCCAATTTTTCCCAAAGATAAAACTTTAAAAAAAAAATTGTTTGTTTTTTTTTTTTTTGTAACAACTTCAATAATTAAATCTTCCGCTTTTTTTTTACTTTAATTCTTAATTTCTAATTTATTGTTTTTTTTTTGTGTTCCGACTATCTTTAATTTAATTTCTCGACTGCCTAATTTTTTTATTTTTTTTCAATCACGTCCAAACTCAAATCCATTCCCCTTATCATTTTTCTTGTCTTCCCCACGCAGTGTAACACAACGTTACATGCAAAAAAAAATAAAATTAACCCTACGCCGGTGATGATTTATTGTGACTTTCGTCACAAATATATACGTGTGTTTGTAAATTTTTCGTAAATTTTCATTTTTTTTTGTATGATAATAATCCGCGTTTGTTTTTTTTGAGCGGTGGTTTTTGTTTGCGGGTAGTGTGTAGGTGATATAAGCGGGACAAGCGCAAGTTAATCGCTTGATACCTAAATAATAGTGGCCAGGCATTACAAAAAAAAAACAAAAAAAAAAAGAAAATACGTAACTGTGGTTGTTGAGGACCTCTGTCGCACGGTACTTGTGTAACGGCCTACCCAGTGGCGGGCAGGGGGAAAAAAAATAAATATATACATATCATACTAGGCATCCTGATGGGGAGCTGCCAAAGTCCTACCAGAATCGCAGAGAGGACCAACTAGTAACTTTCCAGTCATTTCCAGGAGGGTTGATCAGGCAGCAGAGAGAAAAAAAACCGTTCGTTATATTTTTATTTACTATTTATTTGTTTTTGTAATTTTGCATTATATACCTTATTCTGGCCGCTTGAGTTTAGCAACCCGTTATATTGTTCCGGTTATCTCCATCTATAAAGTAATATTGGTCAGCGCTCGTTGTTCTACATATTTTATTTATTTTCTTTTATTCATTGAAGCCAGATTTTGATTGTTTTTTCCTTTTCGGTCTTTTGAATGCGTGCCGTTAATTCAATTTCACCTTTATTCGGGATTTTTTTTGTTTACATTATTTTTTTTATGGCGCTTTGTTTCAGGGTCTTCGCTCTCCGTTAACTAAGTTTGTTGAATCACGGATCAACAGGTTTTAAAATTATGTTATCTCAAAATGCTCAATATGCATTTTGTATATAAATTATATTTTTTTTGCACTTTTTGATAATGTGAGAAAATTAGTATATGTTATGTATATATTCTGTACATACATAACATATAGAATGTAGAATGTAGTATAGAATGTATCACATTTTGTATAAATAGCACGGAATATGGTAAAATAAAGCAGAATTAAAACGAACGTTAAACTAGTTTAATTAAAAGTTCTCTCGAGTATTCGCTTGGCCCTTTCCTGGTAACCAGGCTAATACTCCCACAAATTCAAAGCAGAGGCTTGAGTTTTTCATGGTCCTTCGAGCCGGATGCGCTACAAAGAGCGTATTCCGCAATCAGCAAGTCCGAAGCCAGTCAACAACAATCGGATATTCAGTGCCATCTTTACCACAAGAGAAGCCAAATTCCGAGGCTAGTAAAACAACAAGTCGGACAAGCAGGTATTGACGTCGTTCCAGACGAACCATCTGCAAATCAACAAGCGCTACACAGAGCGCATTTCCCGAGCCGATAACAACAATCGGGAAAGACTGCGGCTGACGTCGTTCCAGACGTAACGGCAGCAAACATTTGATACGCCACAACCAGCGTAAATTAATTAACAACATGGAGAGCAAACTACGGCTGCAGGCAGAAATTGCCGAAGAAATAACCACGTTGCAGAGAAATTATGGCAAAGATAGTTTATCCCGCAAAACTAAGTCGTACTTGGAATCGCGGATAGCAAAGGTAAAGGCTTTATACGTGAAGTATTTAGCAGGCGACGAAGAAATTCGTGCTGCAGAGCCACCGCTAGATTCAAGTCATCCATACCTCAAAAAGAGGAAAGAAGTTTCGGAGAATTACGAGATTCTGATAGCTGACATGCGCCAACGGTTAAACGCCGGACCTCCATTAACACCAACAATATCGACGGCGGATATTTCACAACTTCAGCAATTCGATATCAGCGGATATGACGCGTTTGTGCTTACGCCACCCGATATCCCGGGTTTCGGTGCAAAAACCCATGCTCCGTCAAACAACAACGAGGGGGCAGAGCCGAAGCAAAGTGAAAGCGATGAACCCCAACAACATTCATCGCTACATGGCAACGAGCGAGACACATCTGATGGACATGGCATCAGGCAGTTGCTAAAAAAACAGGACGTGCTAATGCGTCAATTGTACAAAAAAATCGGGTCAATTGATTACGCCTTAGAAATGGGAGAAGTTACAAAGGAATATGTGCAACTAAAGGTTTATCAGTTGCAAAAGGGAGTAGACCAAATTGATGAGCTGCACACTACTATCATGGTGGAGTCAGAGGAAGAACATCGGACAGATAATTATTTCATAAACAACTACCATGACACCTTGCAGGATAAAGTGGAAACAACAATTATTCGACTGCAGCAAGCTCAGATTGAGGCAAAAGAAGTTTCAACAGGTTGTACCAAGCTCCCAAAAGTGGAAATTCCCACTTTTTCCGGAGATTATGAGCAGTGGAGTTCATTCAACGACATTTTTACCGAAGTTATTCATAGGAATAAGAAAATTTCCGATACGGTGAAAATGACGTACCTAAAATCTCACGTTCAGAAGAGTGCGGCCCAGCTGATCCGTCACCTATCAACAACGGGTGAGAATTACAGAGCGGCCTGGGACTTGCTTCAGGCAAGATTTGAAAATCCAAGATTATTGGCGAGCAAGTATTTCAACACATTGTTGTCATTACCAACCATACAAGTAGCCACTGCCGGGGCAATTCGTAACCATCACGATACTGCAAAGGAGATGTTGCACAATATAGAACGACTACAAATGTCCATCCCATTTGAGTCATTTGTGGCATTTACATTGCTAAAGAAGTTAGATCCCGATACCGCTAGGCTGTATGAAACAACATTAGCCAAACCTCGAGAAGTTCCAAACATAAAAGAATACTTCAATTTTATGGAGAGAAGATTCCAGTCTTTGGAAACCATGGGGAGCGCCAAACCAACAACGGTAAGAGCACCTCCCCTGACCATGCCACCATTAAATAGAGTGGTTGCAGCGACGTCCATCAACAAATGTCTGGTCAAACCTTGCAGAGAAAATCACAGGCTGGATCAATGCAGCCAATTCAGGGAAATGTCGACACTGGATAGAGCAAGGTTGATAAATGAGTCCGGCCGCTGTGTTCGTTGCCTCTCCCAAGCTCATAAGAGAGGTGATTGTAGAGCGGCAGTATGTATTGTCTGCAAGGGGCAACATCACACCCTTCTGCATTGCAACAACGCCGCTACAATGAGCATGAGCACAGCTAAGACTTTCCTGGTCAACCAACAAGGACCTGTGCTATTACCAACTGCACTAATTAAAGCAACAACTAGCAATGGGCAGATCATCTTGTTAAGGGCCTTGATAGATTCTGGATCTCAAGCCACTTTAATATCATCAAAGGCTGCCAACCTATTGAATATTAGAAGACAAAAAACCCACGTCAACATTTCGGGTATAGGCGGAAATAATGCTGGCATATGTCGGCAGACTATCAACGTCGAGATAGCACCAAGATTCTTTGGAGGTTTTCGTTTGAATATCGATGCCTTAATATTTGATAAACTGGCGCAACAGCTTCCTGAGACCAACATCAATGTCGACAAATGGAAGCATTTCCACAACATACAGTTAGCGGATCCACAATACAATATGTCACAACCCATTGACCTGGTAATTGGTGCGGACTATTACCCATTATTGGTAACCAACGATATCCTGAAGGGAGAACGCCATGAACCCATGGCTCAACGTACGGAATTTGGGTGGACCATTATTGGCAACTTAGGAGCCCTTGCAGACCAAACAATAACAAGCATGGTGACTACCAAGACGATTGAGGAACAACTAAAATTATTCATCGAAAACGACAATATTCCAGAGGAAAGGAGCCGCACTGAGGAAGAAATCAAGATTGAGTCACATTTTGAGTCAACTGTAGAGCACTGCCCCGATGGAAGATACATGGTGAGGATTCCATTTAAGACAAATAATATCAACTTGGGGGAGTCAAGACGAACAGCGGTAGCCAGATTATTACAGCTCGAAAGAAAGTTCGACAAGGATGCATCTTTCAAGCAGAATTATCATCAGTTCATGCAAGAATACATTGACCTAAACATATGAAGATAATCAACATGAAACAATTTTTAGTTCTAAAAAATGTTTTCCTTATGAACGGCTTGGTGGGTGAAACGAACAAAAAGAGAAAGAAACAAAAAAAAAATATGTTGAATAGGTAGTAGTACTACGTGGGTCAAAATGTTTTCATTTTTTTCTTTTTGATTTTTTTTTGTTGCTTTTGTTTTTTGGTTCGAAAATTGTTTTTTTTGAGGCAGTCGGTGATGAGTTACAAAGGAGGTGATTTCAAAAAGAAGCAGAAAAAAAAATATATTGATAATTTTTTTTTGTCGCTTCGAAGTTTTTTTTTAAAGATATATATACATATATGCATATATATACCGTGCGTTTTGTTTTTTTTTTTGATAGAAAAAAAAAAACATTAAAATTACCAATTTATTGTATTGTTATGTAATAAAAATCTGAAATTAAATACAGTTAACCTAAAATTTTGTTTTGGTTTTGGTGGAGTGCATCAGTACACAGGTGGTGTGGTGTTGAGAGTAAGGACGAAATGGTCGCCATATTTAAAGGCGCCATAGTTCTAATTTTTTTTTGTTTTGGTGAGGCATTAACTTATGGACGTTATAAGTGTTGCGGGTTTTATTTTTGTTGATGGTTAGTGAAGTGAATTGAAAACGGTGGTTGTTCCAGTAAAATTATATATTATCACACGTGGCGGCGGGTGTTCCTGTAGCACATATTATCACACGTGGCGGCGGTTGTTCCAGTAAAATTATATATTATCACACGTGGCGGCGGGTGTTCCGGTAACACATATTATCACACGTGGCGGCGGTTGTTCCAGTAAAATTATATATTATCACACGTGGCGGCGGGTGTTCCTGTAACACATATTATCACACGTGGCGGCGGTTGTTCCAGTAAAATTATATATTATCACACGTGGCGGCGGGTGTTCCGGTAACACATATTATCACACGTCGCGGCGGTTGTTCCAGTAAAATTATATATTATCACACGTGGCGGCGGTTGTTCCAGTAGCTTATAGTATCACACGTGGCGACGGGTGTTCCTGTGGGGATCGGTTGGAGACATTCTCTTGTGGTTGATGTGGTTCCTGCTTGAGTGCAGGAGGTTCTAATATAACCGGTAACAAATTTTTATTTTTTTTTTCCTTTCATATATAATAAATATATACATACATACGTGTAATTTTCTTTTGTGCGGGTGACTTACATACTGTGGGTATATACAGATAGACGCTATGTGTGTATATCCATGGGCCTCTATGTAGGTTGAGATAATGTTCCAGTAAGCTTTGAGCAATTGGCGTTGTGATGTGATCCCGGAGTGATTCTAGTGACAGTATGATTTTTTTTCTCGTTAACTTAATTGTATAAGATGGAGCTGCGATGGTTTTTTTTTTTCCCACGACCATAATTCCTCCACCAGACTGAGCTTGGCAAAACCCTCGTCGCGTCCATGAACAATTTCAATATTTTTTTTTTATCGTGCACCTTGGTCACTAAACTAATGGTGTTACAAACACGGAGTCTGAACGCTTGAAAGCGAGTGAAAGCTATTATATACCACATCATGGCATTATAAAGCAAGATAGTACAACTACCAAACTCCGGGTCGTTTTCGACGCTTCTGCAAAAACAACTACGGGAGTGTCACTAAATGATTTAATGATGACTGGCCCAAAATTGCAAGAGGACTTAGTTGACATTCTCCTCCGGTGGCGTAGACACAAATTCGTCATAACCGCTGATATCGAAAAAATGTACAGACAAATTTGGATTCATAAACGGGATCGAGATTTTCAGCGCATATTATGGCGAAATGATCCAACAAAACCTATGGCCACCTACAGACTAAACACTGTTACATATGGCACCACCGCTGCCAGCTTCTTAGCCGTAAGAGCGTTATTAAAACTAGCAGAAGATAATAGCAGTATCTATCCAACCGCTGCTAAAATTCTATCATCAGATTTGTACGTAGATGATCTTTTAACTGGAGGTGACAGCAAGGCGGAAATAATCTTGGCCGTGAATCAGCTAAGGACTCTCACGGAGCTAGGCGGAATGACTCTAAGGAAATGGGCTTCGAATTCTGCGGACGTTCTGGATCATATTCCCAGTGATATCAATCAAGCTAAATGATTCCGTCAAAACCTTAGGGATAATATATCATCCCCTTGTGGACGTTTTTAAGTTCGATGTATCCGAATTGCATCTATCCGATTGCAATCCAACAAAGCGTTCATTGTTATCAGATTCCTCAAAATTATTCGACCCCATAGGATGGCTATCACCAATAACCATCACGGCCAAACTGATGATGCAAGAAGCTTGGAGAATTGGAATAGATTGGGATGAATCATTACCAGCAACATTAAACACTAGCTGGGTTAAGTACAAAGAGGAGATGTCAATAATGACAGAGATTTCAATTCCTCGATGGATTGGTATAACGAGGGAGTCATTAATTGAGCTTCATGGATTTGCAGATGCATCAGAGATGGCATACGCTGCCGTGGTATATTGCCGAAACATCGACAGTATGGGCAACATTACCACAAACTTATTAATGTCAAAAACACGAGTGGCCCCTATTAAAACAAAGCTGCCAATTCCACGTCTTGAGTTAAACGCAGCATTGCTATTGGCAAAACTGATGAATCATGTTCAGAGTGCTATGGGACTCAATAACGTCAAAACGTATGCCTGGTCCGATTCAACAATTACATTGTGTTGGATAAAGGGGGAACCAAACCGGTTCCAAACATTTGTGGCAAATAGAATATCGGCTATAAATAGTATGTTACCAACAACAACATGGAATCATGTGAAGTCAAGTGACAACCCGGCGGACATAGCATCACGTGGAACAACTCCACTGGCGCTGGCAAACAACCATTTCTGGTGGAAGGGACCTGACTTTCTTCAAAACGAGGTAATATCAGATACATCTACACCAGAAAACCTGGTGGTATTAGAACCAAATGACTTAGAGGAAAAGGTCGTGCAAGCATTCATCGCAGTAAAAGAAGCCAACCCGTTTGCAGCACTATTCAAGCGCCATTCCAACATCAACAAATTGAAACGGACCATCGCGTACTGTAAACGTTTCATTAATCGTAATAAACTTGCAAACCAATGGAATGAAGTGCCATCAAATCAAGAACTCCAGGACGCGGAAACTACAATCCTCAGAATCATGCAAGAACAAGATTTTCATGATGAAGTTCTCTGCCTCAAGTTTGCAAGAAAAATTAACAACAAAAGCAGGCTTGCGTCATTGAATCCAATGGCAGGCGATGACGGCCTGTTACGTGTAAATGGGCGTTTACGAAACGCAGATCTTCCAGCCACCAGCCGATATCCGATCATTTTGGACAGCCATAATATTATCACACTACGAATCATTGAAGAAACCCACCGTAACACGATGCACGGTGGTACTCAGTTGACTTTAGCACACTTAAGAAACAAATACTGGGTTATAGATGGTAAGCGTGCTGTCCGCAATGTAGTGCGAAAATGTCTAAAATGTTTCCGCTACAAACAACACATATCGGATCAACTAATGGGCATCTTACCACCAGCTAGGGTTCAGCCAGGAAGAGCATTCGCAAAAACAGGAATCGACTACGCTGGTCCCATCCAATTAAGGACAACTAGAGGAAGAGGTTACAAGTCATATAAAGGATACATAGCTCTATTCATATGCATGGTAACAAAAGCTATTCATATCGAGATAGTTAGCTGCTTAACAACAGCAGCATTCATTGCCGCCTACAAACGATTCGTGTCCAGACGAGGCTTATGCACGAATATTTACTCCGACAACGGAACTTATTTCGTTGGAGCTGATGCTGTATTAAAGAAGAATCATCACACCGCCATAAAATCACTACCAACCGACATCGCCGCTATGATAGCTGTTGATGGTACTAACTGGCATTTCATACCACCTCATGCTCCTCACTTCGGAGGCATTTGGGAAGCAGGAATAAAATCAGTAAAATTCCATCTCAAGAGGGTTGTAGGAGAATCCACATTAACATTTGAAGAACTGTACACGGTAACCAGCCAAATCGAGGCATGTCTCAACTCCAGGCCATTAATAGCACTTTCAAATGATCCTTCTGATCTAACAGCACTAACACCAGGGCATTTTCTTATCGGTGATTCACTCAAGGCGCCACCATCTGCGAGCATCGAAGCCATTGGGTTAAATTCAAGATGGCTCATGATTGAACAAATGGTACAACAATATTGGAAACGCTGGCCATCCGAGTACATTCACCAACTACAACAGCGGTATAAATGGAAAAATGTCCAACCCAATCTAAAAGTACACGATCTAGTACTATTAAAAGATGATCAGCTACCTGCCACTCGATGGAAATTGGGACGTGTTCTTGAGGTTCATGCTGGCAGGGATGACCTAGTTAGAGTCGCAACAATTAAATGCCAGGATGCGACATACAAAAGACCAATTGTCAAATTATGCAAACTTCCGATTGAGAAAGAACTTAGTGATGCAGCACCTGCACCATATATTGACAACGGCTCCGCTAGCAGTAACAGCGCAGGTCCTAGACAAGAAAAAATCAGCAACGCATTACCTAGCAGTAACAACGCTGCTCCCAGGCAACAACCTCAGCGACGAGCAAAGCTAGGTAGAGCAAACCAAGTAGCTCTTGCAATTTTCTCTTTTTGCTGCCTTCTGGAGTTAGCACAAGCAGACATCCGGATTACTCCATTCAACAAGTCCACCGGAATACATTTCGAGGAATTAGGCAAGCTCGAAATCGTGGCAATGAGATGGACATTAGTAGTTCATTACAACCTGAGCAGCTACTGGGATGAAATTGAGAATTTTAAGCAAGCTCACACCGAGTTAACAACGGTGTGCGCGGAGCTTAATCTAAGTTGTAACATCATGCTCCAACAACTCCTATGGCAATACAATAATTTGATCGCAGATAATGTGCTATTGTTTGAAAGCAATCAGGATCGGAGACGGGTAAAACGCGGTTTCGGAGATACCGTCGGCCTGGTACTAGGGGACATGTTCGGAGTTCTTAGTCAGCGTGAGGCTGAAATATACGAGGCTCAGTTTGAGGCAATTGGCAACAACGAGAATCATCTATTGGGTCTGATAAAAAATCAAACAAGCGTAATAGATAACACCGTAAAGTTAGTGAGACATAACTCCAACCTTACCATCACAGCGATAAACAACTTAATCAAGGAACAACATCGTCTGCGACAGGATATGATGCTGCTACAGGAATATAGAACATATGAAGATAGAGTGCGCTCAGTGTTTATAAACTTGCTTGAAATGACTTTAGTGCTTAAGAGCCTTGAGGATACACAGCAAGGCTTACTTGACGTGGTTCATCATGTTCATCAAGACATTCTGCACCCGTCCATACTTACACCAACTCAGCTAGAAGAAGAGCTGCAAGTGATCCGACAACACGTGCCAACAACCGTTACCCTTCCGGGCCACAATATTCATGACCTCCGTCATGTGTACCAAAGTATGACCGTACGCAGCCGAGTAACCCAGAAGTATGTAATAATTGAAATCATAATACCACTTTCGTTTGCATGGGATTATACGCTTATAGCTATAATTCCTGTACCAGATATTGCTCATGGAAACACGCAGTCACACATTGTCTCTTCAACTGACTATTTGGCCATGGACAATCGGCGCGAACATTTCGCGTTGATGACAAAAGAAGATGTAAACCGATGCCATATGTTCCAACATAAGCAATTTTTGTGTGAAGTGTCACCTATTATTTCCCTGAATGACCCTAATCAATGTGAGATAGCCATTTTGCAACGGAAGGACGGGTTAGACACAACATGCAACATTAGAACAATAAACGCTACCAACCATTGGATTAAACTTCATGTCCCAAATCAGTGGATATATGTGGTACCAAACGAAACTACTGTTGATGTCATATGTGATTCCAGAATACAGCCTTACATCTTTCGTGGTTCCGGTATAGTAGAAATCGAAGCCGGCTGTGTGTTACGAGACGCCAATATTCAAATTATTGCCATAGGGACCGCTCAGCATAGCATCAAAAAAACGTTATAAGAAACAGCACATTTAATGCATGGTGCCCATAATTTGTACGATTTGGTTACATCGATAAAGAAGAACATGGCTCACAACGATTTAAACTTGTTGACTACACCAGAAACAACTGAGCTGGAGAACCAGTTGAATGAGTTGAGGGAGAAGGAAGTACTACCTATCCATCAGAACATTCATCACGTTCACCATTATACGATGATTCACGTGATATTTTGGAGTTGCTTAGCTATAGGAATCAGCTGGATTACATGCAAAATAAGGGGAAGACGGATACCCAACAGACCTCCTTCTCCACTTCCAGGCTCGGCTGACAGCATTGTATAAACATTGTGAGAGGCGGGAGTATGTTGAATCACGGATCAACAGGTTTTAAAATTATGTTACCTCAAAATGCTCAATATGCATTTTGTATATAAATTATATTTTTTTTTGCATTTTTTGATAATGTGAGAAAATTAGTATATGTTATGTATATATTCTGTACATACATAACCTATAGAATGTAGAATGTAGTGTAGAATGTATCACATTTTGTATAAATAGCACGGAATATGGTAAAATAAAGCAGAATTAAAACGAACGTTAAACTAGTTTAATTAAAAGTTCTCTCGAGTATTCGCTTGGCCCTTTCCTGGTAACCAGGCTAATACTCCCACAAATTCAAAGCAGAGGCTTGAGTTTTTCAAAGTTCTTGCAAACCAGATTCTTATTGTGTGCTCATATGGTGTATGTGCGTTTAGTTTGGTGAGGGTGAAGGTCGTTTTTTTTTTGTGGCAATTATTGTTATACGATTGATTGCGGGATGAGTTGCTAGGCGGGCTTATCATGGGTGTCGAACAAGGAGATGCGTTCCTGGTTGGGAAGTCGAAGCCCTAATTTTTTATCAGGTTATATATTCATGTTTATTTAATTATCTTTTTCTATTATGTAGCCTGACCGACAGGGCACGGGGGGAGCATAGGACCTCCGACCGGCTGCCGGCAGGAATAACGGAAGAGACGCGCGGGGCGGTCGATCTGTTTTATGATTACTGTGTTGTCATTATCAATAGTTTTACCTTTATCATTTTGTATTTCGAACCCTTATTATTTCCTTAATTTACTCTTATTGTTATATTATTATTAGAAATTTATGATTATTGTGTTGTTTTATTGTCCTTTTCTTATCCCTCCCTCTTTATTATTTAATTTAAAGTTTTCTGCGGTTCTCTAGCTTTGGGGTATGCTCTGGTAATTAAAACCCCACTCCCATTCTCCTGAGTTTAGTCAGCAAAAATACCGCGACCAGAGCCCCTGCCCCAGAGAAATTTCTGTTAACCGACTCTTTGAGTGTTCGGGCTTGGACGACATCACCTTTCCGGTTCTGTTTTATGGTAATGTCGAGCCCGATCTCAACGAGTTCGTTACAAAATATAATATGTACTGTTTGCAACCAAAAAAAATATGTTTTTGGTTTATCTGTCAAAATTCGGATGTAAACATTAAAGGTAAATATTATGTTTATATAATGATAATAAATTAAATCTAATTCAATGAATATATTCTAATTATTCTAGCGTTTTAACATCAAGATTTCAGCTCATTCAAGTAAGTAACAAGTAAATAATTAACTACATGTAAATTAGCGTAATCGCGAATACAATGGTTTCGCTTGTAATTCTAGGTTAGAATATTTTTACATCAAATGCAGAAGCGATGTCCAGCTGGATCCAAAATACGTAATAGGATATTGAAAGATAAGTGTATCTCGCATTTAAATATTTAATGATGTACTTCCTTGTTTCTTTTATTAATATTTTCAGCAGCTGTATGTTCCTGATCATTGTGAATATCAATTTTCATTAGAAAAAGTGGTGCTTGCCGTTCAACATTCTGAGTTAAATTGACTGATGTCACTATTTGTAAACAATTTGGCCCTTCTTTCCGGATTACACCTCTAGCGGAATTCTGATATGAATCTGAGTAAGTAAATTGACTGAGGCCACTAGTTGTAAACAATTTGGCCCTTCGCGCCGGATTATACCGCTAGCGGAATTTGTAACGACGTTCGGTTATGTCATACTCAAGTTATAAGGTTGAACTACGCTGCCTGTTGAATCACGGATCAACAGGTTTTAAAATTATGTTATCTCAAAATGCTCAATATGCATTTTGTATTAAACTTATCTTTTTATATTTAAAATTATATTAATGTGTACATGTTTCATGTTACCTCAAAATGCTCAATATGCATTTTGTATATAAATTATATTTTTTTTTTTGCACTTTTTGATAATGTGAGAAAATTAGTATATGTTATGTATATATTCTGTACATACATAACATATAGAATGTAGAATGTAGTGTAGAATGTATCACATTTTGTATAAATAGCATGTTACGACTGGCATGCGTCTCCACCTGAGGCAAAAGAATTTAGTTCCTGCAAAAATTCCAAACGCGCATATTTCGTGAAAAGTTTTTTTCTATTTGGTCATTATAAATCACCATGATCGCCATGGTGTTTGTATTTATGTTTGATGACGTCATAATTTCCAATTTAAATTTGATATTCCCCTTGATTTTATGTAAACATATTTTTTTTCTTCTGCATTACTTGCTTTCCATACTGTCATGTACAGACATACATATTTCTTGCGAGTTGGTGTGTGTGCATGTGTTGCGAGTGTGAGATGGAGTGTTTGCAATACTACAGTGTTCCATCTCGAATATTCCATTTTTTCGTTTAATATCATTGGCGTGGATTAACGCGTGATATTTGCTCTGTGTGGGAATAAGAAAAAAAAAGAAACCAGTTGGTGGATTAAACACGAGCTCGAGGCGACCGTACAACTAAGTGTATACATATGTTCGTCGTCGTTGTTTGTCTCGTTCGTTGTATCTGTGTACATAAGATAAAAAATATATATATACGAATAAAGATTGTACAATACTAAAAAAAAAAAAAAAAAATGAAAAAATAATGTATATGTGCACAGATGCAGCGAGCGGGACGGACAACGATGCGACGAGAAAAAGAAGAGGGGGAAAAATTATCTGATTTTTTTTTGTGATTGATGTAAAATATTTTTTTTTTGAAAAGTTAGTCTAGTAATCTAGTTTGGATTGCTTTGACGTTAAGTCAAGTTTTTTATATAAAAATTGAGTTTGAGTTTTGTTGACGATAAGTCACCATTTTTTTTTTTTTTGTATATAAAAATCAAAAAAAAAATCAAGAAAGTCTAGTTTTGAATTTCACTTAATTAAGCTGGTTTTGATTTTAACCACGATAGACCAGTTTTTGATTTATATTGAGTTAAGTGATGTTTTCTAATCAAATCAGTAATTTAGTTTTAGTTATTTTTCCTTTAAGTTTTTTTTTTTGAATAAAGAAAAAAAAAAATGGTTTTGATTGTAAATTAAATTTGATTGATGATTTTTAAAAAGAAAACTCTTGGCTTTCGACTTGATTTTTATGTGTTAAAATTAAAACATAAATAAACTAAATAATATAAAGAAACTGTTAGAACATTGTTTTTCTTGTTAAAATTAAAAGTTTATTTGTATATCGAACAAAGCCAAATATTTTGTAAGGTGTTTTATGATTGTGAAATCTAAATAAAAAAAAAAAAAAAATACAAACTAAAGATTAACATTATATTGTATGTATTACTTCACTAGCAAGTTAATGATAATAAAAGTTTATAGTTTTAATGGTGACGAAAAGACAGAATATAATAAATTTTAAACTATAATTAGAATGTTAATTTTTGTACCGTAATTATAATTGATACAGAAAAGAATTTATATTGTAAAAAAAATGGGGCACTCATGGATGTCCATTAAGTAATTAAATAACGAAAAAAAAAAAAAACAAAATCTAAAACCAAAGAACTTATTTTGTTGGGGTGATATTGTGACCGTATTCCCGCCAGTGGGGGCAGGGCGTTTGTCGAGAGGGGGATCCTGCGTCGGCGCTGGTTGCGGTGGTCGGACGGGCCAGTAGGTAAGAAAAGAAAAATAAAAGGTACGTTTTTTATGAGGAAAATCCAACTGTAAAATTTGATTGTAACAGTTGTTTTTCCCTCTGTTTTCTTTATATACTATATACTTGCGTTGTGCGGTCATACTCGCGGTTCGTGGTGGTCCACCAATTTGGTGAAAATTCCACACAGAGCAAATTGTCCCGCTGATTTCTTCGTTTCGTCGGTTTTTGCATGATAGCTCTTGGAATTTTTGCGAGTTTTGTTCGGTTGTCCGCTTTGGGTGTGGTTCGACCACATAGCGGTCCATTTTTTTTGTTGTTTCAGGTACTTTGGGGTTATTTTTTTTCTCTTTTCTTTTATTTTTTTGTGAACAGTGAATTGTGAAAATAAAGTTTAATATATAACGTAAAATCAGTGATAACGTAGTTTTTTTTTCTCTAACATAAATTTTCAGTTTTCTTTACCATAACCAGTTTTTTGAAATTTTAACTGTCGAGAACTAAGTGCACCATGTGCCGTTAGGCGAATTATTTGATCGGATGATGTGACGTGAGGTCATGTGAAGGGTCGGCCTTTTATTCCATCCTGTTCCGTGCGTGTCGTTCGTTCCTCCAGGACAGGCTGTCCTGGAGGGCGGCACGCCACATGAGTTGATCGCGTCGGGGTGACGGTCTCCGTTCCGGGGGATTGTCGCTGGGAGTGTCCTGCGGGCGTCCTTCCTTCATAAATGGCATCGGCAGCCGTCGCGACTGGGAAACAGCATCCCAGTAGGCGGACCGATGAGGGGAGGCCCGTGTGGCAGTCACGGCGGTGATCGCCTTGGATTGAGACTGTCGTTCCGAAGCGATCACTCCCAATTTATTATTTTCTTTTGCCGCTGAGGCCGTGGCGATTTAATTTTAATTTTCCATTTGCCCCTCTAATTTGTGTTCATCATGCGGTTATTCAAGCATGAGTTTATGTCTGAGAATCCCCACGCCGCACCGTGAGCTCTAGCCAGCTACTATACCGCATCAGACCGCTATTCTCATGTCTGTTAACGTAATCCCTTTGGGGATTCGTTACAAGCACGGAATATGGTAAAATAAAGCAGAATTAAAACGAACGTTAAACTAGTTTAATTAAAAGTTCTCTCGAGTATTCGCTTGGCCCTTTCCTGGTAACCAGGCTAATACTCCCACAAATTCAAAGCAGAGGCTTGAGTTTTTCACTGCCTATCTGGTTAACTTCGCGTCTGTTGGTGGTGAAGGAGAGGGGAAATGAACGAAAAATAAATGAGAGAAAGAGAACGAAGGAGAAGAAGATAATTCACAATGATTTTGTTTTTTTTTGGGAGTCGAGTTTTTGGAATTGAGTTTGAATTTTTTGGTCAGACGGTGAAGTCTTTGGTCTGCGTTGGAGACAATCAATTTTTGTTTATTTTTCTTTATGACTTTGTGATATTGTTGGAAAAAAAAATTAAAGTCGATTTTTTTTGTGTTGAAATGGAAGAAGGAAAAAACTTCTAAAACCAAATGGACAAAATATGTAAAAAGAAAAAAAAATATAATATAGTATGAGAATTAAAACAATCTCGTTAAATATGTATTAAAAATTAAAAAAAAAGTTTAAGAAAGAAAACCTGTAATTAGATGAATAAATTAATGAATTTATACTTTGTAGTCATTTTTTCATATTTTTTTTCTGCACTAAGTTGTAAATAATAAAAAAACATTTTATTTTATTATCTTAATCAAATTGTACAAATTTAACTGGGTTTAATTAAAACAAAAAAAAAACAAATAATAAAAACATTTTGTGCATTTTTTTGTTGTGTTTAATAAATTGTGAGAGGTATATTTATTCACTCTATCAGTCAAGGTGCAATTTATGATTGATTCTGTCTGTGGCGACCATCCGATCATGGATATATTTAAATGATCACGATTACTGTTCTAACGTTTTTGTTGGTGATTACGGATTACATCGAATGGTCCAGAGTGTTTACTGTTGTTGGAACTCGATTCGTAATAAATTAATTGAACCTGTTGGCGTTTAATGGAGAGTGATTACATAGCGTGATTCAGGTTGTTAGTCATAAAAAATTTGGATACTGTTATATACAACAAGACATCGAGTTTGCTGACACAATATATCGTTGCTATTGATCTACCTAATAGTAAAGATACAACAATCATTTGGAGGGTTATTTTTACTTATTCGAGAGCAAAATTTATTTTTACGAAGTGATTAGTGTGATACACCATCATACACGTGGAGGTTTTCTGTAAAGCAGCCGGGAGGAAAAATTTACCGTTCGTAAATTTTATTTTATTGTTAATTTATTTATTATTATCTTTTTTTTTTTGCTGATCTATTTGTCAGTCCATAGACCTAATTTACCCATTCTGATTGTGTTAAATTTCGGATTTCCTTTTTTAAATCACAGCGAAGAAAGAAAAATTATTTTCTTTTCTTACATGGCTCTTTCTGGTTGCAAGTTTTTTTTCTCTTCTTTTCACTTTATTTTGATTTTTTTTACTTTTCAACAATTATATCTTGCATGTTTAATATTTCATAAATTTTGTTTTCCTTACTTCTATAATTTAATACATTTTCTTTCAGCTCTTTTTTGTTTTCGTTCATTTTTTTTCTTATTTGTTGTTCCACTGATACATTTTGTTTTGCGTGGATAATAGGTTTATTTAGTTCTATTTTTTTTCTCTCTCTTCGTAATTGTTATTACATCCAGTAACTTTAATTTACGAATTTTCTTTTGATTTTGTATTTATTATGATAGAAGGCTAAAAGCCTCTATATAGGGGGAAAACTGAACATGGGGTGAAGGTTCACGTGTAATCGTTTCCATGGTTGTGTTGGGAGAAAGTCATGCCTATGGTGAAATTTCCAATCATATTGCTGTTTTTTTTGTATTATTTTTTTTTATTGCGCGTTTATTCAAGCTCTCATCACGCTTTGGATAATTCCCACCCCAATACCCTGAGCATTAGCCTGCACTTTTTGCCGCGTTCCAGAGCCTCTGATGGGAGATTCTTTAACGACATTCTGGTACACTTGGAGTTTAAATGGTCGGTGCTACTTCGGTTTAATTTTCGTAGCATAGCCAAACCGTTGTTGTTTTACTGGAGTGACGTTACAAATTCTGATATGAATCTGCGTAAATTGACTGAGGCCACT
Organism: Tipula vernalis; assembly: GCA_958295665.1. Classification (NCBI taxonomy): domain Eukaryota; kingdom Metazoa; phylum Arthropoda; class Insecta; order Diptera; family Tipulidae; genus Tipula; species Tipula vernalis. The sequence continues at coordinate 119,956,699 of OY282559.1, forward strand.
ATTTGTAAACAATTTGGCCCTTCGCGCCGGATTACACCTCTAGCGGAATTCTGCTATGATTCTGAGTAAATTGACTGAGGCCACTATTTGTAAACAATTTGACCCTTCTCGCCGGATTATACCTCTAGCAGAATTCTGATAATATTCTGAGTTAAATTGCCTGATGCCACTATTTGTAAACAATTTGGCCCTTCGCGCCGGATTATACCTCTAGCGGAATTCTGATATGAATCTTAGTAAATTGACTGAGGCCACTATTTGTAAACAATTTGGCCCTTCGCGCCAGATTATACCGCTACCGGAATTCTGATGTGAAACTGAGTAAATTGACTGAGGCCACTATTTGTAAACAATTTGGCCCTTCGCGCCGGATTACATCTCTAGCGGAATTCTGATATGATTCTGAGTAAATTGACTGAGCCCACTATTTGTAAACCATTTGGCCCTTCTCGCCGGATTACACCTTTAGCGGAATTCTGATATGATTCTGAGTTAAATTGACTGAGGCCACTATTTGTAAACAATTTGGCCCTTCGCGCCGGATTACACCTTTAGCGGAATTCTGATATGATTCTGAGTTAAATTGACTGAGGCCACTATTTGTAAACAATTTGGCCCTTCGCGCCGGATTATACCGCTAGCGGAATTCTGATATGATTCTGAGTTAAATTGACTGAGGCCACTATTTGTAAACAATTTGGCCCTTCGCGCCGGATTATACCGCTAGCGGAATTCTGATATGAATCTGAGTAAATTGACTGAGGCCACTATTTGTAATCAATTTGGCCCTTCGCGTCGGATTACATCTGTAGCGGAATTTTGATATGAATCTGAGTTAAATTGACTGAGGCCACTATTTGTAAACAATTTGGAACTTCGCGCCGGATTACACCTTTAGCAGAATTCTGATATGATTCTGAGTAAATTGACTGAGGCCACTATTTGTAAATAATATGGCCCTTCGCGCCGGATTACACCTCTAGCGGAATTCTGATATGATTCTGAGTTACATTGACTGATGCCACTATTTGTAAACAATATGGCCCTTCGCGCCGGATTATACCTCTAGCGGAATTCTGATGTGATTCTTTGCGCCGGTACATACCGCTAGCGGAATTCTGATATGAATCCCTTTATAAAGGGGAAAATTACTAAGAAACTTGGTAACGTTCTTTTGCGGTTGTGGATGATAAAGGTAAACAACTCGGTGTTTACCATTGCAAGGATCTTTGGTGAATTGACTTTTCTGTTCCTTTTCTTCAGTTTCTAATTTACATTTTTTTTCTTGTTGTCTTAATCAGTTGGGTATCAGTAGTATTCGATCGATCATTGGTATGTTTGTGTCAGGGATTGGAAAACCTTAAGATTTCGTTACGTTATTGGAAAAAATTCCCAATTTTTTTTTGATTACGTTATAACGTTATTTAACCTAAAATCACGTGAAACGTTACGTTATATAACGTTATTTAGCATTAAATAATGTTTTTATAACGTTATAGAACAAATAACGTTATCTAAAGTTAAATATATTTTTAACCTTTTCTTTAGTAAGGTTTTAACACTGGCACTAACCACCAGTCAAAATGAGAATTCAAGGATGAGGAAATAAAGTGAATTCAATAAATGTATAGTCCGTAATTTTGACCGATCGGCAGTTCCAGTGTTAAATAATGCTACCAGGAATTAAAAATATGTCGAAATTTAGCAAAATAAGAGTAAATAAAAATTGATTATTTGATTTCGTGTATTTTTCGACCACATTTACTAGTTTCAAATTTTCTAATTTATTCCTGAATTTTTTATTTGGTTTTCTTTTACAATGCACAAGCAGTTAAAATATAGTTGATAATTGTATAATTTGGTGTCACCGAAATTATTATTATTATTTTTAATTAGCTATTATCAATCTACGTACGAGGATATATATGTATACTATATTTTTCTCATTCATGTGTTGGTCAGGTGGATATACGCGACCCATGAGAAAGTAACAAAAACAGTTTTTTTAACGTTATTTTATTTGGTTATTTCTAAATTTTATAAAGTTATATGTTACGGTCACGTTATAACCTAACGTAATGGGTTTGGTTACGTTTTCTTGAAAAACTTCGCAATTTTAGTGTTTTTTAACGTTATTCGGGTAACGTTATATAACGTTAACCGTCCCTGGTTTGTGTGCTTGGTTGGATTTATTGTCACAATTTTTTTCTAATGTGTTTTCTAAGCCCGGCTTGAGACTTGCTAAGGGCGCTGGGTCTGCCCCACGATTTGTATCCGGTAAACCGGAAGTTTTGATTATTTTATTCACCATGCGCGACGGTTGGGACTTCGTGGGTGGTTGGGTTCCCCAGCACTGAGAGCCAAATATTTTGAAACAAAAAAAAAAAAAAAACAATGATTCGAGGGGAATGCAAGGTGTAATAATGGTAGAAGTGACGGAATGAAATGGGATGGTTTTTTTCTAAATTTGATTGGAGTAAGAAGCCGAGAAAAAATTGGTGTACAAGAAAAAAATATATTTTTGAGTTTTTCTTATTTTTTTTTTTTGAAAAATCTTAGTGTTAATTAAAATTAATAACTGTAAAAAAAAAAGATTATGATATAGAATTTTTAATAAACAAACTATAATTGATAGTTTGAGATCATTATAAATCTTAAATTGGATTATTGTGAATTAATAAAACCTATGTATATAAATTTCATGCTGTTCTTTGGTTAATTAAGTGATTTAATTAAGGGCAATTTTTTTTTTCTCTTATAAACCAAGTAAAACTGATAGTTTTTACAAATTATAAATGCTACAGAGAACTTTTAGCAATGAAAACCAATTTATTTTCATATAATTGACTGATGTTTAATTGAGTGATTGAATTATTAACAGAAGAAAAAAAACTTATAATAACGGATTAACGTAGAGTGTTATTTTGATTGATTGTGTGGTTGCGAACGTTAGCAGGTTTATTTGGAAGGTTGCGTTGCGGTGATTTAAGTTGTAATCATTTTCTTTGTGAACAAATCTAGAATTGTAACGATATATCAATAAATTAATATTTGGGTGTAATGGAAACGAATAAGTGCAGTGTTTTCCAAATTTGTTGGTGCGAGCTGTAATATTGGAACATCAATTATCAACATTTTTGGGTGCTGATCTAAATTGGACAACTTGGTGCTAACGTATGCACCAAGTTACAAGGTATGTAAGGACACCCTAAGCATTAAATTCCTATACCTTATTATTGCCTGATTATTGACAATATTATTATATTTTTTTTGTTTTGGCGATCTTAAACACGAGGAGCTAAACTATTGTCGTTTCCTCATTTTCAACCAGTTTAATACAAGTTGTCATTGAAGACGTTGAGATGTTGTATTATTGGATTATACTGGCGGATAGATACTTACCAGCACATTTACGAGAGAGATTCGCGTGTTTTCAAACAAAATTATTGCGGTTTAACAATGCTGTTAATTAAGAGCTAGAGATAAGCAAGTATTCAAAATGACAATTAATTTTTTTTTTTTACAATTATATACTTGATAATACTCATGTCTTTATAACTATGTTCTTTTCTACATTTGTCTCTTTATATTCAATTTTTCATTTGTTATTGTAAATATTTTTTTTTATTACGACAATTTTTTTCTAGGCACCAATTTCGGTATATAATTTTTTTTTATCCAATCACCTCGAATTCAAAATATTTGGTTTTGTGTTGAGTTGACAGATAATCAGTATGTCTGGCTAAATAGTTAATTTTTAAGTCCTTAAACAGCATGTTTATGGTTTCATCTGTTACTCAGTTAGGCGTAACCCTGTAGATAGCAGCATTTACTAGCTTACTCTTAGTCCAGCAAAGAACCTCCCCAGCCACTGCACGCTAGCCAGCTGAAAAAGCTGCTCTGGGACAACTGAGAGGAAGTCTGCAGCAGGGATATTCTCAGTTTGATAAAAAACTGAGACTATAACTGTTACACCTTCACGCCGGATTACACCTCTAGCGGAATTCTGATATGATTCTGAGTTACATTGACTGATGCCACTTGTTTATCTAGCAAGTGTGCCCAAATTCAAACAGGTACAACTTAATTGATTTATTACTTGTTCGAACAGCTTCAAATCACACTTGCGGCTTATATCGTATACTAAAAAATACAATACGCTTTTTATAATTTCTTTAATTAAACTTAATAGTTTGCTTGCTTTAGCTCGAATGAATTTAACCTTTTTTTCAGCTAAATTCTAAATACATAATTTATTTACATACTATAATTTAAAGTACCTCCATCTATCAATCAACATTTTTGTATTTACAATTTTATAGTAAAATAAAGTTTTAGAATCTATGGTAATTAAGTTAATTAAATATATGTGTGTAGCAATAATAATAAATTGAAATGTCAAGTTAACAGTATCTAAAATCTATCAACAATAATACGATTCCAAAACGGTAAGTAAATATTATAAAAATAAAAATTAATTATACAATGCAAATTAAATTAATTAAGCTAAACATAATTTATAATGTTTCAGAATCAAACGTTATGCTAATTACAATATGGAAAATTTATGTTTACAAAGTGGAAAATTTATGTAGATGTACATATATATAATTTGGATAAAGGAAATCTCATCAAATTAAGCTGAATGGTTGTCAATTTTGTATTGTTGTTTTGGAAATCGGCTGATGAATTGATTAGATAAGTGTGTATCGACATGCGCAGCGCTCAGTCGTTCCATGCTCTTAAAATGGTTTAACATCCCTGACGTAGTGGTCAAATACACACACACACATATACCCTATGTTAAAAGCGCGGCAAAATAAAAAGGTTGTTGGAGAAATTTTACGGGATTGTTCCGTTCAACAACGAGAATGTTCGATTGGGTGGGGATTAGTGGTTATATAAGCAAACATTTTTGGACGCTCGAGAGAGTCATTATTTTATTTTTGGTCGATATTGATGTATATATTTTTTTTTGATAAGCTGTAAATTAAAAATAAAGCTTTACTTTTTTTTGGTTTGTGAATCGAAGTTTAATGGTCGAGAATAATTTTTTTTGAGTTTATTTATATTATGTGGCTAATATGTTTTTACGGGAAATAAAAAAACATTAAATATATTATTGCTCATAATTATCTTATAAAAAAATAAAGAAAACGTGTGAAAGTTTGAAAATTAAAAAAAAACACTTAAGTTTGTAGAACTAGTTTAGTCTTATGTATGTATATATGTTTAAAATAAATAACTCTAAGTAGTATACATTATAGTGAAATTTGCGTACATATTACATTGTGTAAATATGGCAAATTAAAAATAAAGTGCTTAATAAACAGTAGTATGTGTAACTATAGTAGCATAAGTGCCTAATCTAATAACTTAAAATATTATTTGAAATTGTTGTGCTAATATTCAAGTGAATCTGATCGCCTGCAAGAAAAAAAATGGAGGTGTGGCCAACACACGACTTTCTTTTACGAACAGAGAATTTTGAGAAATTTTAATTTTTTTTTATAATTTTTTAAATTTTTTTTTTTAATTTTTAAATTTTTAAATTTTTTTTTAATTTTTTTTTTTTTTTTAATTTTATTTGTTTTTAATTTTTGGAAACATTTTGTTTTTGGTAGTTTTTTGTAAACCTTATACTTTTTAAGTTATTTGCAAAATAAATTTTCTGGACCAAGGGAGTGGCCACTTCCGGTTAGCCGATTTGGAGTAAAATTCACTGGGACCTCCCAATTTATCAAAAAAGCTAAAATCTGAAGTTTCAGTTCGATTGGTTAAACCATCTGGGCTGTAGAGAGGACACAGACAGACTGACAGACGGACAGACGGACAGACTGACAGACTGACAGACTGACAGACAGACACCATTTCGAAACCCACTTTTTCGGACTCAGGGGACCTCAAAACAGATAAATCACTAAAAATATCAAGGTCCAAAATTTTCATGATTACTATACTTTATTTTACTAGAGTAAAAGAAAGTAAAAACAAATTAGTGGAAAAAAATAAATAATAACAGTACTATGTATGTACCAAAAAAAATTATAAAACGTTAATAGTATGGATTTATGAATGAAAAAAAAAAAACATGCGATCAGATAAAAGTTTACGGTGACCACATTTCCCGAATTAAAGCGTAAAAAAAAAACAGTGACAAGTTTAGTGAATAAATAAAGTATGTTAATAAATAATGTTAAATAAATAATGGAAAAGAACAAAAAGATTAATAAATAATTAATAAAAGAAAACTAAACGTAATATAATAATAAAAAAACATTTTTGAAAACTATCAGTGGCAGATTAATAAATTTACTACAAATTACATTCAAAATGGTGGCTGTAAGCTTCTACAGTACGAGTAACAAGGTTTTTTTTTATATATATATTTTTTATTATATGAAATCTAGTTTTTAAGTTTAATATTCCCTTGAATTTTTGTTTAAAATTTTATAAGTCAATTGTAGTTCAAAAATTTGTTTTGAGATTTCTTCTTGATGTTGTTTATAAGAAAAGGAATTTATTTTTATTATGACGTCATAGGTATTTGAGGTTCTTTAGATTATAAATAAGTAAATTGAAATTCTTGTTAAAAATTTTCACATTTTTTTCTATTATTTTTGGAAATATATAAATTAATTCAATGTCTTTATAAAATTTAATTCTATGTTTTCTTTTACAAATCTTCTTATGGTTTATTTCGGGTGTTTTCGTTTTAATATTTGCTTGCATAAACGTTTCTTCTTGGCTTCGCTTGTTGAATTTTATTTCACAGGATGAGAAGCTAAAAGCTTTATTATAGGGATGCAGTGGTAGGTGTGGTCGCAGCATGTGTTGGTAATTTGGTCCTTGCCTTGTACCTTTTCCCTTCTATACACTCCTTTCTTTTCATGTAACCTCTCCGTTGCGGTCTATCAAGACTTACTTACGCTTTGGAAAACCCCACCCCGTTACCCTGAGCTCTAGCCGGCTATAAAATGACCGCTCCAAAGCCTCTGAGTAGGTAAAATTTCACGTAACAATACCACCGTGTTGTTACAAGTGTATAATGTTTTCCTCAATTTATTCGAATGATTCTTTGTGGATTTTATTGTTTATTTTTTAGGTATTACTGCAACCCAATCGATGCTTTTGATTGCTGATCTTTCACCACTATTTGTAAACAATTTACACCTCTAGCGGAATTCTGATATGATTCTGAGTTAAATTGACTGATGCCACTATTTGTAAACAATTTGGCCCTTCGCGCTGGATTACACCTTGTAACAGCCGGCTTTTCGTTCACGCCATTCATTTCGTTCACGCCATTTTTCGTCTTCGCACATCATATTCATCTTCAAATAAACCTATCTAGTGACTCATGTCCGGATGCTTTTAAAAATGAAAAAAAAGCCAAGATTACACTCACTCAACCGTCTCTAATGTTATAACATTGCATTTATCATGCTCGTTACAGTCTGATGGTGTGTTTATGACATACGAAGATACCATAGTATTGATACCATAGTATTGAGTTGAAGTTAGTCACTAATGATTTGCTCGAAATAAATAAGTTTATTTTGTGCCATTTTATTTATCTAATAAGGAGAAGGCTTTGAGTTTTATGTCGGTTGGACATACAAATTGTAATAAAAATTTGTAATATATACATACATATATGTATGTATTTTAGAAACATGACCCGCGAATGTATTTCGGCTGCACCGAATTAATTCCGCGTTGGAATTGTTTCATGATATTTTTATTATTTCAATTTTGACAAAAATAAAAATATTTAGGCGACCAGCGAAACCAAAATAATTTTATTATTTATTATTAATTAGCGAGGGTTAAATTCATTATTGAACAATTAATTAATTGTTAAATAAAAAGAAAAATAATGAAATTTATTTTCTATTACGAAAAAAACGGATTTTTTTTCATAGAGCTGTCAAAAATTAGCAAATATGAGCAAGATTATTGCTTATAATTTTGAATTTTGGTTTATTTTAGTTGGTAATTCTGTGACACCTTTTGCTCAAAGTAGGAAATTTTTCAACTCGAGCATGGAAATAGTAGGCGGGGTTTGTGATATTTTAAATAATTTGGTTGGTCTTAATTTCGGCTTTCCCTTCTCACCTTGGGTACATTTTCTTTTCACTTGGCGAATGTTTTTTTTCGTGGGATATAGTGTCCAAACTAATGGTCTGCTATATGTGCGTGTTGACATATTATATCGAATGTATCCACAGGGTAGGGGAAATAATTGTATGCAGACGAGAAAGAAAGGGTACGCGCTCATAAGCTAGAGTATATAGGCATGACAAACTCGTTTGGTGGACGACAGTCGAAAAAAAAGAAGAAAGAAAAAGATGGTGAAGAAAATTTTGGTCGTCTCTTGTCGAGACATAGAATAAGAAAATAAATAAATATAAATAATATTAAATGATTAATATTTCAATTATAAAAATTAATACAGAAAATAAAAATATTTTTTTTTTATTAATTATATAAATATTAATTGAGTGTATTAATAAAGTTTGTTGTAAAATTAATATGAACTAAAAAAAAAGTTGATGACGGCATAAGATCGTATATTGATAAAGAGAAAAAGTTTATAATTTGTGCTGAAATAATTTGGACAACTTGGTGCTAACATATGCACCAAGTTACAAGGTATGTAAAGACACCTTAAATATTAATCTAAATACGGTATTGTTGCCTGGATACTAACAGGACTATTATTTTTTTAGGTTTTGGACCACCGCTAATAACGAGGAGCTGAACTATCTTCATCCCACCTTTATCAACCGGATTATACAAATCGTAACAGAAGACGCTAAGATTTGTTAATTACATATAACGGATAGAACATTGTCCAGCATTTTTTTTTGCTAAAGATTGGTGTATTTCCAAATCACAGTTTTTCATGGCAGTATATCAGTGGTGTTAAGGAGTTTCAGCAAGTATATCGATTACATTTCATTTTTTTTCTCGATTTCGATTTTTCGTCATTATTTTTATAACTTATTCATTACATACTGGATTTCGTTTTATTCTTCTATATTTAGTTATTAATATTCAATTCTCCCTGATTATTGTACATATTGTTTTTTTGCAAAATTTTTCTCTGACCGTTAATCGGGGATTATCAATTAAGCAACGTCCGTGAAGTAAGTAATTTTATGTTATAATTTTTTTTCTTTTTCATATACAATACCATCTTTCTCAAAATATTTGATTTTATGGTGGTTTGTCAGATAAATAGTATGTCTGGCTAAATAGATTATTATAAGTTCTTAAGCAATTCGTTCATGGTCTCAACTGCTACTCCGTTCGGCGTAACCCGGTATATAGCAGCATTTACTAGCTTCCTCTTGGCCCAGAAAAGAACTACCCCAGCCACTGCACGCTAGCCGGCTGAAAAAGCTGCACTGGAACAACCGAGAGGAAATCTGCAGCAGTTGTATTCTCGGTTTAATCAAAACTTGAGACTATAGCTATTACAAACTTTTCTATTGTGGTCTTTTGTGTGTATGAGGTTGGCCCATATTAAAACCGTCAGTAAAAGGACAAAGTGAAAGGAAGAATTTTTGTTGGTATGCGTCCATATACAATTTGGCCATTCACGCCGGATTATACCGCTAGCGGAATTCTGATATGAATCTGAGAAAATTGACTGAGGCCATTATTTGTAAACAATTTAGCCCTTCGCGCCGGATTACACCTCTAGCGGAATTCTGATATGATTCTGAGTTATATTGACTGATGCCACTATTTGTAAACAATTTGGCCCTTCGCGCCGGATTATACCGCTAGCGGAATTCTTATACGATGCTGAGTTAAATTGACTCAGGCCGCAATTTGTAAATAATTTGGCCCTTCGCGCCGGATTACACCTCTAGCCGAATTCTGATGTGATTCTGAGTTACATTGACTGATGCCACTATTTGTAAACAATTTGGCCTGTAGCGATTTACTCATTCAATCGCTTCATTTCGTACATCACCACAAATATTAATTATTCATGATTATAAATAAATTCCATCTACAACTCTTCTCCACTGTCTATATACAGTCTATGTCTTTTCGTCTATATAATTACGCCAGTGTCTCAAATAGACACTCACGAAAGACATCCAGATTATTACAGCTCGAAAGAAAGTTCGACAAGGATGCATCTTTCAAGCAGAATTATCATCAGTTCATGCAAGAATACATTGACCTAAAACATATGAAGATAATCAACACAGAGTCTGAACGCTTGAAAGCGAGTGAAAGCTATTATATACCACATCATGGCATTATAAAGCAAGATAGTACAACTACCAAACTCCGGGTCGTTTTCGACGCTTCTGCAAAAACAACTACGGGAGTGTCACTAAATGATTTAATGATGACTGGCCCAAAATTGCAAGAGGACTTAGTTGACATTCTCATCCGGTGGCGTAGACACAAATTCGTCATAACCGCTGATATCGAAAAAATTTACAGACAAATTTGGATTCATAAACGGGATCGAGATTTTCAGCGCATATTATGGCGAAATGATCCAACAAAACCTATGGCCACCTACAGACTAAACACTGTTACATATGGCACCACCGCTGCCAGCTTCTTAGCCGTAAGAGCGTTATTAAAACTAGCAGAAGATAATAGCAGTATCTATCCAACCGCTGCTAAAATTCTATCATCAGATTTGTACGTAGATGATCTTTTAACTGGAGGTGACAGCAAGGCGGAAATAATCTTGGCCGTGAATCAGCTAAGGACTCTCACGGAGCTAGGCGGAATGACTCTAAGGAAATGGGCTTCGAATTCTGCGGACGTTTTGGATCATATTCCCAGTGAATTGCATCGTACAGGCAACCTATCAATCAAGCTAAATGATTCCGTCAAAACCTTAGGGATAATATATCATCCCCTTGTGGACGTTTTTAAGTTCGATGTATCCGAATTGCATCTATCCGATTGCAATCCAACAAAGCGTTCATTGTTATCAGATTCCTCAAAATTATTCGACCCCATAGGATGGCTATCACCAATAACCATCACGGCCAAACTGATGATTCAAGAAGCTTGGAGAATTGGAATATATTGGGATGAATCATTACCAGCAACATTAAACACTAGCTGGGTTAAGTACAAAGAGGAGATGTCAATAATGACAGAGATTGCAATTCCTCGATGGGTTGGTATAACGAGGGAGTCATCAATTGAGCTTCATGGATTTGCAGATGCATCAGAGATGGCATACGCTGCCGTGGTATATTGCCGAAACATCGACAGTATGGGCAACATTACCACAAACTTATTAATGTCAAAAACACGAGTGGCCCCTATCAAAACAAAGCTGCCAATTCCACGTCTTGAGTTAAACGCAGCATTGCTATTGGCAAAACTGATGAATCATGTTCAGAGTGCTATGGGACTCAATAACGTCAAAACGTATGCCTGGTCCGATTCAACAATTACATTGTGTTGGATAAAGGGGGAACCAAACCGGCTCCAAACATTTGTGGCAAATAGAATATCGGCTATAAATAGTATGTTACCAACAACAACATGGAATCATGTGAAGTCAAGTGACAACCCGGCGGACATAGCATCACGTGGAACAACTCCACTGGCGCTGGCAAACAACCATTTTTGGTGGAAGGGACCTGACTTTCTTCAAAACGAGGTAATATCAGATACACCTACACCAGAAAACCTGGTGGTATTAGAACCAAATGACTTAGAGGAAAAGGTCGTGCAAGCATTCATCGCAGTAAAAGAAGCCAACCCGTTTGCAGCACTATTCAAGCGCCATTCCAACATCAACAAATTGAAACGGATCATCGCGTACTGTAAACGTTTCATTAATCGTATAAAGTCAAAATTAGTATATAAACAAACAAAATTTGATGTAAATCTCTCAGTCTATTTCAATATAACACTCAGTCTAATTCAATATAATTCAAAATAAAGTATCGCAGTCTAATTCAATATAATTCAAAATAAAGTACCTCAGTATAATTCAACATATAAACCAGCATAATTCAACATAAAAGAAAACTACCATAAATTGCGAAATAAAATCTTGTATCCAGTCAAATAAAACAACTCTTTTAATTAAACGGAGATAAACCAGCCGATCATCTACAAAAATTAATCGTCTATGTAAGTATACAATACCTCAACCAACCTACTAACACTTATCCAAAAAGGTTCGAAAGACATTTGAGCTTAATCTACGCACGGCAAAGCGTAGAGGGTGATAAAAAAGTGCGTACGCACATACTCACCCATGACTTACTTGTCTCTTCGAATATCCGAATAGTTTTAACTAATATCGTGCAGAAATCTGCATTCTCCCATTACCAAGTCGAACAAACAATAGTTTCGGTAATAGCCCCCACCCGAGGTAAGCTCGAAACTATTGCATAATTCGACAAAAGCGACATTAAACAGAAAACCATACATACAAATAAATTGACACAATCCAAAATAAAGTACGATAAATTAACTCCGAAATAAACATACAATAAATCGACCAAATAAACTACCATAAATTGGTAGAGCACAATAAATTGGCACTGTAGACTAAAGTAGCTAAATATAATACACTTATACAATAACGTGTAAATGGGCGTTTACGAAACGCAGATCTTCCAGCCACCAGCCGATATCCGATCATTTTGGACAGCCATAATATTATCACACTACGAATCATTGAATAAACCCACCGTAACACGATGCACGGTGGTACTCAGTTGACTTTAGCACACTTAAGAAACAAATACTGGGTTATAGATGGTAAGCGTGCTGTCCGCAATGTAGTGCGAAAATGTCTAAAATGTTTCCGCTACAAACAACACATATCGGATCAACTAATGGGCATCTTACCAGCAGCTAGGGTTCAGCCAGGAAGAGCATTCGCAAAAACAGGAATCGACTATGCTGGTCCCATCCAATTAAGGACAACTAGAGGAAGAGGTTACAAGTCATATAAAGGATACATAGCTCTATTCATATGCATGGTAACAAAAGCTATTCATATCGAGATAGTTAGCTGCTTAACAACAGCAGCATTCATTGCCGCCTACAAACGATTCGTGTCCAGACGAGGCTTATGCACGGATATTTACTCCGACAACGGAACTTATTTCGTTGGAGCTGATGCTGTATTAAAGAAGAATCATCACACCGCCATAAAATCACTACCAACCGACATCGCCGCTATGATAGCTGTTGATGGTACTAACTGGCATTTCATACCACCTCATGCTCCTCACTTCGGAGGCATTTGGGAAGCAGGAATAAAATCAGTAAAATTCCATCTCAAGAGGGTTATAGGAGAATCCACATTAACATTTGAAGAACTGTACACGGTAACCAGCCAAATCGAGGCATGTCTCAACTCCAGGCCATTAATAGCACTTTCAAATGATCCTTCTGATCTAACAGCACTAACACCAGGGCATTTTCTTATCGGTGATTCACTCAAGGCGCCACCATCTACGAGCATCGAAGCCATTGGGTTAAATTCAAGATGGCTCATGATTGAACAAATGGTACAACAATATTGGAAACGCTGGTCATCCGAGTACATTCACCAACTACAACAGCGGTATAAATGGAAAAATGTCCAACCCAATCTAAAAGTACACGATCTAGTACTATTAAAAGATGATCAGCTACCTGCCACTCGATGGAAATTGGGACGTGTTCTTGAGGTTCATGCTGGCAGGGATGACCTAGTTAGAGTCGCAACAATTAAATGCCAGGATGCGACATACAAAAGACCAATTGTCAAATTATGCAAACTTCCGATTGAGAAAGAACTTAGTGATGCAGCACCTGCACCATATATTGACAACGGCTCCGCTAGTAGTAACAGCGCAGGTCCTAGACAAGAAAAAGTCAGCAACGCATTACCTAGCAGTAACAACGCTGCTCCCAGGCAACAACCTCAGCGACGAGCAAAGCTAGGTAGAGCAAACCAAGTAGCTCTTGCAATTTTCTCTTTTTGCTGCCTTCTGCAGTTAGCACAAGCAGACATCCGGATTACTCCATTCAACAAGTCCACCGGAATACATTTCGAGGAATTAGGCAAGCTCGAAATTGTGGCAATGAGATGGACATTAGTAGTTCATTACAACCTGAGCAGCTACTGGGATGAAATTGAGAATTTTAAGCAAGCTCACACCGAGTTAACAACGGTGTGCGCGAAGCTTAATCTAAGTTGTAACATCATGCTCCAACAACTCCTATGGCAATACAATAATTTGATCGCAGATAATGTGCTATTGTTTGAAAGCAATCAGGATCGGAGACGGGTAAAACGCGGTTTCGGAGATACCGTCGGCCTGGTACTAGGGGACATGTTCGGAGTTCTTAGTCAGCGTGAGGCTGAAATATACGAGGCTCAGTTTGAGGCAATTGGCAACAACGAGAATCATCTATTGGGTCTGATAAAAAATCAAACAAGCGTAATAGATAACACCGTAAAGTTAGTGAGACATAACTCCAACCTTACCATCACAGCGATAAATAACTTAATCAAGGAACAACATCGTCTGCGACAGGATATGATGCTGCTACAGGAATATAGAACATATGAAGATAGAGTGCGCTCAGTGTTTATAAACTTGCTTGAAATGACTTTAGTGCTTAAGAGCCTTGAGGATACACAGCAAGGCTTACTTGACGTGGTTCATCATGTTCATCAAGACATTCTGCACCCGTCCATACTTACACCAACTCAGCTAGAAGAAGAGCTGCAAGTGATCCGACAACACGTGCCAACAACCGTTACCCTTCCGGGCCACAATATTCATGACCTCCGTCATGTGTACCAAAGTATGACCGTACGCAGCCGAGTAACCCAGAAGTATGTAATAATTGAAATCATAATACCACTTTCGTTTGCATGGGATTATACGCTTATAGCTATAATTCCTGTACCAGATATTGCTCATGGAAACACGCAGTCACACATTGTCCCTTCAACTGACTATTTGGCCATGGACAATCGGCGCGAACATTTCGCGTTGATGACAAAAGAAGATGTAAACCGATGCCATATGTTCCAACATAAGCAATTTTTGTGTGAAGTGTCACCTATTATTTCCCTGAATGACCCTAATCAATGTGAGATAGCCATTTTGCAACGGAAGGACGGGTTAGACACAACATGCAACATTAGAACAATAAACGCTACCAACCATTGGATTAAACTTCATGTCCCAAATCAGTGGATATGTGTGGTACCAAACGAAACTACTGTTGATGTCCTATGTGATTCCAGAATACAGCCTTACATCTTTCGTGGTTCCGGTATAGTAGAAATCGAAGCCGGCTGTGTGTTACGAGACGCCAATATTCAAATTATTGCCATAGGGACCGCTCAGCATAGCATCAAAAAAACGTTATATGAAACAGCACATTTAATGCATGGTGCCCATAATTTGCACGATTTGGTTACATCGATAAAGAAGAACATGGCTCACAACGATTTAAACTTGTTGACTACACCAGAAACAACTGAGCTGGAGAACCAGTTGAATGAGTTGAGGGAGAAGAAAGTACTACCTATCCATCAGAACATTCATCACGTTCACCATTATACGATGATTCACGTGATATTTTGGAGTTGCTTAGCTATAGGAATCAGCTGGATTACATGCAAAATAAGGGGAAGACGGATACCCAACAGACCTCCTTCTCCACTTCCAGGCTCGGCTGACAGCATTGTATAAACATTGTGAGAGGCGGGAGTATGTTGAATCACGGATCAACAGGTTTCAAAATTATGTTATCTCAAAATGCTCAATATGCATTTTGTATTAAACTCATCTTTTTATATTTAAAATTATATTAATGTGTACATGTTTCATGTTACCTCAAAATGCTCAATATGCATTTTGTATATAAATTATATTTTTTTTGCACTTTTTGATAATGTGAGAAAATTAGTATATGTTATGTATATATTCTGTACATACATAACATATAGAATGTAGAATGTAGTGTAGAATGTATCACATTTTGTATAAATAGCACGGAATATGGTAAAATAAAGCAGAATTAAAACGAACAACGAATAAATAAATTAGGTATTTGTATTGTAAATTAAAAAATATTTTGTGTTTCAGGGACAACATGCGTATAATCAGACGCCGTGTGCGAGATACGCAAGACCCGTTCGAATTGCTATCCGACACGGAATTTTTTAATTTATATCGGTTTCCGAAAAATGTTTGCGCAGATTTAATCGATAAGCTGTCGCCATTTTTCACCGAAACCTATAGAATAAACGTCATTCCGTCTAACATAAAAGTGCTTTCTGCACTTAGACGACAGGAAGTTTCCAGCGCGTGATTGGGCAAGACGCTATGTCAATGCTGTCACAAACTTCTGTTAGTCGAATTATCAATGAAGTGGAAGAAGCACTTAATTGGTAGTGGTACATGAATTCGTAAAATTTCCAAATGAGTCGGAAATTTTTCGAAACAAACAAATTTTTTTTGAATTATATAATTTCCCCGGGAGTGGGACTCATATTCGGATCTGTGCCCCAAATCGAAATATTGTGCATGTGTACTATTGCAGAAAAGGCGGGCATTCTAAAAACGTGCAAATCGTGTGCGACAGCGAATTTATAATTTTAAATTTAAATGCAAAATTTGGAGGAACTGCACATGATCCGTATATATGGCGCCGTTCCAATTTGCAGCAACAGCTGAAACGAAGATATATTGATGGTGAGAGACATATGTGGTTATTGGGGGATAGTGGATATCCACTACAACCTTGGTTGATGACCCCAATACTAACCTCTGTTAGCGATGCTGATAAAAGCTACAATGTGGGCCCACAAAAAAACAAGATCCATTGTGGAACGATGCATCGGCATATTGAAAAGCCGGTTTCGATGCGTATCAAAGGAGAGGGTCTTGTATTACTCTACCGAAAAGGCAGGGAAAATCATAAATGCGTGTGCTGTCCTCCACAACATTTTAATTAGGGCGCGAATTTCTTTACCAGGGAGAAGTTTCCGATGGCCACCGACAATCAATTTGGGCAGTTCACAACCCAATATTTTTATTATATAAAAGACAAAACGACGAAGAATTTAAAGATGGATGTGCCTACACTTTCCCCTCGTTTGTAATTTTATACTAATACTTTTTTAAATTTTTTTTGATTCAATACCGCGAATATTTTATGCTTTATTTTTTGAAGTAAAACTTCTTTACGCACGCTTGACTTGGGGACTAAGCTGGTGAATGCATTATGAAAATGCGTTACGAAAAGTGTGATCGATCGTTAATAGAATGCTTTGAAAAAATAAAACAATTTAACAATGCATGTAGTATAGTTTGTGGCGTAGTGGTAAAGCACGGGACTAGAGCGGCAAAGGTCTTCGGTCGATCCCCATCATATTTTATTTTATTTTTTAATTTTAAATAATTTTTTTTATTTATTTTATTTATCTACATATTTATGATTTCGAGTTATAAGGGTTTTAGTATTAACTATTCTATTAAAAATCCAATTTTAGAAGTAAAACTTCTTTACGCACGCTACTGTATCTTTTATATTTATAAGATACAGTAATCAAACTATTTAATTTACCATTTTATTTTAATAATTTGTTAAAAAAGCAACCTGATTAAATTTGTATAAAAAATGGACAAACAAAAATTTTTTTTTTTTATTTTAATACATTATTGTGATTATTTAATACATTATTGACAATATTTTGTTTTAATACATTATTTAATACATAATTGTGCATAAAAAGTGTGTGACAACATATTAGAGGCAAGATTTTAAACCTAGTGAGACCCAATCAACTGATAATGAATCACGAAGGTAAGTGCGTATCTCATACTAGTTGCTGGCGTCGTAGCGTCATATGCAGCGTAAACATAAAATTTAACTAGTACGCAAATAATAAAATAATTTTATTAATTTTATTAATTGTATAGGTTCACCATTACAAATAATTGGTGACATCGTGATTGAACATGACAATAATCAAATGGAAGTTGATGATAATAATCCTACTATAGATCATGTACAAAAACCGATATAAATTATTGGAGTTAGGTAAATTAATTATTTTATTATTTTTATAATCCTTCATGACTCTAATAATAATTTACTAAATTTTCCAAACTAAAATGATGAAATTATAGGTTGAATAAAGCGCCAAAAACTTCTGTAGAACGTGATCGAGAATTCACAGCACAAAAAGCACTGCATAAACAACAAAGTAAGCAACAAGAGGAATCAGATGCAATAGTTGAAATTGCTACAGAAGATATTCGAAATGCTGGTCCATTAGAAGAAAATCAAGTCCCTGGACCCTCTGAAATAATGACAATAGAAAAAAGAGCAAAGTCTGCAGAGGCAACACGGCGATGGAGAGAGAAAAAAAAAGGCGTTAGTGAGTCATCAAAAAAACAGGCGAAAACTGCAGCTCAACGCATGCGAGAATACCGGGAGAGAAACAAATTGTAAATATTAATTTATTTTTATTTATAAAACTTATGCCATTGAAGACTCATAAAATTCTTATTTGTATTTTTTGACTTAGAGCAAAGAAAATACTGTTGAAGCAGCAAAGTGATCAAAATGTAGATGCTATAGTCAGCACATCATCGTCACAAGTAAATCAAAGGGCTGGTCCATCAACAATAAACAGCATATCCGCAGAGCTAACTAGAAGAGGGAATTCACAACCACAGCAACAAATTGAAACATCAGAACGTACACGAGAATATCGTGAGAGAAGAAATGATAATATCAACATCGAATCGTAATTATTATTGCAATTATATATGTTGTGTTGTTGATAAAAAAAAAATTTTAGGGGTCATATTTTATGTTTAAATATACATACATCTTTCTCTGTTCATAGTAATAATCCGTCGGGAAATAATTAAGAACAATCAGAACTCCGTGATTCAACTTTGACTTTGAAGTACGACGACATTACAAAACATAAAAAGGCTCATGAAAATTTTGACCGAAAATTCCGGAAAAATCCATTTGGTTATTCATGTACAGTCTGCAATAGATTATGGTTTAAAAATGACTTAAAAAAGGCATCTAACAATTATGAAGATCTGTTGAAGAAAATAATGGTAAGAAAAAATAATGCTAAGAAATAATATTATTTTGAAATAATATCGGGGTATGCACATACTTTATCACTATGAAGAAATTAACAAACATAAATTTTATACTTTCCAAAATATCAACGTCAACATTAACGATGCAATGATTTGTTCGACTTGTAAAGTTGATCTTGACAAACAAAATATTCCAATATTGTCAACGTACAATGGATTTAAATATCCAAAAATTCCTGCACATTTACCGAAACTTGACTTAGTTTCGGAAAGATTAATTTCTCCTCGTCTCCCATTTATGCAGATACGAAGACGAACGGCATGTTCATGGGCAATTTGGTATATACGGTCAGATTATCAATGTGCCAATATCTGTGGATACAATGGTGAATCAACTTCCAAGAGATATCACGATGATCAATGCATCTAAGTTCATATCAAAAGGAAACGAATTCACAAGTCAAGCTATTTACAAGGATTAATTAATAAGAAAAATATTAAGACATGGTTACAATATTTGGTAAACACGCCTCTTTATACTCACTATAATATCACAATTAATCGTGGATTCCTCAGTGATGATGATGAAGAAACTCAACAAATAGGTAACATAGATGAAGTCAGTGAAGATATTCCCATCGAGAAGAGTCTTACAGCTCAGCAACATACTCTTCTGTGGAACGACGAAAAATATTTAAGAATCGCACCTGAAGAATACAATATTCCTCGTACTTTATTATTTGATGAACACGCGGAAGAATTGTCATTTCCAACTATTTATTTGGGACAATTTAGAACATTTAAAGAAGACATTAGAGCTACACCATTCATGATAGCTTCCAGTGAATTGCGTCGTACTGACCGTCGAGCAATTACTCCGTACCATTTGTTGTATATCGCTGTGAAGATTATGAGGCTGCGGATTCGAGACTGTTTGACTGTGGCATTTAAGCATATTGGTCCTAATACCAACATAACAAGAGAACAAATCCAATCAGAAGAGTACATCAACAATTGTATTGAATCGAATCTTGCTTTCCTACGTTCAATACCAAATTCAACCTGGTATTGGGCACAAAGAAAAAAAGATCTTTTCGCGATGATTCGACAGAAAGGCAGACCAACAGTTTTCATGACACTTAGCGCCAATGAAATAGGATGGACGAATCTGATACAGTTGTTGTATAAATTGGCGAACAATGGTGCGGACATTTCAGAGCGTGTTGCGTCAGAACTAAGTTTCATAGAAAAAAGCACACTTTGTTACGCCAGTCAATTGGCGTACCTCTAATTTTCTTAAGTCATCGCCTATTTTACCTGTACTATACGTACTGTCCACATTCTTTCCCATGGTTGTTGGTATTGCAAACAACAAATTATCTGTCTGCCTACTACTTGTGCTCAATTAGGTCGAGCATTCTTCTACGGAAATCAAGCAAGTCAGCTATATATCAACGCATGAGAATTTTCATTTTTCTGAGTTTCACGAAGCTCATTTTTCACTTGGGTTCTTATCTTTTTAATTTTTTTTGATATTACCAAGTACATACTTTATAATCTAATTTTCTAATTCCTTTTATGCTGATGCATTTTTTTTTTTTTTTTCTTCTGATGTGGGCGATTGACGACCGACGTGCATGGCGAGGTTTTTTTTTTGGAGTTAAGCTTTTGAGCTCGAGGAAGTCGGGTTGTTCTTTTCTTTTATTTTTTTATTTTTTTTTGGTTGATGTTGTTTGTGACGAGAAGATAAAGTACAAGTTGTTAGTAATAAATTAATATTAGTTAATTAAATTAAAAGATTGAAGAAACTATTATAAAATTTATATAAAATTAAGGAAAGTGAGAATTCTAAAGACTATTAAAAAAAAAAGAAGTGATAAAAATTCGAATAATAATAAGTTGATAAGGATTAAGAAGTGAAAAATGGGAAATAACTATCCCTACTTGCGTTGCGATTAACTCGAACGTAATCATAACTTTGATACATATAATAAAAGTATATTTTATTGCGATTAATAAAATTTTTGATGAATAATAAATGGAAAAGCAAAGTTGATTTTTAAGATGAGTTAATTTTTATTATTGTTTATTATAATTTAAATATTAAATTTCTAGTTTTAAGTTCATTATAATTTGAAATATAAAACTTATAATTTAGATATAATTATAAACATTTAATTCGAAGATTTTGTTATTAAGATGGCGAGATAAGCCCCATTTAGGATGAGTTCAGGACTCTCCTAACCCAGCCCCAAAGCGACATGTTAGTCGTCGCAATCCACATCCCCGCCTATTCCATTCTCCCACATCCTGCCTCTTTCCCTTCCCGCGGTTCAACTAGATCCGTGCCATGTTCCTGGCAAACCCCACGCCTTTCCCCTGAGCCTTAGCCGGCCAATGACCGCCCAGGAACAACAAGTGGCATGGATATCTGCTAACGGAGTGACTTCACGTCCTTTTCTTTACAACTTGTCAATGAAGATGCTGTGACTTGCGCCATCTACTTCAATAAATTGGTTAATGTATTGCTCAAAATATTACAATCTAAAGTATGTAGTCCTTTCGGTCGCTACAGAGTTGTTGAATACTTTAAACGTATTGAATTCCAGCATCGCGGAAGTCCACATGCACATATATTACTGTGGCTTGAAAATGCTCCAGATAATATGATTGATGAAAATAACAGTGAAGTAATACATTTAATCGACAGTTTAGTATCAGTTTCAGCATCTCAAGCATCAGGAAATATCAAATTACAAACTCATAAACACACATTCACATGCTATAAGAAGATTGTTGCTAATAAACAACAAAAATGCAGATTTGAAGCACCGTTTATGCCATGTCGCAAAACAATGAATCTTACACCGATGCAAAAAACAGACGAACATTTTCAACGATATGCTAAGAGATATACTGAAATCAGATCCAATTTAGAAAGTACAGATTACAATAATATTGATGACTTTTACGCAAAAAAAAATATTCAATCGGACGATGAATACCGCAATATACTTCGTGTTTCAATTACGAGACCAAAAATATTTTATAAACGCAGTCCCACAGAAAAATGGCATAATCCATTCAACCCCTTTGTTTTCAATATTCTGAGGTCGAACATGGATTTCCAAATTATCACTGAGGAGTATTCCTGTGCTGCCTACGTTGTTGAGTATGTAAGCAAAACTAATCGAGGTGTTAGTAACTTACAACGGAAAATTATAGAAGTAATGAATGAACATGCCGAGTTCGATATAGTGGATATTAGGAGAAAAATGAGTGTAGATATGTTGAATAGTGTAGAGATGAGTAGTCAAGAGGCCGCTTGGTATCTGCTCAGAGAGCCAATGCCAAAGAGCTCAGTTGTTGTCATTTATATAAATACCGTGTGGCCAATTGAACGACAAAGGATTCGAAAGAGCCAAAAAGAATTGAGTGAACTTGATGAAAATTCCACAGATATTTGGAAGAAAAATTGGTTTGATAAATATCAACGACGACCCGATGAATTGACTAACATTACTCTAGCACAATTCGTTTCTAAATATTATCAAAAAAAAATAAGTGGTGTTTACGCTGAGAGAATAGTGCCCAAAGTTATTCGATTTCGAAATTATGATATTGCACAAGATTACAATGAATATAGGCGAGAAATGGTTACGTTACACATTTCATTTAGAAATGAAGATGCTGAAAATTTAGCTGAAATGAAATTTATCAATATCTACGATGAAAATGAAGCACTAATTTTGGAAAGAAGAAAAGAATTTGAATCAAATTTAGACATCGAGAAAACGATTGAAATCTGTCGACAATTGTGCCGTGAAGACGGGAATCCATACGATGATGAAACTGAAATTCAAGATGTTGCAAATCGCTTTCCAGAGCCCAATCCTTTCCAACAATTGTATCGTAATCCAAATGCAGACGTTAATATGGATCTTCACTTAGCAACATTGAGTAAGTTAGGTGTTATTGCGAAGAAGAAAGAAAATATTATGGAACTAGATCAATTCTGTCAACTAATGAGATCTACAAATGAAAAACAAAAAGAATTCCTTCTTCATGTCATTGACCACGTCATGTCTTCTAATTCATCACCACTACAAGTATTCTTTACTGGACCTGCTGGATGTGGAAAAACTTTCACCATAAAACTTGTAATGGAAATATACAATAGATATTCAGATAATGATGCATATTGCAATGCATACATCACATGTGCATCCACTGGCAAGGCTGCAGTTGCTATCGACGGATCGACCGTACACACTGCGTTGAAAATATCGCTATCAAAACTTCTTCCTTTATCAACTGAGACGGCAAATCAATATCGTACACTGTTCAGATATGTAAAAGTCTTGATCATAGATGAAGTGAGCATGATTGGTGCAGAATTATTAGCTCAAATTGATGCTAGAGTAAAACAAATAACAGGGAATTTTGAAACGAATTTCGGTGGATTAGACATGATTTTCATTGGTGATTTACGGCAACTGCCGCCTGTTCGCGCCACTCCGATATATAAACAGCCAAAACAGCGTATGGTAGGACCAGTACTATGGCGAGGATTTAAATTTTACCAATTGACAGAAGTCATGCGACAAAGTAATGCAATATTTTCATCATTACTCACGAAAATCGGTAATGGCACGATATTAACAGATGACGAATTAGCAATTATTGAATCGCGATTCTTTACAAAGGAACATGCTGATCAATCATGTCCACATGGAATTCGTCTCTTTCTTACTAATAATTCCGTCAATGAATACAATAATACGATACTGCAACGTGCAGATAATAAAATAGTATCAATAGCAACAGATTTATTTTTTGGATGTCAAAGTACTGAACAGGAAGCTTTTGTCAAACAGAAATTACACAAAATGTCAGTTATCGATACTGGCGGTTTACCGTACGAAATTGTTCTCGTTCTGTACAAATCGTACATTATCACCACAAACATTGATGTATCAGATGGATTGGCAAACGGTGCAGTTGGTAAATTAGTACATATAGAACAAAACGAACAAAATGAAATTACACGAGTATGGTTAATTTTGAGTATGGAATTCACGAAAAGTTGGTGAAAAACTTCGACGAAAAGCTTCCGGTTACGTTGCGACACTTGATTGATAAACTTGCCGTCCCAATAGAACGCAGAACATCTACCATTTCCATGAATAATAATAAAACAATAAACGCAAAACGAAATCATTTTCCTTTAGTATCAGGATGTGCCATGACAATTCATAAATCCCAACGTGGGACATTCAATGAAGTTGTTTATGAATATCAAAGGATTCATTCTCTACCATTACTATATGTTGCTCTATCACGAGTTACCAGTATTGAAGGACTGTACATAGTGCTAAAAGACAATGATAATAGATTTTATCATGGTCGAAAAAATAATACATCAATCATATCTTTACAAGATGAATTTCGCCGATTATCGTTGAATACATTGTCAACAATAGGAAGAACGATTCTTGATTTCATGAATGACAGAAAAAAGTTGTCCATGGTTGCTTTCAATTGCCAAAGTCTCAGAAAACACGTGTCGGACTTGAGCGATCCCGTAATTGATTCAAGCAATATTTTGTTTCTATCAGAAACCTGGTCAAATGACGATGAAAATGTTGACATCCCGAATTTTGATTGTATTGCGAAATTTAAGCGTAAAAATGTTAAATCAGCAGGAGTGGCAATTTATCAGAAATCAAATGATGTCTCGAATATAGTAACTTCGAAAATGGACATTTTATTACGACATATTCGTAAAATCGATATTGGTCAATCATCAATTGGTGATATATGTGCTGCTCACTGTGTTTTGGACGATGGAACAAACATCATAATGGTAGTTGCTTACATTTCGCCCAATAACACAGTTAATAATATTATAAGGTTTTTATATAAAAAACTTATGATTTACGGTCGAGTAGGCTCTGAAGAATTAGGAGAAGACTATCATACATTCCCACTAATTTTAGCAGGAGATTTCAATGTTAATTTCGCGTCCAACGATGGACAACTCATGGTAAACTTTCTACAAGATAAATTAGAACTACAAATGAATAATAACCGAAATGAGCCTACCACAAGACATGGAATAACAATCGATGCAGTTTTCTCTAGATATCTTTCAAATTTTCATTCGAAAACATTTGTATCTTATTTCTCATACCATAAGCCTATTGTCTCGGTCTTACAATCAACCACAGTAATTACTGATGTATCTGAAAATAATAAATAAAAATAAAAAAATAAAAATCTATACCAAAATATTAATTTATCTATGAAAACCCATAATAAATTTAAATATTTGTGGAAAATTAATATATGTATATGTATATATGTACATGTACATATTATACATATGTATGTACATATACATATAGATGGAGCTAAAGAAGTTTTACTTCAGTCGTGTGGTCTAAAGCACACTCATTTTTTTATTTATTTTTATATAATTAATCACTTACTATTTTAAATGAATTAAAATAATAAATTATTTAAGTACATATTATAAAATATTCTTGGATTTGACAATAAAACAATGAATTTTTAAATTTTTTTAAAATATGAATCCTTTAAATTTTATTGATTAAATTACATTAAATTACTATTTAAAAATATATAATAAGATAAATTAGTACATAACATTCTGTGATTTAAACTGATTTTTTTAGAAATATGTATTAAGAAATACATGTAGATTAAGAACATAATATTCTGTGATGTAAAACTGATTTTTTTTTAAAATTTTAAATTTTTTACTTTATAAATATTTACCAACTTTTATTAATTGAATTAAAATTTAAAATTAATTTTCTAAGTACAGATTAAGACACAATATTCTTGGATTTAACAAGGAATTTTTAATTTTTTTTAAAATATGAATCCCATTTGAAATTTTATTGATTAAGTAGCACTATTACTAGTTACTATTTAATAATATTAAGTTTATTAAAAATATTAAGTTTAAATTAGTAGATAGATAATATTCTGTGGTTTAAACAGTGATTTTTTAATTTTAAAATTACAAATTTTTGTGGTTTAAGTTACGATTTAAAAGTTCAAATTTTTGAATTAAATATGTAAATTAATGTGTAATATATAATAATTCAGTTAAACTTTGAAGATGACCAACAGGTCGAATTAAAAGGAAAATTTTTTACTAACTACAATTAGTTTTCAAGTTTTTAACTTATCTATAAAAAGCTGAACCCAAAATTTAGAAAAAAGTAACCACATACAAGGAAAAAATTATTTTACATGATTTAAAAATAATTAAGAAATTTAAATTAGTATATAAACTCTGTAATATAAATGGATTTTTTTAGAAATTTGTGTTAAGAATTACGTATAGATTGAGTATGTACATACATACATAATATTCTGTGATTAAAACTGCGATTTTTTTTTAATTTTAAATGGTTCACTATATGAATCTTAATTTTTTTAAATTAGATTAAATTACGATTTAAAAATATATGCAGATATGTAAAGTTTAAATTAATTTTATTTTTTTCTGTGATTTAAACTGATTTTTTTTTTTAGAAATATGTATTAAGAAATACATGTAGATTATGAACATGATATTCTGTGATTTTACGTCATGAATTTTTATTTAATTTTAAATTGTTTACTTAAATAAATATTTACCAACTTTTATTAACTGAATTAAGATTTAAAATGAATATTCTAAGTATAGATTAAGTATGTACAAAATATTCTTTGATTTCCACTAAATTTTTATAATATGGATTATATGAATAAGTAATAAAGAAGTGGTAAGGATCGAATTCGGCCACTACGCCATAGATTATTATTTACAATAATTATTTAAAATGAATTACATACCTATGTACATACAACGTAAATTCGCTTAAAAGATGGTACATATTACTTTATAAGATTAATACATTTATAATGTTCATAATTTATTTATAAGACTAATTTATTTGTAACGTTTATGTTTTATTTATATAGTTACGAGTATATGTTAATAAGAAATGTTTCAAATAAAATTTGAAAAAAAAAAAAAAAAAAAAAATTGTTATTTAAATTATTCAAAAATGAAATTTTGCCGCCAAAAAGTCTAAAGTTTTTGTTTATAAGTCAAATAAATAATAGTTTTTAAGTTATTTAGAGTGATTTGTGTCAATTTATTTTTATACGAAATTTTTATCCGGATTAATAAAAAAAAAAAAAACAATTTATATAATTTTTGTGATAAAAGGATTATAAAAGAAAGCATAACATCACTAAGTGAGGTAAGTGGGATTGTTGGGTTTTATATATATTTAGATTATCCATTATAGATGTTATGGTTCGTTTGTGTGATGACTAAGCCAGACTATATCATGTCTGGCTAAAGTCTAAATATCTTTCCCTTGGTGCATGGGTGATTGAACCCACACCATATAATTTCTTCTTGTTTCGCTAGTGGTGGTATAGTCCGCCACTCCTAAATGTTTTTTTTTATGTGTTCTCAAATACTTTTGGTACATCTTCAGATGAACCACCGTCCCCATATACACAAAAAATGTGCGGTTATCTAGGTCATCAATCACGTTACCCCAAAACCCACGACCAGCAAAACGACCCCTACCGACTGGGTCAGGTATTGTCGCACGGGGTAACGAAGTAGTGATGGTGACAACTTTCTATAATGAAATGAGCAAACTCATTTCATTACAGTGGCGCCCAAAAATGAGGCCTAAATTCGCCTCCAAATCAATTATAAGTTTAGGCGCATCTCATTACAGAGCCGCCAAAACTTAAGAGGCTGTTTATTAGTTTCAAAGTAACAAGTGTAATTTTTATTTTATTTTATTAATGTTTTCTAAATTTAAGTTATCTAATTACCGTGAAAAGTTTTATTTATTTTTTTTTGTTGTTAGCAAGATGTTTAGTAAAACGTTTTGATTATTTTTGTTTTGTTATTGTTTCGGTTGTGGCAGTAAACGTGATATCTACATATAGTGGAATATTCATATGTATATATTTATATAAGCCATTATTAAATGTAGTAAGTTGTTAGTGTTGCTTTTATGTAGTACATGTTTAAATATTATTGAAGAGGGAAGTATAATATTTCTGTCTTAAGGTTTATTCTATGTTTGATTATTTATTTTTGCTACTAATAAAATTGAACAGCCTTTGTTTTTCTCGATGCCGTCGAGTCCTGCAGCGGATAATCAAGTGCGAATAACATCATCGAATATTTTCTTGGTTGTCTGAGCATTTCTAATTTCAGTCTTATTGGGGTATGATTTTCGTATAATACCGCCAACCATACCCATAATACCCTGTTTTTTATTTAAATAATAGTTAACTGAGTTGTTTGTTTATTTTAGATAAACAACCTCAGGAAAAAAAAAAAAAAAAAAAAAGTACAAAAGTCTGTTTCCAGTTAGTTCATAGTTAAGTTTCGCGTTAATTTTCACTTCTGTTTTAACAATTTAAAGTTTCATCTTTCGGGATGGGTCGCTACTCAGTAGTCCGCAATTTATTTTTAGTTACGTCCAGGGTATAGTCTCGACAACTTATTATATTTAACCTGCCAGTGGACGGGTATTGAATTTAAGTATAATGTGAAAAGTTGTCAGTAACTATATTAAGAAATTTAGGGAACAGAGCACATCAACCGGTGAGTTGGTGTCCTGAATGGAAAGGACTTTGCTTAAGCTGCTCAAGGGCATGGAAGTTAAGCTGGTCTGCTCTAGTAAAATAATTATTGACCCTTACGGCCCGGTTCTCCCTAAGGGGATGGAAGCAAGCTGTGAAAGGTGGCAGTAGTTAGGTTTATTGGAGACCATCAGGTTCTAAAGATACATTTTAAAATTTGACGCCGTCTCGGTGGTACTCACTCCTGCATTCGTGCGGCAGTTCGGAAGTTAACTGAGAAATAGGGTCAAGGAGTAAAATGTTCTCAAAAATTGGTTAGTACATTATCCAAATTCCTTTCCTTTTCCTTTTTGACTACCACCCTAGCGGAGGAGAAGATTTCCTTTTTGATCATTTATGCACGAAGGGAGAGACATTTTAATTTTAAATAATTTTTTTCTGGTACACGATGCTTTTTAATTTGCGTAAGGAAGTAAGCACGTGGAAGCTGCGTTTCTCAGGAATGCGCAGTGAGTTGACAATTGCAAAGTTTTTGGCACGCGTGGAGTGGCACGCGGTGCGTGTACAGATATCATTGGATCAGCTCGTGGGTGCACTAGATCTATGCTTGGAAGACGAGGCGTTAGACTGGTTCTGGACCACTGTTGATCGCAACCCAGATGCCACCTGGAATGATCTGAAGGCAGAAATGCTATTACCCTTTTCAACCGTTTACACAGAAGATGATGTACTCCAAATGCTGGACAGTAGGAAGCAGCAATTCCCAAAAGAAAGCATCCTGGAGTTCTACCAGAGCATCCGAAAGATGGCTTTACAATCAGAACGGACTTTGTCAGATAATGTCTTGTATAAGATTATTCGGCGAAACATGCGCCCAGCACTACAGATGAAACTCCATGAAGAGCGGAATTTCAATAGTCTCTCAGAATTCATACGGCGATGTAGTTCTTTGGAGGACTTGTGGAAACGTTTTGGTCGCAATCCAGAAGCAGGACTCAACCTACAAGGAGCATCATATTCTTATTATGACCACCCTAAGACTTTACTCAGACCCCAGGTGCGGTTTGACCAGAGACCCCCTAGAGTCCAAGAGCTGACATCTTCATACGGGGAGCCTGAGATTCTTAGTCAAGAGCGTTTTATCTACAGAGGAGAAGCCACCCTGTCAGAACATGAAAATCCAATAAATTACTATGAACAGGTATGTGCAATTAATCAACAGTTAAAAGACAGAGCACAACCAACTCAACTTCAGAGTTCAAGTAGGGAACCGCAAATCTCCCAGAGTTATACACCACATGAGTCAAGCTTGTCAGACATACGTCCAAAAGAGAGACAAGCATCTCGTTGTTTTAATTGCAATGACCGTTTGCATCAGTTCATGGATTGTCGGAAGGTTGTGCGAAGAATTCTTTGCTACGGGTGCGGAAAGAAAAACGTGTTTAAACCAGACTGTCAGGATTGCAACCCTGAAAAAAACATCAGGAGTGGGATGCGGAATTTCCGGGGACCACATCTCCACCAAATGAACTCGGGTGCCTATTCTCAGGTATCAAAGGAGGAGGCAGCGAGCAATACGAACCCAGAACTGTACCGAAGTTGGCGTCATTAGCCCAACTCCCAATGCCAAAATATCAACATTCAACTTCATGCCAGACCGATCGCAGGCAGGAAGTTAGAATGAAGATATACTATTCCCGACGCCGAAGAATGCGAAAGAGCATATATTCTACCATCATCCCAACCAAACTAGACAACCGGCCATATGCTACCGTTCAAATCTGTGGACAGCAGCTGGAAGGACTGTTGGATTCCGGAGCCAACATCAGTGTGTTGGGACGCGGAGGCGAACAGTTCCTTCAAAAATGTAATTTGACGTATCACCCATCACCAACCCGAGTGCAAACTGCCAATGGCAAAGCGGAGAAGATTCTAGGATATGTTACTGTACTGGTGACCTTCAATGGCAAGACAACAAATTTGCGTTTACACGTGGCTCCTTCATTGTCACAAGCATTATACCTTGGCACGGATTTTTGGAATACTTTTGGACTTCAAATATCAGTGTCAGAAGTGAGCGTGGCCCGAAACACTCATTGTGACCAAGATCCAACAATGGAGGACAGTATTCAATATCAACAACAGCAGCTAATTCAACAACAGCAGCTAGATTTGGTAAAGGCTAAGTTCCCATCATCAGCACAACTAGGCTTAGGAAGAACGCACTTGCTTGAACATGAGATAGATACGGGCGATGCAAAGCCTGTTAAGCAGCGCTATTACGCGGTATCCCCGGCAGTCCAAAAGAATTTGGATCAGGAGATTGAGCGGATGCTGAGTCTGGGAGTGATAGAAGAATCTTCTAGCCCTTGGAGTTCCCCTGTAACAGTAGTGCCAAAGAGTAATGGGAAACTGCGGTTATGCCTTGATGCAAGGAAAGTCAATGCAGTTACAGTCAAAGAAGCATACCCGTTACCAATTATAGATGGACTGTTAAGTCGTCTCGAAAATACGCGATATATATCCAGCCTGGATTTGAAAGACGCTTTTTGGCAGATTCCTCTTAACCTTTCTTCCAGATGCAAAACAGCGTTTACAGTGCCTGGAAGGCCGCTATACCAATTTACGGTCATGCCATTTGGATTGTGTAATGCAGCACAAACCATGTGTAGGCTCATGCACAAGGTTATCCCACATGAGCTGCACGAGCGCGTATTTGTTTATCTTGATGACCTTTTAGTGACGTCGCCCACTTTTGAGGAACATATGAAACTACTTGAAATGCACGGTTAAAAGCAGCTAATTTAACTATCAATGTTGAAAAGTCTAAATTTGTTCTCAAGCAACTCAAATACTTGGGGCACCTAATACAGGACGGTTGCATCAAGGTAGATCCAGACAAGGTTCAGGCCATCCAAAAGTTCCCCATCCCAAAAACAGCCAATCACATCAGGCAATTTCTAGGGATGAGTGGTTGGTATCGGAAATTCATTCCCAATTTCTCATCTTTGAGTGCTCCACTTACAGATTTGTTAAAGCCAAAAGGCCCTATTAAATGGAATGAGCAGGCTCAGGTAGCTTTTGAGCAGTTGAAGAGTTGTTTGTCATCAGCACCTGTGCTTGTTCATCCGGATTATAACCGCACGTTTTACATACAGGTAGATACATCAACCACTGGAGTAGGTAGTGTACTATTCCAAAAGGAGGATGACAATACTGAACATCCAATTGCATTTTATTCACATAAGTTGAATAAAGCTCAACGCAACTACAGCATTACGGAATTAGAGTGCCTGGCAGCGGTACTAAGTGTGAAAAAATTCCGTGCATACGTGG
The DNA here is from genome assembly GCA_958295665.1 of Tipula vernalis. Classification (NCBI taxonomy): domain Eukaryota; kingdom Metazoa; phylum Arthropoda; class Insecta; order Diptera; family Tipulidae; genus Tipula; species Tipula vernalis. Next base: position 119,988,783 of record OY282559.1, read on the forward strand.
AAGGTTATGAATTTGTAATAATAACCGATCACGCTAGTCTGCAATGGCTGATGGGCCAAACGGATTTATCCGGGAGATTAGCACGTTGGAGTTTGAAACTCCAAGGTTATAATTTTCGTATAGAGTACCGTAAAGGGACACAGAATGTTGTCCCAGATACCCTATCTCGCGTCTATTCTGAAGATGTAGCAGAATTAAGTGGAGTCATAACACCATTCAACATTGATCTGAACGCACCATCTTTTACAGAAGAGCAATATCTTGAGTTGTTGAAGTCAGTTCAAGATAATGCATTTTTAAAGTCAAGTCACAATTGCAGGTGCAAATACAGAATTTAAAGATGTGGATTCCCGAGGGCACCCGGATACCATCATACCAACAACACTGGGTCCAATTGTATAAATTACTTAGAGTCAGAACCCGGTTAATCAAACAGGTCGCCATATTTGAAGTAACAATTCCCCTCCTAAGTCAGCATAATTTTCATATTTACAAGGTTCACCCTGTCCCAACAATTCACAACAGGCAGATGGTATACATCCAGCCATCTTCACCGGTGATGTTAGTTGACATACACCGGTTATGGTACTATCAGATGTCAGTAGACCAATTACTAAACTGTCACAAGTGGGAGCAGGAGCAATTACTTTGTGAACAACAAAATGCATTATATACGGTACAGGAAACTACACGGCCCTGTGAGTTAGGTATGTTGCAATATGAAACTAAGCCCCAAAAAAATTGTCAAGTGCAGGCTGCTATAGGAAACACGTTTATCATTCCGTTGCAACAACCAAATCAATAGATTATATCAGTAGCACAGCCGGAGGTTTTGGATGTGATATGCCAAATAGAAGTTTAATATTTGGATCAAGTATGCTGCATGGACACACATATACGATTCAATTTACGTTTTTCTGGCCGGTATGATCCGTTGGGTTTTAACTAATTAAAACACAATCATTTTAATTTGATTTACGGCACAACGTTTCGGAAAATTAGATTTTTCCATTATCAAGTGCATCTGTGGACGATACGTTGTAAAAAATTTTTATTGAAACAAAATATTGAAAAATAAATAAATTCTGATGTAAAATTACCATAAGAAGAAATGTTAAAATCATCAAAAAAAAACTTTCGTTCACTCGGAAAGTACTTGAATATAGCGACGCACAATTTATCAATGAAGCCAGGGATATTATTACGACAACACTCCGCGATAACCATTATCCCGATAAAATGATCAAGAAAGCCATAATTTGCAGTTCAACTCTGAGACCGCCAGCTTCCACAAGACCTGATGACACGGAGCTTACACGCACTATTTACCGCAGTATCACATACTGCCCACCAGTATCCTTTCAGATTAAACATAACATAGAGAATAGTAATGCCAATATAAGGATCGTACAAAAACCGTCTCGGAAAATTAGCCAAATATTTTTTTCAAATATGAAGTCCAAGATTCATCTATTACGAAAACGGTTTGTGGTGTACAAGATTGATTGCCTCAACTGCTCTGGTTGCTATATTGGGCATACTGGTAAACGATTGGAACAACGCATACGGGACCACAAAAATGATTGCCGTCTAAGACGAAGTAATGGAACGGGCACAGCCTTATCTACACACTCTATGGAAAACCAACACCTTTTTGATTTCGATAATCCGCAAATTTTGGAAGTCGAACGCAATAAGTCAAAAAGAGAGCTGTTAGAGGTTCTACAAATCAGAGCTCACCCTAATGTTATAAATTTTAGAGTTGACAGCACGAGAATCCATCCGGCATACGACATTAACTGATCTTCTCCACTACATCAGCAATAATAAAATTTTAGTCTTGTCATCTTTTCATACCGAAACAAACAACACATCAATGGAGTGCTTAATTTTAATAATATTTATTGTGTGATTTCATGTTTTTTTATATTTTTGACTAAACAGTTATGTGTTTATGTTTTTTTTTTGATGATTTTAACATTTCTTCTTATGGTAATTTTACATCAGAATTTATTTATTTTTCAATATTTTGTTTCAATAAAAATTTTTTACAACGTATCGTCCACAGATGCACTTGATAATGGAAAAATCTAATTTTCCGAAACGTTGTGCCGTAAATCAAATTAAAATGATTGTGTTTTAATTAGTTAAAACCCAACGGATCATACCGGCCAGAAAAACGTAAATTGAGCCAAATAGAAGAAAGTCATATCACTATCCAAGGAAGTGGGATTCTCATTCTGGCACCAGGCTGTTTAGCTAAAACTCAGAAGTTTATGTTAAGGAGTAGCACTACGTACCTTTCAACAAATGTGGTCTCTTTCTTACCAACATTCAATTTATCACAACAGCTGGGCCAAGAATATAAAGCAATAGTAATGAATACATTTGACGCTGAGATGGAGGAACTGAATGTAGCAGTAAAGGAGTTACATGAAGAGAAGTCCTGGACTTCTCTGAATCTACATGACATCACTCATTATTCTGCCACTGCTGTAACATTGCTAGTGATCAGTGGAATCATTTTTACTTGGTGGCGAAGACGCCGACTAGGGATATTGTTGTGGCGACAAAACAAGCAACGGGCCACGCGAAGTAATCGGACCGATAGAGACAGGAGACAGCAGAGACGGATCAGCGTATAACATGCATCCTGGATTTAAAATTAATTTAGTATAAGAAAAAAAATATATAACATAGGCTTAAGATCATAAAATATAGTTTCTTAGGATAGGTTTAAATAATTTTTTTTTTATAAGTAACAATATGCAACATAAAGACAGAGGAAGAACAGAAAAAAAAACACACCAATGGGGGAAGAACAGAAAAAAAAACACACCAATGGGGGAAGAACAGAAAAAAAAATCACCGAAAGTTATTATTTTTCATCCGCGTTTGTTTTTTTTTCAATATCTCGCAGTGTTCATTCAAATGAACCTAACTTATAATATTTTGTTTTAGCCCGGCTAGCTCAGTCAGATGAGCATGAGTCAGGGTCTTGTGTGGGTCGTCCGCCACGTTGGGCTTTGGCCTTTACTGAGCCACGACTAAACATTTTACTCCATTTTCCTGTTTAGCGACCACACCACAACAGAGTTGAGATCTCTTTTCATCTCAGGGTTGTAGGGTTTCCCCACGATTGTAACGGATGGTTATTTTCTCATGCCATCGTTACAAATACCCATACACCCAAGGCCGGATTAATAATCACAATCAGGTCATTTCCCTTCGTACATATAGCAATATAATTGAATTTCTATTGTTAATTGCAATATGTATATGCCACACAAGGCAAATTCCAAGTAGTCGTCTTACAACAGGAAATAATGTCCAAATTCCTGTTTGGTAAAACGATGCAATACCCGTGCCTATTCATACACGTTTTCCAACAACTACAAATTATTGTAGTTGCGACATTCGTGTTACAATTTTTTTGTCGATTATGCATTCTTGCATATTTCAAAATCAAGTGTATGAACTTGATTTTTCAATTTTAAATTTTTTTTTTTGTGAGATTTTGAGAAAAAAAGACGGGGAGTTGGTTTTGAGAATTGAACGGGGTTAAACGTGTCGCGTCGTACCCTCGTCTAAAGTTTTTGTTTATAAGTCAAATAAATAATAGTTTTTAAGATATTTAGAGTGATTTGTGTCAATTTATTTTTATACGAAATTTTTATCCGGATTAATAAAAAAAAAAAAAAACAATTTATATAATTTTTGTGATAAAAGGATTATAAAAGAAAGCATAACATCACTAAGTGAGGTAAGTGGGATTGTTGGGTTTTATATATATTTAGATTATCCATTATAGATGTTATTGTTCGTTTGTGTGATGACTAAGCCAGACTATATCATGTCTGGCTAAAGTCTAAATATCTTTCCCTTGGTGCATGGATGATTGAACCCACACCATATAATTTCTTCTTGTTTCGCTAGTGGTGGTATAGTCCGCCACTCCCAAATGTTTTTTTTTATATGTTCTCAAATACTTTTGGTACATCTTCAGATGAACCACCGTCCCCATATACACAAAAAATGTGCGGTTATCTAGGTCATCAATCACGTTACCCCAAAACCCACGACCAGCAAAACGACCCCTACCGACTGGGTCAGGTATTGCCGCACGGGGTAACGAAGTAGTGATGGTGACAACTTTCTATAATGAAATGAGCAAACTCATTTCATTACATTATGTTTTTATGTGTAAAATAAAAAATAATTAAAGATACATTTTTGGATTATTATTTCCAATTTTTTTTGTATAAAAAAAAGAAACATTATAATAAAACTGAATATAAAATAAACAATAAAACTGTGAATAAAATAAAATGAATTAAATTGTGTAAACGTAAAGTGCACGAAGACCAGAATTTTGGTTTAAAGAACAAAGTTTTTTAGTGAATTATATTGTGCAGGAGCAGATTGTATTCACATGTGGCTGCGGTTTTATCGTATTAGCGGATTGATTTACACGTGGCGGCAGTTTTGATTGCTATTCACAATTGGCAGCGGTTTTGATTGACGGTGTGTTGACTGACTGATTTGTTCACTCGTGGCTATGGATTTGGGAGTGGTATATTGTGGTTTGCGGACTGGAAGAGCGTCGATATTCGTGAGGTTGGTTGATAATTTTATTTTTTTTTATTTTATATAATTATATGATTATTTTATTTACAATGACGTGTGAAATTTGTGAATATTAATAAGGGACAGTGACGTTGTGGTGTAATTTGAAAATGATGTGACGATATTAGTAATCTTGATTCCCTCTGCCAGACTAAGCTGGGCAAGACACTCGTTGCGTCCATGTTTTTATGTAACACATTAGTCATTAAACTAACTTAGTGTTACACTATCAGTAGACATTTGCTGTGTAAGTATTTTTATAATATAACTATTCTTAATTTAATTTAATTAATTTAATTACAATAATATTTCTTAATTTCAGATTTGTGAATTCATTATCATAATGGTTATAATTACAAACAAAGATAAGTATAATTATATTAAACTGGTATGTTGATCGAAATTCGAGTGACAATTTCTTTGGCTTATTTTAGGTAGCGCAAATAATACGCAGAATGGGATGCGGCATTAAGCTTTAAGGGAATAATAGCGATATATTGCTATATATGAATGTATGTATGTTGTTAACCGTGAATTATTGTGCAGTGTAGACAATTAATAAATATAAACATCAATAACTATAGTTGTTTTGCATTTCTTGATTATTGACCTTGAACTTGATTGAAAACTTGATACAGTTGATTTAACTTTTTATGATGACGATGTGCATTCATTAATCATGAACAATACTATACTATATAAAATCAGTGAATTGTGAATTAGATTTATTATGTTTAAGTGTATTAAACAGTGTAGCTTAACAAAATTGTGTATAAATCATTGTATGTTGAAGCAAATATTCTTTTCATTTTTCTTCCTGATTTTCTGTCGCTATAAAACAGATTCTGAGTTAAATTGACTGAGGCCACTATTTGTAAACCATTTGGGCCTTTGCGCCGGATTACACCTCATATCAACCAGAAACACAACAAAACGAAGTTCCAGCAGTTGAACCTAATCGAGGAATGCGCTATACCGCACAAAATAAGAAATTTCAGCAAATTTGGTAGTCGCTTCCCTCTAATTCTGAGCAAAATATTTCACAATAAAGTAGACATATTTAAACGGCTCATACCAATATCAATTGTCGAAGCTATTGCCTTAGATACAAATAAAAAAGCTAAACGAGCTTATGAAAGTAATCGACATTTGAATGATTCCAAGAAGATGCGATATTGGACTGATGTGAACCAAGATGAAATATATGCCTATATAGCAATTTTATTATATGCCGGAGCTGAAAAATCTTGTTCGGTGCAGGCAAAGGATCTCTTCCATGAGTCGCACATGCCTTTCTACAGAGCTGTGATGTCTCTAGCCAGATTTGAACAAATAACTCGCTTTATTAGGTTCGATAATACACGTACTAGACCAGCTTGCTTGGAGTCGGATAAATTAGCTGCATTCTGCAATGTGTGGAGTTTATTTAAAAAAAAACCTTGCAGAACACTTTATCCCATCCAAAGAGATAACTGTTGATGAACATTTGGTGACCACCCGAGGAAAGTGTAGCTTCAAGCAATACATCCCCAGCAAACCGGGGAAGTACGGGATCAAAATTTTTTGGCTTGTTGATGCTACTACGAATTATCCATTAGCAGGAGAAATATATTTCGGCACACAGCCAGAAGAACAGAGAGCTCAAAATATTGCTCTCGACCTCGTGCTTCGGCTCAGTGACCGTTATCTCGATAAAGGTTTCAATATCACCATGGATAATTTTTTCACAAGTGTCCCTTTGGCAATGGAGTTAATTACAAGAAAAACCTTCCGTTAATTACAAGACCCTAAAATTTGTTACTAAAATTAAAAAATATTTGATTAACACCAGAAAATATGTTACTAAAATAAATAAAATATGTGATCAAAATTTAATAAAATGTCGGTTTATTTATCGCAAATTCATCAATATTAATCAAATCAATCAAATTGATTGTCTCAGAAAATAAAAAATTTTGGTTTATCGGGTGAAAAATTTGTCGGCTCGAAATAATCTAGTTGTTTTGTAAACTAATTAGATAATTTTTTTGGATTTTTAAACTATAAACATTATGGTATGGTAGTTTCCAGCATGAATCGGAACGTATAAATTGAAATAAAGCAAAAATTTGAGAATTATTATAGTACCAAACCGACAAATTCTTTACGAATAATATCAGAATTCTTAAACATAACTTTGACATTATCATACCAATGCTATATGTAATTAAAAGCTTATTAATATTTTCACTCAATCAATTATGGATCTGATACTCGTAAGTTCAAACTTATTTTTAGTAATACATATTGATATTTTAAGGGTAGATTTGGTCAAAAATTGAATTTGCTGGTTTGGTCTGTCGGTCGTAGGAATGTGCATGTGAGAATGCATTCACAACCCATTTTAATCCTATAATATACTTTTTGGTTCCAACTTTAGAAAATATTACGTCAATAAGTAAATTTATTATACGACACAGATCTTTCGAACCGCTAATGAACAATTCTTATGGAATTTAGATATATTGTAGTTTAGATGATGAAATATTTCAATAGACAGAAAAATATGCTGTTCTATGTTTAGGCCATAGCAGAGATTAGCATAGTTTATTATGAACTAAAACATATCCAAATTTTAATTAATTGGCCCGAGAATCATATTTCTATTTTGTGATATACAAAAACAATCGAAACCGACAACACTGTAATGACATGTAAATTGTAACATCGGCGCCGATGTATAGAAAAACTTCTCTCTTTTCTATCTCAGATATAAACGAAAACGATCAAATTTATTTGATCCAACGGTTTTTTGTTACACATTTTCTCTTTTCGAATATTTTTTATACATCGCCACCAATAAGAAATATATACCATTGGAGATTTTTCATAGTAAAATTAATTATGTACAGTAGTGTTGGTAATTTACTCTCTCTTCTTGCTTAAGTCGATGAAGCAAGTTCGTTAATCGTCGCACGTATTCGATATTCTTCAGTCCGCGTTTCAACTCCATTCGAATATGTCCAAAGTAAAGTATGTAGTTATAATAGAATAAAGTGAAAAAATTTTTTTGCTAATTATCGTTACAAAACAATTCATAAAAATTATAATTAAAGTGTCGTGTCTCGTGTCGTGTTATTAAAATAAATATAGTTTAAAAACAATAAATTTTTGTTAAGGTGTTGTGCAAAAAAATAAATTATTTCGTCATAGCGTAAAAAGGTATGAATATCAGTCGCCATTTTTAGTTAATTTTGTATATTTCGTGTTTATAAAGGATAAAACACACCAAGAGCAAAGAGACATATTCCACGTGCGATACATTTTCTTTTAATCAATAATTTTTCTATTAAAATTAAGAAATATTTAATTTATTTTGACGCTTGGTGTGTGTTTTATCCTTTATATATTAACATATTATGCGAATTTCATGCGCGATTTGGGGGTAATGGTAAGTTAAATATTTAAAAATTTTGTGAAAATAGGTCGAATAACAGTTTCTGGAAGTTATCAAAAAAAAATTTTGAACATAAAAACGTGAATTTAAAAAATTATTATGTTGTTAAAAATATTATGTTGTTACAATTTTAGAAAATTTTTTTTTTTAGATAACTTCAAAAAACTGCTATTCGCCCTATTTTCACACAATTTTTAAGTATTTAACTTACCATTAGTTATATTTTTCGCGAATAAAGTGTATCGCGCTATATGTAAACACTCCTTTAGTTCAAAATTTCAAATAAAAACTAACCGACATAATATATGAAAATCGAATAACAGTTTCTTGAAGTAATCTAAAAAAAATGGTTTCTAAAATTATCCTTGAAACATAATAATTATTTAAATTCGCGTTTTTATGTTCAAAATGTCCGCCTTGAAAATACTGAATAATTTTTCTTCGTTTTAAGGCGGTAATTTTATTCGCGAAAAATCATATTTCTAAAATGTTTGTGCTTTGTCATAACGTAAATAATACAAAAATAATCGAAACCGACAACACTGTATGATATGTTAATTGTAACATCGGCGCCGATCGACGAAATTCCGCTTTTCAAAATCCCGCCAAAAAAAAAACTAATTGCCGTTTTTTGTAGTTTTTCGATTTGTATCTGCTTTAGTCGTATTTCTTAGAATATATTCCGTTTTTTCGTTATGATTTAACGAATAAACGTTTTGAATAATGTTTCTCGTTCAGCTGCTTAATATATAATATATTATATATATTATATAACATATTATATATTACTAAATTATATATGTATATACATATACACATTTTCTTTAAAATTAATTTATATAGTATTAATTGCTTTTCGTTACAATCTAGGTATAATCGTCGGGATCAACCAATCATAAAGCTGATATTTCATAAAGTCTCCCAAAATTTAGGTGTACAATGTTTTGTTTTTTATGTAACAATAAATCTTCAGATTTAAATGTAGTGATCAATCACTACAGAACCAAACATTTTTTAAATGATTACAGCACATACAGATGTCGTCAGGATTCTTGTTCTCAAAGTTTTTCAAATTTGAAAATTTCGAAAACATGTTAACTTGAAACATGTTGAAGTAGTGGCATCACAAAAAATTGCATGTTACCAAAATATTAGTGAAGAACCTTTAAAGGAAATTAGTACTCGTATAATTGAAAATGACACCTGTATAAACGAAATACCAACATATCCTCCCTTACCAGAAAATTTAATTTTCTCATCAGAAGAATCTGTAAATATAGTGCCCGACATTTTCAATTTTAATAATTGTTTCAAAGATATTTTGAAATCTGTAGCGAAGTTTGTCTTAAGTCTACATAATAATGATAATTTTCCACGCAAAGAAATTTATGATATTATAAAAAATATTCAAGATTTAATTGTTGGTCCATTGATTAAAACACTTAATTTATTTGCCAGCTGCAAAATGACATCACAAAATCCCCTTTATAATGATATTTTAAGTATTACAAAAAATTATGAAGGCATTTTTCAATATTGTTCAACAGATTATAAACTTAAGAAGTGGTTGCAGGAATACGAATTAGTTAATGAATTGAAAGAGTTTACAATAAATAAACAAATCGATAAAGTATTTCACAGCGGATATTTATCGTATGACGAAAGGAATATAACTGGTATCTTATTGCCACTAACTTTTCAAATTAAAACATTTTTTGAAACCAATTCACTAATAGACCACACTATTAAATATATGAATGAGTTAGGTCAAAAACAACAATATACTAATTTTATTCAAGGTACATTATGGAAAAACAAAAAAGAAATGTATAGAGATAAAATATTGATACCTTATTTTCTGTACTTCGATGATTTACAAATTAATAATCCTTTAGGATCTCATTCTGATTCTATATGTAATATTTATTATTCCTTCCCCTCATTACCTTACGATGAATCTAAACTGCAAAATGTTTTTCTAGCGGGTATAGTAAAATCAAATGATGTAAAGAAATTTAAAAATTCAAAATGTTTTGAGACACTTGAGCTCATTTCATTAGAAATAAATGGATTGGAAATTAAAAGCAATATAAATCAAAATATTCGTGTTCATTTTGTAATGGGATTGATTCTAGGGGATAACTTGGGTTTAAATTCAATTCTAGATTTCAAAAAATCATTTTCCAGCAATTCGTATTGTAGGTTTTGTAAGGTTTATAAGGAAGACTGTAAAGTATTGTGTACAGAAGATTGTTCAAAAATGCGTAATATTCAAAATTATAAAGAGGATTTACAGTTTCGAGATTCGAACGTAACCGGGATTGATGAAGATTGCATTTTCAATAATGTTCCCTCATTTCATGCTACTGAAAATTTCTGTGTTGATGTAATGCATGACGTTTTCGAGGGAGTCTGTCATTATGACTTGGCTCAAATTATTACTTATTTCACTGAGAAAATGAAGTATTTTGATTTAGAAACCCTAAACTTACGCAAACAAAATTTTGAGTATGGGCCAATTGAAATTGGCAATATTTCTGGAGAGATAAAAAAAGGTCATTTACTTAATAAACACTTTAAAATGTCGGCTAGCGAAATGATGTGTTTTGTTACCTATTTTCCATTTATGATTGGAGATCTCGTTCCATTAGATGATGAAGTATGGGAATTTCTTCTTTGTTTGAGCGAAATTATTGAACTTCTCTTATGTTTCGAAGTATCGGAATCATATATTTCTCATTTGCGCAATAAAATTGAAAACCATAATAAAAATTATATTCGTCTATTCAATGATTCTTTGAAACCGAAGTTCCCTAACTTAATTCACTACCCTACAATAATTAAAAAATCAGGTCCATTGAGAAAAGTTTGGTGTTTTAAGTTCGAAAGGAAACACAAACAATTCAAAAATTATGCAAGAGCAATTAATTCACGTAAAAATATATGTTTGACACTAGCAAAAAAATATGAATTAAAATTAGCCAATCAAATTTTAAATTATGAGAAATATTTATGTAATGACCTAGAAATTTACAAATATAATCAGACGTCTAATAAATACCTAAATTTTATATGTGAAAAGCTTAAAATTCCTGAAGATGATGTTATATGTTTTAACAAAATAAATTTTAAAGGAATAGAATACAAGATAGGTTATTATGTAGCAACTTTAATCAATGAGATAGAACTTTTTGAAATTATTAGTTTAATTTCTCGTAGTACTGATAAAAGATATGTTTGTATGCTGTGTCAAAAATTAAATCATACACAGTTTAATCCTCATTTATTATCATTTGAAGTAAATCCAACAAATTTAGGGAACTTTATGATTTTGCAATTTGATAGTTTGATTGGTCCACCATTCACCTTAATTAAAACCGCTCGAGGAAAATCTTTGTTAAAAATAAAAGATTATTACAAATTATTTATTTAATAAAACAAATTCAAAATTATCAGCTGTATTTAGGTAATACATTATGATTTTATACATATTTATTACTAAAATTTTATTACCGAAAAAATAATTTAGATTCCACTTTAGCAAAATGGATAAGACGAATCCCGAATATGAGTTAGAAGAATCATCAAACTTAAATTATCACACTTTATCATCATCCAGTGCTATTTTAAACAACGAAAATTACACATATTCGCAGCAAACAAACATTACAGACAACATTTCTCCTACCGAAAATAGTTTTTTTGGAGGGATTAATAGTTCAAAGTCACCGTCATTCGACCATTATAATACACCACCAAACGATATACAATCTTTACTCCGTTTATGGAAACTGGATTTTATTTTAGATTACTTCATTGGTTAGTGTATTCAATTTTTATAATTTCAAAGTAAATACATATTTTAATTTACAGCTGAACAAGTGGACATTGATATTCTTCGTATAATGAAACAACATCACTTAGAACGGCTAATAAGCAAACAACCATTGGGCATTCAAGTTCTATTTGAAGAAAAATTATCAAAATGGAGAGATGACATTGGACTACCTTTACACAATTGTAATAAAATGCATTCCATTGAAGATATCTGGTCACCTCAGACCAAAATATCTAACTATAGCACACCGACACCTCCACATAGTGATCCACCTTTACCAACTACAGAAACAATGGCAAATAATTGCCAAATAACCTTAGCACAAATTCTAAATAAATCTGGAAAAGGAGCCATGATTACTCATTATTATGACAAAATTGGTAGTCTGCAAGATTATCAGAGAAATGTATTAGTAAACATCATTTGCCAATATTTCAACGATAAAAATATAAATATGTCATTGAGAATATAATTCATACCTAAAAATCATCTATTTCACTATGCAATTTTTTTGTTATTTTTGTTATTAATAAGTGATAATACAACACTGTTGTATTGTCGCTGTGGGAAAAACGTTGTTATGGCAATAACCTACTATTTATTATTTTTGGCGATTTTTATTAATAAAAATAAATTCATTAGAATCAAAGTAACACACAACAAAAACAAATTCTTATATAACTATCTGTCAACTTATGCAATTACAAAATATTTGTGAATCAGTATTGATTACTGCTTGATACAAAGATGGATAATTGTGATAATCAAAGATGGGGAGAGTGTACAAATAAAAAAATCGAAGAGTTAATACTCAATAGTGTTCCTTTAAACACGGAACGAAATAAGAAAAGTATTTGGAAACAGTTTATGGATTTTTGTGCAACACGTCAATACACAATTGAGCGAGACACATCAATTGATATGCTCGCGTCATATTTAAAAGATTATGCATGCAATATGCGTAAGTCTAACGGAGAAAATTACAAGGAAACTGTAATTAAAACTATTTGGAATACGCTAGCGAAAATGCTTCAAGAAAAATATTATGCAGAATTTAAAATAAAATTTGATCCATTTCGTGATATTGAGTTTAAACAGGCAAGATGTGCCAGAGATTCAAAACGGAAACAACTTCAAAGTGAACCGAACAAACGGAAATTAAGTGCTGTAGCTTTTACGTCAAATGAATCTACTTGTATGCAAACGTATTGGGATGAAGATAACCCTTATGGACTTCAAAAGAAATTCTTCAACATTGTTGCGACAGAATTAGCGTGGCGTGGTAACGAAGCCGCGTTTGCTTTAACTCATTATTTTAAGAGAATTACAGACCATTTCGGTAATGATACGGGACGAATTGAATATAACCCTATATTCACCAAAACTACACAAGGAGGTGCAAGCCGTTGTGCTAATAGTAAGTGGCTCACGCAAAATGTGAATAATATCAACGTTTGTCCCGTACGATTATTCAATAAATTAATGAATAAACGGCCAAATCATGTAACCTCCGAAAGATTGTTTCTTACACCCAATCCTTTCTGGAAAAATTCAACTGGAAGGTGGTATAAAAATCTTCCTGTAGGTGTCAATGAATTATCAAAATGGACCAAACAAACGGCCCAGGCAATTGGAATTGATGTGCAAAATAATAAAATCACCAATCATAGTCATAGATCAACTGCAGTTACTATAATGGCAAATGCGGGTATTTCAGATCAACAATTGATTAAAATAACCGGCCATAGCAGTGCTAATTCAATTCAGCCATATTTAAATATGCAGCCAGAGCAACACAACAACATTCTAGAAAAGATGCGAGGAAGTTCTGCTGAGCCGTCAAAAGCTGTAAACCCAATCGTTTCATCTAAAATTAACAACAAAAATGAAGGACAATTCCGATTTGAAAATTGTACCTTCAACAACTGTCAGTTCTAAATATAATATGTTTCAATGGTATTCTTGCATAATAAATAATTGTTATTACAAATATAATCTTTCATGTTGTGAATTTAAGTTTTATCTTTCACACCAATTCATTATATTCTCCACCCAAATATAACTCGTGGTCCTCTTAAGAATCGATAATTTTTTCAAATGTCACTCATGCGTATCCCAAGCTTTAGAAAATGCAACTCGTGCTGCGCACTCGTTGCATTTTCGTCGCTGGGATACGCATTCGTGACATTTGAAAAAAATTATCGATAATAAGCGGACCACTAGTTATATTACGTCTGAAAATAAGCTATCAGTTGGAGAAAGAAATATGCGAAAGATTTCCAACAGAAAAACCAGTAATTACAACTAAAAATAATTTATTTTAGTATATGTTTAATTACAATTATTTTCAGGAATTCTATCGCTCCGGAAAAAGGGGTAAAATTTACAATCGGTGCTGCAATATCAAATGTAGTTTTAAACCTATTTTGGTAGATATTAATTCAAAAAAAGAAGAATCGTCTAATGCAACAAGTATGTATATAATGATTTTTGTCTAATATATGCTCAAATTTCATTTTTTTGTCTAATTTACGATTTGTATTTAGCATTGGTTTCAGAAGTAGATGCTACTAGTTGCTTGAGATCCCTTAAGTTCGATAAATTGTCGATAGAGGAGTTTGATCGAACTTGGGCAGCATGTAGTAATTATAGACTTAATGATATAAGGATGATGAATAACACCTTCGATATTTTGCAAAAATGGCCATTTTATAAACAACCTTGGTTACCGGATTTATATTGGTATACTTTTCACACCCAAATCAAACTTTAATATAATCGTTTTTTATTTTTTTTTTTTCAGATTGACATGGATTTTAATGTATTATTCCCAGAAAATATTAATATGTTAGATAATTGGGCCGATTACAGTATTTGTATCAAAAAATTTATTTTAAGTGATAGCAATATAAAAGATAAAAGCATAAATACAGTCCTTCTGGAACTAAAACAGAATTCAAAAATTTCAGAGAGTAAGCATACTTATAAAAAATAATTTTATAAGTATGTTTATACTCCTAATTAATTTGTAAATTACTCCTCTTATTCAGATAGCCACAATGCAGTTCTTCTATGGGCATTACATGGATATTTGGTACCTACCCAAAAGATTGTCAAGAAAAACAACGTAGGAAAGAAATCGGTAACCAAATGCACTATTCGGGATTCACAAGAATCATTTTTGTTTGTGGGAAAAACTATACTGGAATTAGATAACCATATAAAGTTTTTGTCGGAAACGGAAAATCATATTCAACCACTTATTTTAGCAATTGGTGGTAGTGTCTCAGATATACATGAAACCTATGTATATTTTGACGGTGTGAAGTTTTCATTTACGAATATTTTGAGAGCAGCAGATATATGTTTCTAAATTTTCCACCTTTTTAATTTGGAGTATCCTCTACCTGCAACTAATTTCTACACGTTCCTACAAGAATTGTTTTATGGCATCAAAACTACAAAAAATAAAAGTACAAAAATAAACGTTTTGTTAAATGAAATTTTAAATAATAGCAAAATGTAAATCTGAATTTTCATGTTTTCTCTCACTTTTGAATTAAATTTTTACGTTATTTTTTCACTGCGCTATACACTTTAACAAGCATAAAACTGAATGAAATTTTCATTATGGTAAGAATATTACGTTTAATAAAAAATTTTAATTTTCAACTAATTTTTATAATAATTTTTCTTATAATTACAGATTGATTTTGAACCACACCGCCACTATTCACTACTACACCGTCATAATGGTAAAGGAAAAACGCCCCTTTCACTGTTATTTGTTTTGTACATACATAGTTGGAATTCTAATTATATTGGACATGGATATTTGGTACCTCCACAAAAGATTATCAAGGAAAACAACGTAAGAAAGAAATCGGTAACAAAATACACTATTCGGGAGTCACCAGAATCATTTTTATTTGTGGGCAAAACTATACTGGAATTAGATGACCATATAAACCAAATTTATGCCAGATTCAGCTCAACTGATCATCGATCCTCTAACTGCAACTAATTTCTTCAAATTCATACAATAATTGTTTCATGGCATCAAAAATACAAACAAATTACGTAAAATGTAAGCCAGTATCTACATTTCGACGTTTTATTTCATTTTTGCATTAAATTTTTTCGTTATTTTACCACTGCGCTATACACTTTAACAAGCATAAAACTGAATGAAATTTTCATTATGGTAAGAATATTATGTTTAATAAAAATTTTTAATTATTCAACTAATTTTTATAATAATTTTTCTTATAATTACAGTTTGCCTTTGATATACCAAAAACCGATTTTCGAGATTTACCACTACTCACTACCACGCCGTCATAACGTAAAAGGAAAAACAACTATAATAAATATATTAATAATTAAATAATTATATTCCTTTAGTGAAATATTTTATTATGTATCGTTTTCGATGTTAAATACATCATTCTTATTAATGATGGATTTAAGAGAAAGGTTATTTTTACCCTAAGTATTTCTCATAAACAGATTTTTTTTTATTATTTTATTGATTTAATTAGTTAACTGTCCTAAAATGAATACCTACGGTAAAAATAAAATGTATCATGCATGACCTTAAGACCTTAAGTCTAATAAATTAAGTCTAATATTGTAAAATTAGAATTTGAATTATTTGAAAAATTATACTATTTCATTTATAATATTATAAAATCCATAATAAGTTTAATGCTAGTTTGGCCTTTTTTATATAGTTGTATTTCTAGTTTTTTATAGACAAAAATACAAAGTTCAAATCTTCAGTGAACTTTAAAACTAAATCACACACAAAATTGTATAGATTGATTTTTGTCTATAAAAAGCTGGAATTCCAATTATATAATCCATAAATTATTATTTATTTTAGTTTAATATTACTAAAAAAAATTCACATTATATAACATTAGAAATTATATTTTAATGGACGGATAGATCCACCCAAAACCAATTTTTTGAATTTTAAATATTATCTAATTTCAATTTATTTAAGATTTTTGCATTGATGAATTATTTTAGAA
This sequence comes from Tipula vernalis, assembly GCA_958295665.1. Lineage (NCBI taxonomy): Eukaryota > Metazoa > Arthropoda > Insecta > Diptera > Tipulidae > Tipula > Tipula vernalis. The sequence goes on from OY282559.1 coordinate 120,005,719, forward strand.
TATAAAGTAAAATTAGAATGTATTAATGATGTTTCTTTAAATTAATAAAATCATGCAATTAAATTATTATAGCAATTAATTATTTCAAACGTAATTAATGAGATTTTAAATTTGCAAAACTTTAACCGCTGGATGTCTGCTGTCTATTCGTTTTGGTTCAATACGCATTGTTCGCATCTTCTTTCATTTTTCGTCTTAGTATAACAGTTATCATCAGACTTATGTTCTTTCCCAGCATCTTCAAGTTAATATTTACTGATATCAGGGTAGGTAATAGGTAGGTAGCGTACCTGAACGATATATATATACATATATATTTGCGGCCCCCCAGAAGACAGCCGAAATAACACCAAATTTCCCTTCAGAATATTTTGCAGTTCACCCAGGTAAACCAGTATTAACTATTACAGCAGAATCAACTGAGTTATCGGCCTTAACGAGATTGATGTACGGAGCAGATCAGGCAAATGAGTTTAACTTTCAGGCGGTTATAGACTTTATGGTCCACTACATGACAAACAACGTACAGCATTTTGAAGCTGTAAACGATGCACTATGGACATCTTTTAACAGAATAATCGGAGAAGCGAACGTTCGAGTTTCTCCTCTTTCAATCTTGCAGATTCAAGAACAAGCAAATGATAATTATATGAACGAAGGCGTTGTGCCAGACTTAGCGGTTAGAGGCATCGCAGGCAGGGTATTTTGGGCATTGGTTGCCTCATATAGAATAGGAAAGATAACCAACAATCAAGCACCACAATATATCATAGATGTAACAGCTCGCATTAACAACATATTGACTCAACATCCCTATGATACCACAGAAGCCACGGTTACTACGTTCAACCCATATTGCTTTCAATTGGCCAAAAAAGAGAATTTTTGTCGACTAATTAGTGCCAATATATATATATATATATATATATATATATATATATATATATATATATATATATATATATATATATATATATATATATATATTATATATATATATATATATATATATATATAAATATATATATATATATATATATATATATATATATATATATATATATATTTATATATATATATATATATATATATATATATATATATATTTATATATTTATATATATATATATATATATATATATATATATATATATATATATATATATATATATATATATATATATATTATATATATATATATATATATATATATATATATATATATATATATATATATATATACAGTCGTGTGCGAAATAATAGTAGTGAATGAATAATTTCGCTATATTATGAATTTTCCAATTTCTGTATGAGATATTTTGCATCCTATATATGATTAAAAATTATTTGTAGTTTAGACAATCTAACAGTTAGTGTATCGGCTCACACAAGTCAGATGTAAACATTTTGCAACACCTTATATTTCAAAGGGATTTTTGAGATGTGCGAAATAATAGTAGTATTTTTAAAATTTCAGCAAAAAATTCACAAAATTCATTTTATTTGTTATTTTATACAACTTAAAACTAATATTTGGTGGTACTGCCCTTAGCTTTTAACACAGCACTCATCCGTCGAGGCATTGAATTTATTAAATTTTGACACCTTTCAACGGGAATGGACATCCAGGCTGATTTGGTGATCTCCCATAATTGGTTCGAGTTTCGCGGGTTTGAGTTTGAAATAGTTTTTTTTATATCGGCCCACAAATTATCAATCGGATTGAGGTCAGGTGATTGGGCAGGCCACTCCATAACTTTAATTTTGTTTCGCAAGAACCATTCCTTCGCCTTTTTAGAGGTATGTTTCGGGTCATTGTCTTGTTGCAAGACCCATTTAAGCGGCATATTATATTCAGCATAAGGTAGCATTACGGTTTTGAGTATTTCGACGTATTTATCCGCATTCATAATCTCCTTAATCCAATATATCGGGCCAACTCCAACCCACGAAAAACAACCCCAAACCATTATGTTTCCCCCTCCATGCTTAATGGTTTTTGTTGTGTACTGCGGACGGAATTCAGTCTTCGGTGGTCTCCGGACATACTGAGGGCCACCACCGTTACCAAAAAGAACTATTTTTGACTCGTCCGTAAATAAAATATTACGCCATTTTTCAAGGGGCCAGTTTTGATGATTTCTGGCGTATGCTAAACGCGCTTTTATTTGCCGCTTATTTAACAACGGCACCTTTCTAGCTCTCAAACCTTTTAAATTTGCTGCTAGAAGACGTTTTCTAATTGTAGATGTATCTACATCCAAATTAAGGTCTTGTTTGATCTTCGTTGAAGAGTAAAAAGGATTTCTTTTTGCACAAATCACGATGTCTCGATCAGTTTGATTCGAGGTTTTTCGTTTTCTTCCTCGTTTTTCTTGTTTTTCCTTATACTTAATAGCATTGGATATAACCGTAGGTGAACATCCCAACATTTCCTGGATATATTTATATGTTTTTCCATCTTTGATTAATTTTTTTATTAATTCTCTTCGCTCCTCAGAACAATGTCTTCCTCGACCCATTATTACTTAAATAATTATTTGATTTTTATGAATTATTTTTTTATACAATTTTATTCAATTTTTATACGATTTTTATTATCCACACTAGTATTTTTACCAAGCTATAACATTAATCAATAAGAGACTACTATTATTTCGAACAGCAAAATTTAGACTGTCAATCGAATAAAAGGGGAATCCCAAAGTTGTTTCATAAACATGTTAAAAATAACATTTGGTTTATGTTCAGTGAACATTAAAAAACACATTTGATAATAAATGAAAGTCAAATCATGAAGAGGATACTTTGATACACACAATATACAAAATGCTGGTACACACTACTATTTTTTCGCACACGACTGTATATATATATATATATATATATATATATATATATATTGTAACGACCATCGCTGCAAAAGTCGCTCCAAGTTTGGGTTGTTTTATACCCCTGCAACATTCTACTTTTTTTATATTATTTACAATTCAAGCCATAAATCAGAAATAAAATCGCGGGAAAAACTTGTCTTTGTGGGGAAATCAAATTGGATTGTCCCGTTCCAAAAATTTGGGTGGGATGGTCCATTGTGTTTTTCAACGATAAATGTAAGTTGCAAATGCAAAATACGGGTCAGTTTTTAGTTTTTTTTTGAGTAGATCGCATGATTATCGTGGTGCGAAGGAAAAGAAATTGAATGACTCTAAGTACAAAAAAAAAGTAAAATGTTAAATGTTAAATGGAGTTTCATTTCAATAATTTTATATTAAAGTTTAACTTCAATTTGTGAATTTATATAAAACAGAAAATTACGATTGGATTTATTATTAAAAATAACGGAATCAAATAAGAAAATGTGTTTGGACAAATTAATCAAAAATGTGCGATAAGAAAAAAATAAATTCATGTTAGTTATTAGGAATAGAATAATGCAGTGATTTTCAACTGTAAGAAAAATCACAAAATTAAATAAATAAAAAAAAAATGTGTGTGGACAAATTAATCGAAAACGTGCGATAAAAATTCATGTTAGTCGTAATAAAATATCTGGTGATTTTCTACTGTAAAAAAAAAAGAAAACAAAAAAATCACAGTCTATGTTAATAATAGTGGAAATAAATACATAATAGTTAAAAACACATATTGTGAATCGTTCTAAGATTAAAATTAATAATCTTTAAAACGAAAGAAGGAAAAGAAAACTGTTGAGAAATTACCGTGCGACATTGGTCGAAATACGAAACCAAATATAAAACCATGTGGTGGTTCTTGGTTATAATCGTAAAATATGGAATGTTTGGTAAACTGTGAGTGAATTTGTGTAATAAATAAAAGTTAAAAGAAACAGAAATTTATGGATAATTAAAAGAAAAAAATAATTATAATATACAACAATAATAACAATACAAACGCAAATCTTGTATAAACATAATTCTAAATAAAAACAAGAAAAAAAACAATTCATTCATAATACTAAGTTTCAATAATAATAACGTAAATTTCAATAATAATATCATTTGTGGACCATAAATCTGAATACCAAACAAAATTGGCGACAGTTCAGGGTCACATTACCACAATATTACGAATATATTTTACAACATTCAACAATCAACACACAACAGCTTTAATCTTCATGTATCCGTACATTTGATGGAAAACAAATTTAAGTACTTAGTTGTTATATTATATTTTATTATTATATTTTTTTTTTGATTATATTCTATAATTAAGTTCATACAAAAACAAAAATTATTATTACTTTGGTGAAGGGTAGTGACTTATACCACAATTAATTATAATCAGGACGTCCTTAGATAAGAATCTGATTATGTTAGTTTTAGTTTTTCTCATTTATTTACTCACATTTTTTTTCGTGTTTGAAGTTATTTCTAAAATAAATAATTTCGGATTTGCCGATTGATAAATCATTAGTTTTCTGTTTGCGACTTCGACTTCTTATTTCATCATCCAATTTTTTTTTCTCGTTCGAATTATTTTTTTGTCGCTTTTCAGGATGAGAAGCTAAGAGCTGCGTCATAGGATGAATTGGTGAGTGCGCAAATACATCGGTGAGGTGAGTTGATCCATCCCTTTGTTTTTCCCTTCTTTTTTTTTCTTCCTCTTTCTTCTTTGGTTCCCTTCTAGCGGTCTGACAAGGTTCATTTATGCTTTGGGAAACCCCACTCCCACTACCCTGAGCTTTAGCCGGCCAAAGATGACCGCCCCAAAGCCTCTAAATGAACAAAATTTCTGTTAACAGGCCGATAGCGACTATCGGTCCCGTTACAATATATATATATACATATATATATTATTATATATATATATATATATATATATATATATATATATATATATATATATATATATATATAAAATTCATAATAATTTATGTACATTGACTCAATTAAATAAATAATTAATTCCATCAACAAGTTTCCTATTTAATATGAATTTTTTTCATTGAATTATCGATTGCTATTCTGTAAAATTATTAACATTTTACATTAATTAATAAACGAATACATTGTGTCAAGTTTCGTATTTATTAATTTTATTCTAAACAATTTATAAAATTTATTAATAATTTACATTGACTCAATTAAATAAATAATTAATTTCATCAACAAGGTACTTGCTTAATATGAATTTTTTTCATTGAATTATCGATTGCTATTCTGTAAAATTATAACATTTTACATTAATTAATAAATGTATACATTGTGTCAAGTTTCGTATTTATAAAAAATTTATAAAATTCATAAATAATTTACATTGACTCAATTAAATAAATAATTAGTATAAGTATAATATTTCTTAATTTTATTATTTACGTAATAAATATTTTTAAATTCTTACATATATGTAATTAATTTATTAATAAAATTAATAAAATGTTTTATAACTTTTTCAAATTTTGTTTTTTTAAATTTTAATAAACATGTTTGTCATGATAATGAAAATTTGATAAATCTATTATTCTGATTTTTAAATAATAAATGTTCGTTAATATTATTGATAATCGCGGTTACAGGAACCCTACTGATAACTAAATTCATTCTATACATGTTTTTTTTCATTGTATATTGGTACTTTTTTTTTGAGTGTGCCAACAACGAGTTTCCACCTATCAAGAAACAACCGCCTAGAAGAGCTAAACGTGGATTTAAAGCCACCAATTTAGCCTTAGCGTTATTATCAGTTTGTACCATACTACGTTTGACGCATGGTACCACTAACATACACACCCCTTCGACCAACCATTAGGCATACATTTTGAGGAAATGGGAACTTTAGAAGCCGTCGCCATGAAATGGAAACTTGCAATATTTTACAACTTGACCGACTATTGGACAGAAGTAGAAAACTGCAAGCAAGCCGTGGTCCACCTACAAGGAGCTTGTGGAGATCTGGAAGGATTCAACTGCAACACTACCCTACAACATTTGCAATGGCGACTCAACAACCTCATAACAAAAAACAAGCTATTAGAAGATAGCAATAAGGAGCGCAAGCGATCCAAGCGAGGACTAGGAGATACGCTGGGGATTGCGTTGGGCGATATATTTGGAATCTTTTCGCAACGTGATGCTGCTCAATACGAATCCCAGTTTGAGATGATCAACAACAACAACGAAAATCATCTAATGAAATTAATACAGAATCAAACATCGATAATAGACAACACGGTAAAATTGATAAAGCATAATTCCAACCTCACCGCGATGTCCATAAACAACCTATTACAAGAGCAGAGGCGATTAAGGCAAGAAATAACAGTGGTACAAGAGTACCGAGCTTATGAGGACAGGGTTCGCTCTGTGTTGATGAATGTAATGAGTTAACCTTGATCCTACAGAATTTGGAAGACACCCAACACAGTCTACTTGATATAGTGTACTCCGTGCATCATGAGATTTTGCATCCTGCCATTCTCACACCCGACCAATTAGAAGAACAACTTTCGCTGATTCGGCAACATGTACCAACAGCAATCAACGTCCCTGGTCACCAATTGTCTGATTTAATACACGTATATCAGAGTCTAACAGTCAGAAGCAGAATGACCAAGCAGAACGTGATTCCAAAACAGCTGTGTATTCTCCCCAATCAAATGCCTCCGAAAGAGTGAATCGTTCCAAGCGCAATTAGAGCATATATATCCGAAAAACATAATACTTGGGACAAATATATTTATGAAATAAGTGCAGCACTTCGAAATGGTATCCATGAAACGGTACAACATTCGCCTCATTTCCTTTTGTTTGGATACCACCGTATAAACCATGGACGAGATTACGAGATTCTGAAGCAATTAGGTAATATTTCTGAAGGAGAAGTCTTACTCCCATTACCAACAAGACTGGCTTTGGTTCATGAGGCTGTAAAACAGAACATTGCTAAAGCATACGAAAAGAGTGCACATAGATATAATTTAAGATCCCGCCCAGTTGAATTTAAAGTTGGCCAAAATGTGTACATAAGAATGCACCCGCAGAGCGATGCAATAAGACAATTTAGTGCTAAATTCGCACCACAATACATCAAGGCGACTATCTCTCGTCGGATTGGAACGGTCAATTATGAGGTAAAGGATCATACTAAAAAAATTCTGGGAATTTTCCATGGAAAGGATATTAAAGCGTAGGATTTACAAAATTTTGTTAACTTCATTCCAAAAGTATTCGGTTGACAGAGAAAGCTTTGTTCGAAAATCATTTTGTTTTCAGACTCTTTGTCATACGCTTACACCGAAAACAAAGAATCTGTCCTGTTACGGTTGTCAAATAATGTAATTTACACGATTCGACGCCCGTGCAATAATTATAACATAATGTACATCCCGATATTAATGTTTAATTATATAGGTCAGTAAACTTTTGTATACCAAAAGTTTGGTGCAATTGACCTGGTTATTTTTTTTTGTTGTTTTGATGATTTTATATTTTTTTTGCATTAGTCATTGGTATAATACATTAAATTTGCTTTATATAACTCAAACTTAGTATTGGTTTATATACTTTTATGTACATAATATATAGCTATCACACAATCGTTCGATTTGTTTTTTTTTATGAAAGATGATTCCTATGTGTAACTTGGAAGACAATAGGAATGTCCAATAAATCTGTATATTAACACTGAGGAGAAGGCATATAAAGTATATATTTCTGAATAATTGAACTGGTATTGTATATTGTATTTAGTTTTTTTTCGTTATGCAGAATTATTTTTAATAAGCTCATTTTACGTGAGGCAACCGTGGTATATCATAGTTAGAAGTTCCGAAATTTAAAAAAAAAAAAAAGTGAAAAATATTTTTAGTAGATGGTAGGTTTATCTGATTAGTGTTGTGTTGTGAGTTTTTGTTAATTTAGTGTGCTATTATCACATTTATTTAGAGACATAACAATCGTATGTCCGAGGAATTGCTGTGTAAATTGCCAACACATTAAAGCAACAACAGCAAAACAAATCATTTTTCTGGTGAGTTATAAGCTCGCATATTAAATTTAGAAGTACCTGGCTAAAACAAGTGTTTCATTTAATAGCGGGGCCTCATCTTTTATTCAATTATTTATAAAGAAAAATATAATAAAACGCTAAAGATTGCGTGATATAAAACTCGTATAACGGTACCACAATGAAGCGGTAGACTATATTGTTGCTGCATTTATAGTGAAGCCGCTTAATTTCGGCCAGAGGAAACGGTCAACAATACAGACATCAGCCGATAGTTGTATCCTAGTGTAGTGAAACTATACATAAATATAAATATATATATGCATATATAGTAGATATAGATATATTATTCATTTAGCTCAATCTTGCTTTCGTTAAAAAAAAAAAAGGAGGAAAAAAAATATGGTGGAGGCATAACTTGGTGTTTAGTTTCAAATTTATTTAAAGTTAATAAAAATAAAAAAAATCTTGCTTTAAGTTAAGAACAGTGGAAAAAAAAATATCAAGTGAACCTTGGGCCTAGTGAAGTAATAAATTTTTTTTTCAGCCATACCGCACACAAATGAACCGAGAGTACTCTACGGCAGATTGTGGGTGAGTTTTTCATTAAAACATTTTTTTTTTTGCCCAAACATTTATTTGATTTTTTTTTTTGTAACTGTTCAGTTTTTGTAAACAAATTTTTTTATGCTAGTATGTAAGAAACTTATTTATTGCTCCTGATGTATACCTTTCCAATATATTTGATTTTTTTTCTTAAATGTCAATAAATATTTTAATATGAATTAGTTGGCGACTTTTTAGTGGTTGATGATGATGTGGTGGTCAGCGAGTCCCGTTATGTTTTCTTTCAGTTTTTTTTGAAGTTTCTTTTTCTGGTAACACTCAATCAACATAATGGTTTGTGGTGTCTCATCAAAGATATAGCGATAAGTACCCCCCAATATCCACTGAGATTTATCCAATTTTAATATGTTGGTCGCTAATAAAGAGACACGTAACAAAATCCCATCCATGTTCAACACGCTGTAGTGGATGGAGCAATACGTATGCATCTGGCGACAATAAGACCACAATATGAGTACGATATACACGCCATGGTCAAATACAACGACAACATTTCAATGATACAACGTACCACCTTTAGAATATTTAATTGGATTATTGAAGTACCAATGACGTATATCGCCGTAAACGCCAATACGGTTTTTCAGATGGGCTATATTCAACTCCAGGACAGACCCCGGTTGAAAAGGCCCTCTTATATCTACTCGCAACAATCACGTTGGCCGTGATTTTTTATTTCACCCTTCCATCAATAAACCAAATTTACACTGAGTTATATTGACTGATGCCATTATTTGTTAACAATTTGGCCCTTCGCGTCGGATTAAACCTCTGGCGGAATTATGATATGATTCTGAGTTAAATTGACTGAGGCCATTATTTGTAAACAATTTGGCCCTTCGCGCCGGATTATACCTCTATCGAAATTGTGATATGATTCTGAGTTAAATTGACTGATGTCACTATTTGTAAACAATTTGGCCCTTCGCGCCGGATTATACCTCTAGCGGAATTCTGATATGATTCTGAGTTAAATTGACTGATGCCACTATTTGTAAACAATATGGCCCTTCGCGCCGGATTACACCTCTAGCGGAATTCTGATATGATTCTGAGTTACATTGACTGATGCCATTATTTTTAAACAATTTGGCCCTTCGCGCCGGATTACACCTCTAGCGGAATTCTGATATGATTCTGAGTTAAATTGACTTATGTCACTATTTGTAAACTGTGAATGCTGGTTTTAATATTGCCACTATGGCCGACGATTTTCCCAACATTCACAGCAAACGAAGTATTTCAATTAACCTCAGGCTCGAAGCACCAAATTGAATGTGAAAATGATGATTTTTTATTTCTAATATGGCCGAAGATTTTAGTCACCATTTACAAGTGATGCGAAGAATTGCTTATAAAAATAATTATGTATTTACACAATTCGTATAAGCCACCAATACGGTTAATTGTATTTATTTTCTTGTATTTAATGAATGAAATATAAACTACAATTTTAGCAAAGAAGTTACTTCTAGTAAATATTATTTTAATCTGTTGTTGTGTAACGGATGGTTATTTTCTCATGCCATCGTTACAAATACCCATACACCCAAGGCCGGATTAATAATCACAATCAGGTCATTTCCCTTCCTACATATAGCAATATAATTAAATTTCTATTGTTAATTGCAATATGTACATGCCATATAAGGCAAATTTCAAGTAGTCGTCTTACAACAGAAAATAATTTCCAAATTTCTGTTTGGTAAGACGATGCAATACCCCTGCCTATTCATACACGTTTTCCAACAACTACAAATTATTGTAGTTGCGACATTCGTGTTACAATTTTTTTGTTGATTATGCATTCTTGCATATTTCAAAATCAATAAAAAAAAATTCAATTTCAATTCAATTTTTTTTTTGTAAATTTAAAAAAAACGGGGAGTTTGGTTTTTATACTCGAGAAGAGTAGGTGTTTTTTTTTCGGAGGATTTGACTCACCGCGGAGCAATCCAACGGGTTTTTTTTGGTTACTGGTGTTCTTGTGTTTTTTTGCTGATTTTCTTGTGATTTCTTTTTTCTTATTAGAAATTAATAATAAGCTTTTTTTTTTTTTCGTTTTGTTTTGTTTTTATGTGTATGTGTCAATGAGAAGCTTTTTAATTTGAGTAAGATACAATAAGTGATAGTTTTTAAGTTATTTTGAGTGATTTGAGTGTCAATTTACTTTTAACGAAATTCTTATCTGAAAAATATATTCCAATTTAATAAAAAAAAAAACAATTTATGTAATTTTTGGATAAAAGGATTATAAAAAAAGGATTAACATCACTAAGTGAGGTAAGTGGGAAAGGTTTTATATATATTTAGATTACCCGTTATAAATGTGATTGTTCGTTTGTGTGATGACTAAGCCAGACTATATCATGTCTGGCTAAAGTCTAAATATCTTTCCCTTAGTGCATGGGTGATTGAACCCAAACTATATAATTTCTTCTTGTTTCGCTAGTGGTGGTATAGTCCGCCACTCCCAAATGTTTTTTTTATGTGTTCTCAAATACTTTTGGTACATCTTAGGATGAACCACCGTCCGCATATACACAAAAAATGTGCGGTTATCTAGGTCATCAATCACGTTACCCCAAAACCCACGACCAGCAAAACGACCCCTACCGACTGGGTCAGGTATTGCCGCACGGGGTAACGAAGTAGTGATGGTGACAACTTTCTATAATGAAATGAGCACACTCATTTCATTACAGTTATGTTAACATTTATTTATTAATTTAATGTCACAATTATACAATTTACAATTTTTATTTATATTAAGTTTATACAATTTTTAAAAATTCTATTGCATGTGAAGATGGAGTTTTTATTGTTAATTTAATTGTTTTATACAAGCAAAACAAATAGTAAGTGTGCATCATATTTCCTTATTCACACATTAGTAACAGTGATATTCTTTATACTTATTTTGATTTTTATATCATATTTTTAGTTTTAATGTTATATATATACATTTGAGAATGGTTCTGAGCAACCGAAATATTATGTTTTTTGCTAAATAAATATGTTTATCATCGAATACATGTATTGTTTTTATGAGTGTTCGTAAAAGCACATAATTGGATTAAAACCTTTAGAAACAAATTTAGCAAAAACGTTATACAATATTGGATTATTTATTTTATTATTAATTTTTAATTTAATGTTTATTTCGTTAACTCACAATCTAGAATAGTGCCAAAAACTTCAAATTCCCCAAAAAGTGCAGATTAGTTCGAACAAATTAATCCAGTTAGTATCGACGTTCACATGCAGGTATCGCGTCAATCATTTCTATGTTATTATTATTACACTCAACTCCAAATAATGCATTGGAATTCATCCACCATTGACAATTTGAGTTGTCATTTTGGAACTTTGAATATTTTGGTAACTATTGAAGATAAGTATAATTATTTTATTTACATTAAAATTACATAAGTTATTAATTATTAATTCTATTTTTCAGGATAAACAAAATTTTTACAATAGTAAAGAGTAAGTATTTATTTAATCTACATGTTAATTTATATTATTTTTTGTTCTATTTTAGGATATGTTGGTTAATGTTTTCGGGTATGAGATTTGAATGATTTGGTAAGTAGGTCTTATGACCATTAGTTTCGAATACATTTTCATTATTTATTTAAATGCTTAAACATAAATAATATGACCCTTCGCGCCGGATTACACCTCTGGCGGAATTATGATATGATTCTGAGTTAAATTGACTGATGTCACTATTTGCAACAATATGGCCATTCTCACCGGATTACACCTCTAGCGGAATTCTGATATGATTTTGAAATAAATTGACTTATGTCACTATTTGTAAACCATTTGGCCCTTCGCGCCGGATTATACCTCTAGCGGAATTCTGATATGATTCTGAGTTAAATTGACTGATGTCACTATTTGTAAACAATTTGGACCTTCGCACCGGATTATACCTCTTGTTGTGAAGTAAATTCACCAAACCCCCAAAATATTATTACAATTAAACTAAATACTAAATTAAAAATTTAAAAATTATTATTATTATTATTATTATTATCTTTATTTCAAATAAAATATATACATAATGAAAGCTAATTACAAGCAAAACAATTTAAAAATTTGAAATAGAGTAAAGCTCCTTTAGACATTACGTCTGTAGTGGAGCAATTAAAAACAAACTATTAATAAAATTAATATAATATTCTTTGGATATCAGTATAAAATAATAATAATTTTCTACAATATACAAGCTCAGTTATTATTACATTATATACATTTTTTACACGAAGACACATTGGAATATAGCATACTTCAATTCTAATGCTAAAAATATCGCTCAATATTATCCATGCCAAGCAGCCAATTGAATTTCTCTGTTAAATTTGTGTTTCTGCATAGATGGAAGTATTTTCACGTGGTTAGGTAAAAGATGGAACCAAAACGGTGCCATATATAGATAAAATCTCCTAAACTTTTCATTATTACAACGAAGACCGATAAAATTGTTTGGATTTCTCATATTATGCGCATGATTTATTCGATTATGATAACTATTGCTGCGAACAAAAAACATTTTCAATACTTTAAATACATATAGATACCTCAGTGGCAACAAATTCAGCTCACGGAAAAGCGGAATTGTGGGTGTAGTTTTCGGGCGAGCGTAAATTAATTTCACAATTCTTTTTTGCGCTATAAAAAGATCAACAATATTGGCAAAGTAAATTCCACCCCAACTAGTTATCCCATACATTATAATGGATTCTACAAGAGCATGATATAACCTTCTTAAAATATAAGATGGACATAAAGGTCGAAGATTATAAAATTTATGCACCGCAGTAATAACAATTTTCCTGATATTAGTTAGGTGGGAGGACCAATTTAGCCATGAGTCAATTATTACACCTAAGTATTTAAACTCGTTTACGCAGGGTAAATCAAAACACTGACCAAAACATGAATTCTTATCGCATGAGTATACATGATACTTGAAAAAGTTTTGATCAACTGTTGTGTCAGGTCGTCTAAAATGCAAAACTCTAGATTTGTCACTCGCAACTAGTCGGTAACAGAAAAACCATTTACTTAAAATGTGTAAGTCAATTTCAATAAATTGTTTAATTTTTAGGTAATTATTAGACGCATATGTTAAAGCCAAATCATCTGCGAACGCAGTAGCACAGCCAGTGAGATTTATTTCAAAAACGGAATTAAAATAAATTAAAAATAATAAAGGTCCCAAAACTGAGCCTTGAGGAACACCACATCTCAAATTACCTGGAAGACTGTTTGCGTTATTAACTTTAACAATTTGGCTACGATTACGAAGGTAACTGATAAACCATTCCAGCACCATTCCTCTAACTCCAATACTTGACAATTTTGTAATGAGTATGCCATGGTTAACAGTATCAAAAGCTTTTGAAATATCCATAAATACGGCGGAGTATTTTTGAGAGTTGTTAATGGCTAGATAAATATTACTCAAAAAATCTAAGAGAGCTTCCTCCGTAGATTTTCCAGCTGTAAATCCAAATTGGTGATCATTAAAAAATTTAATTTTACCAAGGTATGAGATCAATCGTCGTTTAATTAATTTCTCAAATAATTTGGAAAATGTACTCAATAAGGAGATTGGTCTGTAATTATTCATATGCAGAGCATCACCCTTTTTTAAAATCGGAATAACAACAGCTATTTTCAAAGCGACTGGAAAAATTCCACTCTTTAAGCTGAGATTAAATAAAAACCTTAATATGTCAACCAAATACCAAGCACAGTTTTTAACAACTACATTATCTACTCCATCGTATCCTTTAGAGTGTTTGTTTTTTAACTTCTGAATTTCAGATAGAATCTCTAAAGAATTGATTTCCTCAAAATAGCAAGAAGTACCATAATTTTCTCGGTTTCCAAGAATAAACCGTTTTTGCTCTTCACTGTGTAACATGACCGACTGTTAATATCGGCCAGTTAACAGAAATTATTTTATTCCCGGAGAGGCTTTGAACGGTCATATGTAGCCGGCTAGAGCTCAGTGGATTGAGGTGGGATTTTCAAAGCATCAGGGAATCTTGTAAGACCGTGAGGACAAAGAAAAAAAAAGGAATACTGAAGAAGACAAAAAAAAACTAGAAAGGAAACAAGACAGGATCAACTCACCATATGGCTGCGAATACACTTACCAATTCATCTTAATACGCTCGGTTAGCGTCTCATGCTGAAAAGCAACACTTTATGAAAAGAACGAGAATGAACCGAAAAACCATCAAAGAAATAAAAAAAATAGGAAACTCATAAAAAAAATTTGAAAAAGAGGAGAAAGATAATTTTCTTTTAACTAATTTATTGCATTACAAAAAAAAACAAAGAAAGCAATAAAATCATGAATGAATAAACTTTAGAGAAATTAACTTAACCTAATGACGTCATGTGTAATAACAAAGATGAGAGGAAAATAGCAAATATAAACTAAAAAGGTATTGACAAAAAAAATGAATTGCCATAAATTTAACTATTTACCCTCATCATAGTAAATCTAAGAAAATGTATGTACTTAAAAATATTAATAATAATAATAATAATATGTATAATATAATAAAACATAAAAAGGTATTATAAAAATCTTATCTTAATTTGATACGAGCTTGCTGCCAATAATCCAGTAGGCTCAATGTCTTTTGTATTTAATCATAGTATTTTAGTGTTATCACTACAAAGTTTATACATAAAACTATGATCTGAGTTATTTTTATTTAATTTCACTTATTGTTTGTTAATTTATTTTCCACTAAATATACTTTGGATTTTCACTAAGTTAAGTACATATGATTTTATTACAACACACTTTTCCAAAAATAATTTTGTTTATGAATTTTTATAGCGGTTGTTTTTACTTATTTACACAGTAATAAAATCAGGTGATCCCATGTATTGGTTTATTTTCTGATGAGACCGTTTTACTGGTTTGACGCACTTTATAGTTTTAAATTATATATATTTTTTTTTTTTTTTTTTTTTTTTATATTTGTAATTTAGTTTAATATTTTTATTAAAGTTTATTTTACGTTTAGGTATTTAAATTTGAACTAATAATATAACATTTCATTTAGATAAGATAGATTTAGGAAACTTTTTGTTGTTTCATATGTGGACAAATTCCGACATTTTAATTTATTTTCGAATGTATTATTTTACACCCAAACAAAATCACTTAACTTAACTACTTATTATTAAACATGAATTAGATATTACTTTTTATATAAATTATTGATATTCGTTATTGAATTCATTCACTTTTTTATTGTTTTTGAATAGTTTTACAATCCAAAATTATAGATATTAAATTACAACGGATACATAACACAGTTATCGCCCGATGATAGAGTTTCAAACATTTTTGTTTTTCTAATCATGGTCTCAAGTCCAACCATATTTTTAATTATTTTTAGAAAATTAAACTACCACAATATACGAAAACTTTGCCGTATAAGCCACAAACTTAGAGAAAAAAAAACTTAATTAAAGCTAAACAAACTGATTTGATTTTTATTATTTTTTTCTTTAATAATCAACTGATCAATCTGGTAGCAAAACCAAAAAAAAATTAATTTTAAATCTTTTAATTTTATAACTTATTGTTGGATTATTATCCTCTTCGATAAGGTCATCCAAAAATTTTTAAACCGACTAAAAAAAATTCCAAAATGTTCACCTTTTTTATACCCATCAATAAATTTGATAACAATACTTAGCCCACAAAAATGATTCTTAATTTTTTTTTTTTCTACAATTTTTGAACGGGACCATCCAGTTGGTTTTCCCCTTTACAATAACTTGTTTTTTTTTTTTTTCTTAACTGGCCACAATTCTATTCCCACAGGGGTCTTAAACCCTTGAAACGTCAAGCGATGCTGGCCGTTACAAATCGTGGGGACGACTCACACCCAGGAGATGTCTCATAGCCGGGCAAATATTGGATAAATATAGATGAGCGACATGACTTGCATCGCTAAATTTTCAAGTCTTTAAAATGATAAATTCCCAAGACATTACCCTCTACATCGGCAACCTCACAAGCCACATTACCCACAAGTCGAGTAACCATACATTTTATGAATTTAGGGGCGAGCTTTGCTGCATATTTATCTACTGCCTTACTTTGCTTAAAATTTCTAACAAAGGCTATTTGTCCAATATTAATTTTGGGATGTCGAGTTCTTAAATCATATCTAATTTTATTTCGAGCAGCCGCTTTCGTAAGATTATTTTGGACATCTTCATAAACTTTATAGAGATATTCGGGTTTTTCTATGCTATGAACATGGTTACCACCAAATTGAGAAGCTTGTCGCAACAGTTCATACACGGAACCATGCGAAACGGCATGCTGACCAAAAACAATAAAGTGAGGAGAATACTGGGAAGAATCGTGAATTACATTGCGGAGAGCATGAGTTATGGCGAACAGATTTGAATCCCAGACCCGTTGGTCAGTCTTAATATACGCCCGCAAAGAAGCTAACAAAGTACGATTAACGCGCTCTGAGGCATTCCCTTGCGGTGAGTATTTTGCGGTAAAGACATGCCTGACCCCATACTTCTTGCACAGATTCTGAACGAGTAAGGATTCAAACTGCCTACCGTTATCAGTAAAAATAACCTCCGGTACTCCGAACATTAAAAATATTTGAGTTTCAAGAAATTTACATACTTCAATAGCAGTTGCCTGACGAACGGGTTTGGTGATCACGAATTTGGAAAAGTGGTCTAAGGCAATAAGGATTCCGGTATTGCCATTCTTAGTGCGGGGATAGGGCCCCAAGAAGTCAAGATACACTCTCTGAAAGGGTCTAAACGTCATGGGAAGAGAGCCGAGAGGGGGTTTGCATATTTGGTTCGAAGGCTTATTCGCTTTACAATCCTCACAGGAATTTATAAATTGTGTTACATCTGAATTTATAGTGGGCCAGTAATAATAACGTCGAATGAGCTCAGAGGTTTTACTGATACCCAGATGAGCACCAGTAGGAAGACAATGAGCGGCAATCAGCAAGCTGCGTCGAAGTGATTCAGGAATAAGCAGTTTATATTGTGGAATATCCGGTAGATAAGCTTCATTGGAAGATAGATTAATATAAACTAAATGTTGTACTGTAACTAGGTTTATTTTCTTATTAGATTGTTGGAGTGAATGTGCTAATTGTTCATAATCAGAATCACGAAAAGCTGGCAAAGACGTGTCGACATGAAGTGGAGAATTTAGTGAAGGGAGCTGAACATCGAGAGATTCAATTTCAATCCGTGATAATGCGTCAGGAACTGCATTTTGGGATCCTTTCCTAAATTCGATCTCAAAATTAAACCCTTGAAGCTTTAAGCTCCACCGTGCCAGTCGACCAGTAACATCCTTAAGGGACATAAGCCATTTCAGGCTTGCGTGGTCGGTTATGACTGTGAACGGTAGACCCTCCACATACAATCGAAACTTCTTAATCGCTTCTACAGCGGCTAAACACTCTTGCTCCGTTACAGAATAGTTACGTTGAGCACCATTCAATTTTTTGGACATAAAGGCTATAGGCCTATCGTTTCCTTCCTCATCCCTTTGGAATAACACTGCCCCAATACCCGTGGAACTGGCATCACACTGGATGTAGAACCGAGAATTAAAATTTGGAGTGACAAGAACTGGTGCTGAAGCGAGTGCGTGCTTCAATGTCTCAAACGCCAATTCAGCTTCTTCGGACCACACAAACTTCCGGTTCTTTTTGAGAAGAGCAGAAAGAGGAGCAGATATAGTAGAGTACCCGTGTATAAATCGGCGATACCATCCCGTGACACCAAGAAACCGTCTCATTTGTCGAATGTTCTTCGGTCTAGGGAATTTGAGAATGGCCTCGACCTTGCCCGAATTAGGTTCCAATCCTCGCTCACCAACAACATAACCCAGGTATTCGATCTCTTTCAGAAGAAACTTGCTTTTCTGCACATTTATCGTCAGACCAGCTTTTGTCAGCCTTTCGGCGACATCCTGAAGCAACGATAAATGCTCATCAAAATCAGCAGTAGTTACAAGCAAGTCATCCAGATAAACGAATACCCGGTCATGCAGTTGATGAGGAATCACACTGGACATCAATCTACACAAGGTCTGAGGCGCATTACAAAGACCGAAGGGCATGACTTTAAACTGATATAATGGTCGTCCCGGGATGGTAAACGCTGTCTTTTCCTTCGAGTCTGAATCCAGAGGTATTTGCCAGAAGGCATCCTTTAAATCCAGACTCGAAATAAACCGGGTACGATCCAACCTGCTTAGCAAACCGTCAATCAGAGGCAAGGGGAATGCATCCTTCTTAGTTAAGCTGTTTAGCCGTCGAGCGTCAAGACATAGTCGAACACCACCATCCTTCCGCGCCACGGTCGCCATTGGGGAGCTCCAAGCACTATGGCTCTCCTCGATGACATCCAAACTTATCATTCGATCTATTTCTTGATAGATTTGTTGTTGTCTGGCAGGGGATACAGCATAATGTCGCTGCTTAACGGGTTGAGCATCGCCAACGTCGATCTTATGATTCAGCAGGTGGGTTCGCCCCAGCCCTAATCGTTCCGAACTAGGAAACATCTCCACTACAGCTTGTAGCCTTTGACGCTGAATTACCGAGAGCATATGTTGGTTATTGTCAGGGGAAGTAGGTTTTTCACTAGATGAATCAGGCAAAGACGCTGTAACTGATGAAATTAGCGAGGGCTCTATTCCAAATTTACGCCAGAAATCGCAGCCTAAATAAAGGGGTTGCTGTAACTCCGGAACAATGAATAGCTTCATTTCAAGAGTTTTATTATTATATGAAATATTAGCATTTACAAATCCGTGAATTTTAAGCGGAGAACCATTAGCAATTTGAACAAATGCTGGGATCGAATGAAGAGGTAAATGTTGGTCCTCAATGAATTGAAGTGAGTTCCTTCCTAAAGCAGAGATGTTAGCTCCACTGTCTAACAAACCGTAAACTTCAGTGTCATTAATGGACACCTTTGCATAGGGACGATTGTCTTCAAGGAATTTAATGGAACTGCAAAATTTGGTTTTAGAGATATTACGATACATTTGTTGTCGTATTTTGAAATAATTAATAGAGCGACAAATCCGGGAATTACTAGAAAGTTTTTCGATTTTGTGAGAATCTTTAAGTTTTGGTATTACTTCGATTGCTGATTTGGGGATCGCTGAAGGATTTGTATGGGAGAACGACCCGACCCTCCGATAGTAGTCTCCCTTACTGGGTTTAACGACGAAACTTTCCGATTACAAAAATTACAGTGTGGCTTTAAAACATTCGGCGTACCACAACCATAACAAAATATTTGGTTACGAATAAGGTCACAATCCATATACGGATGTCCAACTCGTCTACAATTCCAGCAAGTGGGAACTGAGGGAGAGAGTGATTGATTTTGCGATATTTTTGTAGGGTTAGCTAGAGTTGAATGAACAGCCTCTACATTAAACGAATTTACGATTGGACACTCGGATGCTTTTGGAACTATAAATGGTTGATGACCATGAGAAGCGGAAGGTTCAACAACTAAAGGTTGTGTTGAAGTCTGGGCATAAATATTAGAGCCTTTAATATCACACATTTCCATTTCATTTATTCGCCCCACCTGAGAAGATCTTTGCACTACCTGTTCGGGAACCAGTCCGACACTTCTCCAAATATCTTCAGTAGCTACGCAAGTACTGACTAGATCTGAAACTGATAATATTTGCCGCCCTGCAAGGTGAACTTGTAATCCAGCTCGCATATTTTTCTTAAGAATCTCCAATATCTGCAGTTCAGAGAACGGGACTTTTAAAGGAATTGCTAAGTTTAAGATATCATAATAAAATTCAGTGAATGGTTCTCTGGGACGTTGTTTTCGAGCATCTATGAGACGTAAAATATCTACATCAGTCCGTCGGTCCTGAAACCGATGAGTGAAAGCCGTTTTAAATTGATTCCAGTCACAACCCGGCTGTCTTTCAAGCACTAGCCAATAATGTTCACCAGCAGCACCCTTCAACAGAGACGGCATATCATTGATTAGCTG
This sequence comes from Tipula vernalis, assembly GCA_958295665.1. Classification (NCBI taxonomy): domain Eukaryota; kingdom Metazoa; phylum Arthropoda; class Insecta; order Diptera; family Tipulidae; genus Tipula; species Tipula vernalis. The sequence continues at coordinate 120,026,404 of OY282559.1, forward strand.
GTGCAATGGTACATTATTGGTTTTGGCCATATGCTCCGCACGATATAAAAATCGTTCTACTGCTAATCCTGTTGCAGACCCATCGAATGAGATTCCCCATTTATGAACAGGTGTCGCATGAGACAAATATTCTTGAGATGTTCGGGACGGTTGTGGTCTACTATCAGTTGGCTTCACTACTTCTGTTGAGGTAGCAACATTTTGGTGAATTGAAGTACTTGGTCTAATAGAATTTTGTTGCAACTGATTCTCTCCAGGAGGTTGACTATTTGGAATAAAAGTACCCAAATTTGGAGGACAAGTAGCAGGGTAAGTTGCGGTTGGTGCTAAAGGCGGTTGAGGTGGAAGAATGTATGATTGTTGAGCCAATGCGTACGGGTTTAACGGTAAATACGGATAATTGTAAGAAAAAGGAAATAATGACGGTTGGTTTTGAAAATTGTGAAAAATAGGGATATTTGGATGAGACGGTGATGAATGCTGTAACACAGGTGGTTCTATCACGGCTGGTGGTATCTGCTGCCTAACCTCATCGATATTAATAGAGGTTCCGTCATCCTTACCAGTCTGACTTATAGTATTTCCATTTGGAGTAGGCAATTGGGATTTAGACTGAATATTAAGCTGAATCGCATTAATTCCTACCGAAAAATCAGCATTTTCAGGATTAAAATTTGATTCTTCGTGCGGCACTGGGTGTGGTGCACTTACCATTAATTCCAACAGGTCGTCTGGGTCTATTTGAGTCGTACTAAGGTCAAGAAGAGCCTCCTGTAAAGTTTGCTCATTTAAAGAAAATCGCCGACAAATTTCTAAAAGGGATGTACACACCTGTACTAGTTTGGTAGCGGGAATTCTGATGACTTCAAAAGTCAGAATACGTTCACCTCTGGCTTTTAGATGGCATAATTTTGAAATTAATGCAGAATATTCATTCGTGTCCAAATTGGGGTTTTGAATACAATTCAATAACTTGATTTGAAGATGTTGTAGCTTAAAAACACATATGGAGACTTCATTATGAGGATGTACTAAAGCTTGTCTATGTGGCTGAGTTGGTTTACCCGTGATAGAAGCTTCTTCTTTGCAAAAAGCTTCATTGAGATTTGCCTTTTGGATCTCCCCATCACCTTCAAGGTGCCGGATTTCAAATTCAATAGCTAATTCCTCACTAGATAAATCCTGGGAACGTATCCTAAAGGTAGCCATGTTTTGATTTGGGGAAAAAAAAATTAAAAATACTTAATATAAAAATAATTATGTAATTAATTAATACCTTAATTAATAAAAAAAATTAATAAAATTCAAATTGTTTAACTACTACTACTTTGTTACAAACTTTATTGATATTATGCTAACTTCTAACTAATTTCAATACTCGGGCAGAGAATTGATTACTAATAATTTTAAAAATCAGAATACCCAATTACTAAAAAAAATGAACAAATTTGGTTTCACTTAAATCACTATACTTTATTAAGTTAATCTTGATTGTTAAAGAAAATATCAAATGCAAAAAAAATAATAAACAATTCAATTATATCATAAAGATGAAGTTGGTAAGGTTTCCTCCACAGCACTTTCGGTAAATTTTCATAACGTGAGTTGATTTCTGCCTTGGGGAAAGAAAGGAACAATAATAAAGAATCAATCTGGAGAACTGACAAATGAATCGACATTATTAGTAAAAATAACAGATGCACCTGCGCCAGATTAGGAATAAGAAATTAACCAAAAATAGCTCACCATAGAACCGACCAATGAATCAACGAACCAAAAAAAAATATTTCATCCGGATGCATTAGCGATGGTAAGATAATCTTGATAAAAATTGAAAGGTAATAACTGCGATGAACAATAAAACCACAACACAAACATTAAAATCAACATTACAAAGAATGGAAGAAGTGCGATTGTGATTCCATTGAATCATCACAGATTAAGGGGACAGGAATTGACTAGCATAACCGATTAAACCCCAAAGCAAACATCAAAATCAATATTCCTAACGAAGAATAGAATTGATGCGAACAGGATTCCATCGGATTATTCCAGCATAAAAATGATATAGAAAATTAGACAATACTGAAAAATTAGTTTAGACAAGCAAACAAAAGAATTCACGAATGATTCTAACAACTGAATCAACAAGCCAATGCTTGGATGCAGCTACGAATTCGGGATAATTAAAAAAAACAATGTGGATCTGAATGCGGAATTAAAAAAAAACAAATTAATTAGGATTGAAAATGATTTTAAATGAACTACTGTAAAAAAAATGGACTACTGAAATGTTATAAATGAAATTTAATTTATCTAAAATAAGATTCAGTTAATTACTCGAGCACCACTGTAAGAACAGTAAAGCATAGTTTACAACAAATAAGAAGGGATAGTGAAAGGAAAGCCATTGAAGAAGTTTGGGCGCCACTGTAACATGACCGACTGTTAATATCGGCCAGTTAACAGAAATTATTTTATTCCCGGAGAGGCTTTGAACGGTCATATGTAGCCGGCTAGAGCTCAGTGGATTGAGGTGGGATTTTCAAAGCATCAGGGAATCTTGTAAGACCGTGAGGACAAAGAAAAAAAAAGGAATACTGAAGAAGACAAAAAAAAACTAGAAAGGAAACAAGACAGGATCAACTCACCATATGGCTGCGAATACACTTACCAATTCATCTTAATACGCTCGGTTAGCGTCTCATGCTGAAAAGCAACACTTTATGAAAAGAACGAGAATGAACCGAAAAACCATCAAAGAAATAAAAAAAATAGGAAACTCATAAAAAAAATTTGAAAAAGAGGAGAAAGATAATTTTCTTTTAACTAATTTATTGCATTACAAAAAAAAACAAAGAAAGCAATAAAATCATGAATGAATAAACTTTAGAGAAATTAACTTAACCTAATGACGTCATGTGTAATAACAAAGATGAGAGGAAAATAGCAAATATAAACTAAAAAGGTATTGACAAAAAAAATGAATTGCCATAAATTTAACTATTTACCCTCATCATAGTAAATCTAAGAAAATGTATGTACTTAAAAATATTAATAATAATAATAATAATATGTATAATATAATAAAACATAAAAAGGTATTATAAAAATCTTATCTTAATTTGATACGAGCTTGCTGCCAATAATCCAGTAGGCTCAATGTCTTTTGTATTTAATCATAGTATTTTAGTGTTATCACTACAAAGTTTATACATAAAACTATGATCTGAGTTATTTTTATTTAATTTCACTTATTGTTTGTTAATTTATTTTCCACTAAATATACTTTGGATTTTCACTAAGTTAAGTACATATGATTTTATTACAACACACTTTTCCAAAAATAATTTTGTTTATGAATTTTTATAGCGGTTGTTTTTACTTATTTACACAGTAATAAAATCAGGTGATCCCATGTATTGGTTTATTTTCTGATGAGACCGTTTTACTGGTTTGACGCACTTTATAGTTTTAAATTATATATATTTTTTTTTTTTTTTTTTTTTTTTATATTTGTAATTTAGTTTAATATTTTTATTAAAGTTTATTTTACGTTTAGGTATTTAAATTTGAACTAATAATATAACATTTCATTTAGATAAGATAGATTTAGGAAACTTTTTGTTGTTTCATATGTGGACAAATTCCGACATTTTAATTTATTTTCGAATGTATTATTTTACACCCAAACAAAATCACTTAACTTAACTACTTATTATTAAACATGAATTAGATATTACTTTTTATATAAATTATTGATATTCGTTATTGAATTCATTCACTTTTTTATTGTTTTTGAATAGTTTTACAATCCAAAATTATAGATATTAAATTACAACGGATACATAACACAGTTATCGCCCGATGATAGAGTTTCAAACATTTTTGTTTTTCTAATCATGGTCTCAAGTCCAACCATATTTTTAATTATTTTTAGAAAATTAAACTACCACAATATACGAAAACTTTGCCGTATAAGCCACAAACTTAGAGAAAAAAAAACTTAATTAAAGCTAAACAAACTGATTTGATTTTTATTATTTTTTTTCTTTAATAATCAACTGATCAATCTGGTAGCAAAACCAAAAAAAAATTAATTTTAAATCTTTTAATTTTATAACTTATTGTTGGATTATTATCCTCTTCGATAAGGTCATCCAAAAATTTTTAAACCGACTAAAAAAAATTCCAAAATGTTCATCTTTTTTATACCCATCAATAAATTTGATAACAATACTTAGCCCACAAAAATGATTCTTAATTTTTTTTTTTCTACAATTTTTGAACGGGACCATCCAGTTGGTTTTCCCCTTTACAATAACTTGTTTTTTTTTTTTTTTCTTAACTGGCCACAATTCTATTCCCACAGGGGTCTTAAACCCTTGAAACGTCAAGCGATGCTGGCCGTTACAACTGTTATTAGTACTATTAAGAATAATTTCAGAAGTTGGCTCTGAAGATACATTTATAAAAAAATTATTAAACTCATTACATATATTTTGATTATCAGTAAGTAGAGTATTAGATTGATTTTTATAAATATGCGTTATCTGGTTTTTACATGTACCTCTACCCAAAATATCGTCAATTTCCTTCCACATAAGCTTAGGATTATTTCCAATTAATTCAAATTTATTTTTATAATATAATCTTTTAACCCGTTTAACATTAATATTTACGCGTTTAGAAAGTTTTTGAACATAATTTTTTAACCGAGCGCTATTAGGATATTTTCTTAGTTTTTTTGAAAAATGTTTTAGTTTATTAATTTGACATAAAAGGTAAGAATTCATCCAGGGCTTTAACTTCTTATTATTGCGATTTGTAATTATGTCTTTGGAAAAATCAATATGATAATTGAGAATTTTTAAGAAAATGTTGAATGCTGTATTGCAATCCTTTTCACAATAAACAAGGTTCCAGTTTTCCACTAGGAGACGATCTCTAAGTTTGTCATAATTTACTTTAGAAATACTTTCCGCATAACATGCAACAGGACTTTTCGATGATGCAAAAATATTAAGTGTAATTAAATTATGATCCGAAAAATGAATAGGTAAGTTATCAATACTAAAATTGTAAGTATTATTGGATTTCACAAATACATGATCTAGACATGATAGTTTCCTAGTTGGATTGTTAGAGACACTGAGGAATCCATATGATGCAAGCATTGTTTGGTAGTTGAAACTACTTACGTTGTCTAATATATTGATATTAAGATCACCTAAGATAACTATATTATTATTGTTAATTGTATCCAGCAAATTATCCAAATCATTACAAAAAACGTTAAGATCGCTATTACAAAAGCGGTAAAAACATAGAAAAGTCCAAAAAATTTTATCTAACTGAATGTTTAAACTAAGGACATCAGCTGAACTCCAATTACTAATATAACATGTTACAAATGTATACTTTTTATTTATAAATACACCAACTCCACCGGCGCGGTAATTATCATTACAGCAAGCTTTAAAATTGTAATTCGGCAAATTGAATTCTGTAATTTCGTGCGAATAAATCCAGATTTCAGAAACAAAAATCAAATCATGTTGAGTTTTTAGACTGGCTATAAACGTACTAAATATATCAAAATTTGCTCTTAAACTTCGAATATTTTGGTGTAATATACTATATTCACTACTCATAACGAATGCGAATCAATAATATTTTACATACAATGAAAATGATAAAAAGAGCGAAAATAATTAAAATTTCAGTAATAATCGTAAAATAACCTGTTAAATATAGTATATTAGTACGTTTAATAATAGGATACTTAATGTAGACATAAAGATTAGAAATAGTTTTAGAAAAAATAAAAAACGAGTAAAGCGCTAAAAAATAATTTCTATTGTGCTTTACATGCAATGCATTAATATTCAATGTTGCCAACGTTACGGAAACTAAACACAAAATAATAATCAAAATTGAAACTGTAAAAGTAATGTAAATAAACAATAAAAGTGGTGGAATCGAAATAAAATGGAACAAAATCACAATAAAAGATAAAAATTGAGCTTGTACAGGCAAATAAATTATTATACTTAACAATTTAAAAAGCATAAGAATCCAGGATGATTTCTTGACTGTCATTTTCCCTAATTTTAGAATCGATAACGATATTCTAATCAGCATTTTCAATTGGATGATGACTACTTGCAACCCGAAAAATATCACAAAATGATTGTATTCGATGAGCATTTGATCCCTCGGAATTCCGTAAGTAAATTTGACCATTTTTGCACCATAAAAATTTGTAATTGTACTTCAATTTTATGTTTTTAGCTTCATGATATAGCTTGCTTTGGATCATACAATGACCTAAAACGTAAACTTAAACAGAAAAATTCCAAACATGATATGCACAACACAAGAAATAATTAGCAATGTCCTAGAAATACATACATTACAAAATTATGCATAAAATAATTTTTTTTTTTTGAAACCAGAAACCTCAAAACAATAAAATAATAACTTTATGAAATTACCTATGTACACATAATTATATGACATTTAGGCGTAAATAAAGTTTTTTAAATTACATAAATTCAAGCAAATTAATTAAACGCATAAACTCAAAATAAATTGAAGGTCCAAACCACAACAAAAATCAATTCGAAGTATATTATTATAAGCAGAAATCGCGAAAAATGATAGTTTTGTGTTTTAAGAAAATTAAATTCAAGCAAAATCAATAACGGAAATGTGGGAAATGACACTTCTGTTTCCGAAAAACAAATTACGTTATAAAAAAACATAAATTAGCAAAATTAACAAATTCAAATTTATTGTTGTAAATAACCAATATCTTTTAGTATATAAGATCATAGAATTTTAACGAAAAGAATAATTGTAATTTAAACGTCAACACATATCGTCATATTTTAAAAATCTTTTAATTCAAAATAAATCGTAACATTTTTAACTTAATCCATTCTTTTTTAAAACATAAATAAAAAATAAAAAAACTATACAAGTTCCAGTCAAGCTGTCCAGAGAGTAGTCCAACATCTGATCCAGAAAATATTGTAAGTATTTCAACATATTAACCTACAATCACCCAGACTCAAGTCTAACACTGGTGCCGAAACATAAAAGTGTTTCGCACAAGTTTTCGACACCCTTCGTTACCTTGAGAATCCGATTCGCACAACTAACTCAGATTTAACAAAGTATAAATTATAACGATATTTTATAAGTTATATAACAATGGCGCTGTAGACAGGATACTCTAGGCGCTATCGACAACCATCCCGCAATTGCAGTACCTGCTGCTGGAGGAAGAATGGATTTTGAGAATGCTCGAAGATTCGTAATTCGAGTGACAAATCTTATACATCAAGATACACCAATTGAGCCATTATTCATTGGTTGCTGCTATGATTGTTGCTTATGCAAAATGTGGGTCAACAACTCCTGACTTTCTACAAAGAGTAATTGATGGCGTTCGAGAAGTACATGGAGTACGTATTCGTTTGAATGAAAATGTTATCAGAAATTTCTGGGGTATTGCATCAAGATGGATAACAGACAGAAATTCTCAACAATTATTTACTGAGCTTACTGCAGTTTATCCCACTGCATTAACTTTACGCCTGGGATTAACTATACAACAAGCAGCAGGAGGAGGTCTAACAGCATATAGGATTATAGGAGTAGCCATCAGACGGCACCCAACTTTTGACTGGGATGTAATTAATACTTGGTTTCCTATCGACTAGGCAAATTATGCAGCAGCATTACAAGAAATTAGAAATAATATGTATTATGGATTTAGACGTGACATTGGGGTAAGGAGATCCACCTTGTTCAAATCTCTTGCTTGGATAGCAAAAGAACTCTTGGTCAGAGTTGATGGTAAGGCGACCTTACAAAACTATCAAAGGGTCTCGGTAAACTATCATTATCAATTGTAAATACGGTTTGTTAAAAAAAATTACGATTATTCTTGATTTACACGTGACGTGATGAGCAAAGAAAGATGAAAATGAGACATGGAAATATACTAACTACCTCTATTTTTTGTATACCTTGCTCCCAACCGAGTTGATACTTTTGAACGAATTGATACTTTGAACCGAATTGATACTTGGAATCGAATTGATACTTTGAATAAGTTATTCTTTTGAGTTATTTGCTTGATACTTTTAGATAATTTTTATGCTGTAATTTTTTATAAATTTAACCCTCATCAATATATAACTACATGCGTGACATTCTCGGCTTTAATATGCCTTCAAAACAGAGTCTAATAAATTGGAAACTAATAAAACACTTGAAACCCGGTTTTAATGAACAAATTAGTAGATAAGCTATGCGGGTACGAGCGCAAAATTACATGTATTTTCTTATGAAGGTCTAAATTTGCTTTTTTTGGCGTCATTTCATATAAACATCATCTATGAGAGAGAGAGAGAGAGAGAGAGAAAGAGAGAGAGAAAGAGAGAGCGAGAGAGAGAGAGTAAAGAGAATAAAGATTGTCACATAAAATATGCAGTTAAACTGTGAGTAAATTCTCTCTCAATAATATTTATAGAAATATATAGAATAAGATTTAACTTTGCGGAATATAAAATAAAAATTTATTAAAACAAATAAATGATTAGGCTAATTAGTTATTAAATTTTTTTGTACAAGGCATATAATTATTTAGGTCAATTAAAATGTAGAACGATTCAACTTTAGAACCTACGTTAGTATAACATATGTATTGTCACTTAATGTAACTTATGTTAAATTAAAAGTTTATACTTCAATAACATTCTAAACATAAAGTCTAAACCAAAACAATAAAAATTATATGTTAAAGTATGTATGAGCAACATCACTAATATTATCTTTTCCCCTTGTTGACAATTAAGTACATACGATTTACATGAGAGTACGATATTAATATATGTATGACATATTAAAATGAGATTGATTAATGTATAGGAAATAAATAATACAGCACAGCAGTAAACACTCTCTCTCTCTCTCTCTATAAATATTTAGAATATGATGTTAAGATAGCTGACCTTGCGCGCATATGATAAATTTTTTTAAAAGCATATAATTATTTAGGTCAATTAAAATGTGGAACGATTCAACTTTTAGAACCTACGTCGGTATAACATATATATGTATAGTCAATTTCACTTAATGTAACAACAGATTCGAAAGTATATATGTATATACAGTAATGAGCAACATCACTAATATTATTTTTTTTCTCCTTGTTGACAATTAAGTACTATCGTATTCATATGTATTTGTGCAGTATACATTTTTAACGCAACACCACACAAACTTCTTTAAAATTGATATAAATAAAAATCTTCTTGAAAGTACTAATTTTTATTTAGTTAGCTTAATTATTCTGCTTTACATTCCAGTGAAAAAAAATTTTGAATACTTAATATTGAAAAACATACGGCTAATTTAATTTGATTCAAAATTATTTGTACAACTAAATTTTGATTCATATATATTTGTGCACACCAAGAAAACATGATTTATCTTGATTTTTATAACAGTAAAGTAAATTTTGTTATTTTTAAAATTGTTCTGGATCATCCTTAGTATTCCTTCATAGTTTTAATTGTAAGGTTGTAGTTAAAAATGCCTAAATCAGCGGAACTTAGTATTGAAGTCCGAGCAGCAATGGTAGTTGAATACAAAAATGGAATTTCGGCTACCGAATTAGCAAAAAAATACGGTTGTCACCGAAATTCAATCCTATATCAAGTTAAAAAGCAACAAAGAAATGTTACCTTAAGGAACGTTGTTAGAAGAGGAAGAAACCGAGTAACTTCTGCAAGAGACGATTCGGCAATAATAAGATATGTGAAAATTAATCCGGCGGCAACACAAAGAGAGGTTCAAAACCTGATAAATTCTTCGAAAAATCTTTCGATAAGCCAAACAACCGTTCATATAAGATTAAAGGAACATGGTATTAGTAATAGTAATACTAAAAACATATTAAAAACGAGATTGATTAATAAATAAGAAATAAATAATACAACACAGCAGTAAACACACTCTCTCTCTATAATATTTGTAAAGAAATATCTAAAATATGATGTTAAGATTGCTGACCTTGAGTGCATATGATAAGACGTTTGTGAATGTATAAAAATGTATGGCAATTCAATTTTGATGATGCAATAATTTTATTCATGACGAAATATCATTTTTAGGTACAAAAACAATTCAATTATAAAAGTTTATAAGCCAGATGGCCAGTAATAGAAATAATCGTAACTACCGTGAAGCACACGAAGAGGAGCCGCAACGTTTGGAGGCAGAGGAAGAGGACGTTCATCGCAAAGAGATCAGCGTCGGATGAACGATTACCTGCAGTCGAAAACTGATGATTGGTATGAGGCAACCAACATCGAGAAAAATTACAAAGCCCTCCAGAATAAGTCAAGTGGTGCAAAGTCAAGAAGACCACCACCAGCTGCAAAAATAAAACCTGAAGCAGCTCAGAAGCTCGACGATGACTTTGACGTCGACTTCTTCTCGGGAATGGAGCCACAGGATCACCTGTATGGAGCCAACTTTGAGCACTCCACTTTCCCCCTACTTATTGATTCCTCGTATGATACAATGTGTAGCATTGACCCCGGATTTAACCGAAGCATTGCCCGATGCATGTATCAGAAGTACAACGAGACGCTACTCAATGTTAAAATACTTGAGATAGAACAGGTTCAAAATAATCGGAGAACACTAATCGATGAAGGAAATCCTCTCGATTTAGTAAAGGATGTTCTCATCGATGCACCCATTTCCGCATACTTGGAAAACATCGGAAAAGGAACTACATTACAGGGTGATACAGTATTTATGAATCTACCCAATATCGCTATTCCCCAACTCGCAATACCAGCCGAATACGAATTAGATGACGATGACGAGCAAGTCCTGGTACGCCAAGAGATAGGTCCTGGTAGTTTCGGACCCGCTACCGAAGAGACACATAACGCATACGAATGCTATATGTCCCCACTCGTTACTTCATCACTTATAGAACAGACGATCGAAGCCAATAACAACAATAATTACGATAATTGGCAGCCTCTAACCCCAGGCAATTTTCCCATTAATGGAATGCCAAATGGAAACCTGTTAGGTTATGCTATCCCTGAACGTTTACACAGGGATACGATCAACAATCTTATGAAAGTCCGATTCGAATTAATCTCGCCAATACACCAACGCCTATACTACAGTAGTTATGTTATGGCGCACGTAGCCAATAGGTTACGTCTATCACTTGAAAAACGTAAAATAGTCGAAGGTTTCCCAGCGATTAAACCGTCCGAAACGATATTTGGATTCCTGACAAGTAAGTATCAGATGCCAGTATCAAGTGTTCTTGCTAGCGGACCAGCAAGTATACATTCGCACCAGCAGACGAGCCTTCCCTCAACACGTAAAATTGGTCTAATGGGAGTACGACGCCGCAGAGAAGATGACGCCACCGGTCCATGCTACACAGTAGTTGTAGATGGTGTTCATACTTCCCCCGAAGGATGGGATGAAACTGCAAACTTTAATTTCAATAACGAAGACGAATTCGGGTTAACCAAATTTGCTGACAATCCTGAGATGCGAATCAGCAAATACATTGATTATGGTCCCGACTCGGATAGAATTCAACTAACTTATTTATGGGTTAGTTCGAAATTCCGAAAACGTTAAGAACGTTTAGTATCCTGGCCTAAGGCTAGAAGAAAATCCACATCTGGAGTCCAGTGTGGTGCGCAGTTGTTTGGATGACCAGCAACGCCAGCTTGGAGGACCGGCTATACCTAAAAAAAAAAAAAATGACGAAATATTCTTTAATAGTAATAGTTTTTCTTTATTGCTATCCATTATGCAATTTACAAGAGATAACAAATGTATGCTCATTTGTGAAAAAAAATACATAACACACCTATAAATTCTCTCTCAATAATATTTATAGAAATATATAGAATAAGATTTAACTTTGCGGTATATAAAATAAAAATTGATTAAAAACAAATAAATTATTAGGCTAATTAGAATACAGGACGATCCAACTTTTAGAACCTATCAAAATTATTTTATTGGTAAATATAGTCATACATTATATGAAAATTACATTTACATCGAAAAATTAGTTTGTTATTGATTCGGTTACTTAATTGGATGAGGAAAAACAAAGATAAGAACATAATTGAACACTTATGATCGAGAATATTTTGGACTATACATTGTTATTATATAATTCGCTAAGTCAATAAGTGCTTAAGAACTATAAAATACTGCGTTTTTGATTTTACTGCCATTGTCTAAATGAGTTATGATTTTAATTCATTATCTAGAAGCGTCTAACTGCCTATACCGTTTTTATAAATATTGATAACAGATTCAGAGGATATTAAAAGTGTTCGGTGAGTAATTTGTAATATATTAAAAATTATTAAGTAAGAGTGAACATATATTAAATAATACTTTTCTTAAAAATATTCAGGTAATAACAAATTGAGAAAATGTCTAAAATAAGTCAATTCGTTAACACAACTAAATCGGCTCTCCTCAGTGCTACTCAAAATCCTGAGATTTTACCGGAATGTAATAAAAATTTAAAATTTCTTCGAAAAAAGCTGTAAAGATGTACCATTCCAGGAGATAAAAAACATATGGCATGTGCTATAGGCTTATTAACTGGATTTCGTACGCAAATGAAAATGATGAGAAAAAACAAAGACAAGCCGCAATGTACATCAAGACGTGTTAATTGGGAATATTTGCAAACAGCTTTTCATAATCGTATTAAAACTTTAGCCATAATCAACTTGACCCATATTGACCCAATAGATTTTCTGGGCGATTGTCAGAAAACTTTTCACATTCACATCAAAAAGCTATTAAAAAATGAATCTGCTTTGAAAATAAATGGAGTTTTCTGTGGTGAGTTTAAAATTGGTGATGATAATGGTGAAGATAAATTCGAGTTTAAATATATGAATACAAAAAAATCATGTGCTGTACCGGGATACAAACATTAATGAATGGTTCACTAAAAATATTAAAGTAAAAATATTAAAAGAACTCGAAGAGTTTCAAGAAAAGCAAAGTGGTTGGATCATTTCTGCAATCATAAATTTAACCATGAATATTAATAAATTCACACCACAACTGGGTTCATCATACATAGAGCTGCCAGATCAAATACAAAGGAAGGAGGCTTGTATTAACGTTAAAAATAGTGATAATGCGTGTTTTGCTTGGTCGTTAATGGCAGCATTGTACCCAGTGGAAAAAGATCCTCAACGCACAACCAAGTATGGGTCTTACTCAGAGAAATTTAATTTAAAAGGAATTCAATTTCCAATGACAATAAAACAAATCCCACGATTTGAAATGCAAAATAATGTCTCAATCAATGTATATGTGTTGAAGCTGCAAAAGTCTGGGAAGTATATTACATTGCCAACATATTTATCTAAAAATAAGAAGGACGAGCATGTGAATTTGCTCCTTATTCAAAATGATTACGAAAGCGCTGAAGGAGAAGAAGAAGAAGAAAGCGAAGCAGTAAATGAATTAAGGGAGCGTGAGCCGATTAAGTATCATTACGTTTGGATTAAAAATATTTCTCGTCTGTTATCGTCACAACTAACTAATCACAAAGGACAAACATATTTCTGTGATCGATGTCTACACTATTTCTATTCAATGAAGATACTACTAAAACACAGTGAGAATTGTATAAATCAAAATAATTGTAAAATTAGGTTACCTACAAAGGAACAAAAATATATTCAGTTTAAAAATTTTAAGAATAAGATAGTTGCGGCATTCATAATTTATGCGGATTTAGAATGTTTATTAAAAAAAGTTGAAGCTAATAATAATAATTATCAAAATCATGAGCCTTATAGTGTATAGGTTATTATGTGAAATGTTCATATGATAACACACTATCATTCTACAAATCATACCGTGGTGAGGCTTGTGTTTCTTGGTTTACCAAAGAATTAGCCTGTTTCGCGAAAACTTTAGATAATATATTGACTAATCCAGTAGAGATGAATGTTCTAACAGAAGAAGAAAATTCTTTGTTAAAAACAGTTTCGACATGTCATATATGTGAAAAACATTTTGACACTGATGATATTAAAGTCCGTGATCACTGTCATTTCACGGGGAAATTTAGAGGGGTTGCACATAATTATTGCAATATTAATTACAAAGAAGAAGGTCACACTGTTCCAATTGTGTTTCACAATCTAAGCGGTTATGATTCACATTTTATTATAGAAAATATAGCATTTGATATGCCTGGTAGAGTAGATTTATTACCAATAAACAAGGAGAAATACATATCATTTACTAAACATTTAAATTTCTATTTAACAAAATTTCGATTTATGGATAAAAGCTTAGATGACCTTTCATCATATTTGTCTACTTTTCCTAATTTAAAATCTGAATACCCGCTAATTTCAGATGACAAATTTTTGCTGTTAACTAAGAAGGTGTTTATCCTTACGATTATTTTGATAGTTCTCAAAAATTTGCAGAAGAAACACTCCCTCCGATTGAACAATTCTATAATAAACTCAATGATAGTAATATTAGTGAGAAACAATATACACATGCTCAAAATATTTGGAATAAATTCAATATAAGCAATTTGGGTGAATATTCAGATTTATATCTCAAAACAGATGTATTGTTGTTAACGGATGTTTTCGAGCAGTTTCGAGATAGTTATCATAAAACTTATGGCTTAGATCCAGCACATTATTTTACGCTTCCTGGATACACTTGGGATGCGATGCTAAAATATACATACTAATAAATCTTTAGAGCTACTTACCGATATTGATATGTTAATGTTCGTAGAGCGTGGAATTAGAGGTGGCTTAAGTCAGTGTACAAAACGTTACGTTAAAGCCAATAATAAATATATCAAAAATTATGATCCCGATAAAGAATCCACTTATTTAATGTATAATGATATTAATAATCAATACGGTTGGGCAATGTCACAATATTTACCTTTTGGAGGCTTCAAATGGGTTCAAACTAAAGATTTTGATGTAAAACTAATTGAAGAAAATTCTAACAAGGGATATATTTTAGAAGTAGATATAGAGTATCCTAGCGAATTACACGACAGTCATAATGGCTTACCATTCTGTCCAGAACATCAATGTAGTCCGGGTTCGAAAGAGGAGAAATTAATGGCTACGTTGTATAACAAAGAAAAATATATTATTCACTATAGAAACCTAAAACCAGCTATCCAATATGGTTTAAAAATAGCAAAAATTCATAAGATTCTTGAGTTTGATCAATCACCTTGGTTAAAGCCGTATATAGATTTAAATACATTGCTACGATCAAATGCAAAGAATGAGTTTGAGAAAAATCTTTTCAAACTAATGAATAATGCTGTCTTCGGTAAAACTTCGAATGTTCGAATGTTCGAAAATATAGTATTGTAAAGTTGGTGACTAAGTGGTTAGGAAGATATGGAGCCGAAGCACTAATTTCAAAGCCAGAATTCAAGTCGTCAACTATTTTCAATGAAAATTTAGTTGCTATTGAATTAAATAAATCCGAAATTTTTTTTAATAAACCAATATAAATGTGTATTTTAGACTTGGCCAAAACAACACTTTATGACTTTCATTATGGTTACATGATCCCTAAATTTGGTGATAATTGCATAATTTGCTATACTGATACAGACAGTCTCGTCTATCAGATAACATGTCCCGATATTTATGAGATAATTAAGCATGATTGTTATACACGTTTTGATACAAGTGACTACCCCGATAATAATATTTGGAAAATTCCTTCCGTAAATAAAAAAGTTCCGGGTCTTATGAAAGATGAGAATAATGGTGCAATAATGACCGAGTTTGTTGATTTGAGATCAAAGATGTATGCGTATAAGGTTCAGGGTGAGGAAAAAGAACGAACTATAGAAACTAAAAAAGCTAAAGGAGTAAAAAAACAAGTTGTAAAATGCAGAATAACATTTAATGATTATCTAAACTGTTTAAATAATGAAAAACCTAAAATTATTTCACAAAACTTAATTCAATCGAGAAAACATCACGTTAGTTCAGTTATTCAAACCAAAACCGCACTTAATCCTCATGATGATAAACGATTTTTAGTTAAAGGAGAATATGAAACTTTAGCTTGGGGACATTATAAATTAATGGAGATTGATTAATTAATACATTAACTTTAATGTAGCTATATAAAATTATTAATCGAGAAATTCAAATTTGTTATAAAATTAATAACTGTAGCTTTAAGTGAATAAAATTATAAAATTATGAACTAACTATAAGTTTAATAATCATATTTCGGCATATAATCAATTAATCTATTAAAATATTTTGTTTTATATTCGTGTTAATAAATAAGATATTTGTTGTAGCACATTTTGAAAATGAAATTTATGAATATGTAACTTTATAACTATGAATACAAATTTATTAATTAATTTAAAATAATATAAAAAATGTAATCAATTTAATTTAGAAACTGCATAAAATGAAGTTTAATCTTTAAATGTCCAATCAATTAACTAATCAATATAATACTTTTAATTATTTTATGTTAATAAATTAATCTCTATAAAAATATAAAATGTATGTTTAATACTTTTATAATAAATAAATAAAATAGCTAAAAGAAACAATTCAGTTTTTTATGTAATTGGAATTTTCACCTTGTCACGGATTCACAGCTAAAACAACGCATACGAATATGGTAAGTATAAACATAATAAATCTGCGATATAAACAATAGTGATCATTGTACCCTAGACAGAATGTGGTTTAATAAATCCGATTTAGCTAAACTAGTTTAAGTATTATATGAAAAAACAAAGGGATTAGCTAAAATCGAGGTTGACACACTGCAACTAATCTCGAAAAATTCATTAAATCGGTTTTATTAAATCACAGTGTGTCTATCGTATTTGATAAGAGATTTGTAATTCCAAATTCTGTTTAAACTTTGCATGGGGTAATAATAAAATAAAGGATTTTTATTTTCTTTAACAAAATAGCTTAGCGACTTTTAATAAACAAATAATTAACTTTGATTAGGTTACGTTTATATTTAATGTAAAAAATATTATAATAATTTTAAAAAAAATTATAATTAAGTTAAAAATGTAATAAATTTAAAAATATTTAATAAATAAAAAATTTAATTTTAATATATATTTAATTTAATTTTTTTTTTTTTTTTTTTATTTAAAAAAAATTTTTTTAACCATATATTGTTATATAAAAAACATTAATAAATTGTAAAATTTTTAAAAAACCACCGTTTTTTAAACTATAATATACAGTGATAAAAGCCACGGCACCTGATAAAAATGGATAAATGCCATCTTTATAATATATAATAAATAAAGTTAATTTTTAAAATAAAAACCCGTTTGATTTATGTGGATAAGCTTTGCAGCTTCTTTCAACAACTAACCGATGTATGTAGTAAGACCAGCTTAACATGTAAAAGGTATGTATGAATTGTTGAAGGTTCGCATATTGCCCATTATAGGATTTATTGATTTCTTTAAAACAGTGATAATAAAACTATTTTGTTATAAAAATTATTAAAATCAATTCAATGTTTCACTTAACTGGGGAAGTGTAATAAACGAAATTTCTTGGATTATATATGTTGCCATGTATCCAACTCCACGAAATCACGTAATATCATCTTAAACTTGTTTTCAAATAGCCCTACAGAAAACTTTCGGTTAGTCGGTAATGGATTATGGATGATTGGTGCCGATACACAATTATATATGTTAACCATTTAACTTTTTACCTTTTATTAACTTTTTATCTTTTTAACTTTTCAAGCCAATTTTTATCATAAACATCTATGACACGAATGAAATGCGATGGGTGCAACCCATGCGCTCGTTGCCATTGGGTTAAGTTTATTATTGTAAATAATTAAATATAAAACATTCAAAAGTTAATCTATTGAAACCTATGTAAAATAAATGTGTTATGTAAATCATTTGAAACAAACCTTCCGTTATATCCACAACCAACCCATAACTAAGTATAATTATTTTATTTACATTCAAATTACATAAGTTATTAATTATTAATTCTATTTTTTAGGATAAACAAAATTTATACAATAGTAAAGGGTAAGTATTTATTTAATCTACATATTAATTTATATTATTTTTTGTTCTATTTTAGGATATGCTGGTTAATGTTTTCAGGTGTGAGATTTGAATGATTTGGTAAGTAGGTATATTATGACCATTAGTTTCCAATACATTTTCATTATTTATTTAAATGCTAAAACATAAACAATATGGCCCTTCGCGCCGGATTACACCTCTGGCGGAATTATGATATGATTCTGAGTCAAATTGACTGATGCCATTATTTGTAAATAATTTGGCCCTTCGCGCCGGATTACACCTCTAGCGGAATTCTGATATGATTCTGAGTTAAATTGACTGATTTCACTGTTTGTAAACAATTTGGCCCTTCGCGCCAGATTACACCTCTAGCGGAATTCTGATATGATTCTGAGTTACATTGACTGATGCCATTATTTGTAAACAATTTGGCCCTTTGCGCCGGATTATACCTCTTGTTGTGAAGTAAATTCACCAAACCCCCAAAATATTATTACAATTAAATTAAATACTAAATTAAAAATTAAAAAATTGAATCATACAATGACCTAAAACGTAAACATCAACAGAAAAATTCCAAACATGATATGCACAACACAAGAAATAATTTGCAATGACCTAGAAATACATACATTACAAAATTATACATAAAATAATTTTTTTTTTTTTTTTTGAAACCAGAAGTGCTATTCTTGAAACATTACGAAAATTTTCGTATTGCGAGTTAGTGTAAAAGTATTACGAAAACTAGGATTTTTGTATTATTTTTACACTAATTCGCAATACGAAAATTTTCGTAATGGTTCAAGAATAGCACCCCAGAAACCTCAAAACAATAAAATAATAACTTTATGAAATAGACTATGTATACATATACGTACACGACATTTAGGCGTAAATAAAGCTTTTTAAATTACATAAATTCAAGCAAATTAATTAAACGCATAAACTCAAAATAAATTGAAGTCTAACATTGGTGCCGAAACATAAAAGTGCTTCGCACAAGTTTTCGACACCCTTCGTTACCTTGAGTATCCGGATTTGCACAACTAACTCCGTGCCTAAGGGGCACTACTCGATTTACAACGAAAGTTTGAATAATTCCGGTAATAGCCCCCATCAGTGGCAAGCTCGGAATTATCGAATCAATTCGTTTCTTATTAGAATAAACGGCTAGTTAAATAAAGTTAGGGCGAGTACAGTTAAGTAAGTTAGAATTAGATTTAACAAAGTATAAATTATAACGATATTTTATAAGTTATATAACAATGGCGCTGACAGGATACACTAGGCGCTATCGACAACCATCCCGCAATTGCAGTACCTGCTGCTGGAGGAAGAATGAATTTTGAGAATGCTCGAAGATTCGTAATTCGAGTGACAAATCTTATACATCAAAGATACACCAATTGAGCCTTTATCATTGGTTGCAGCTATGATTGTTGCTTATGCAAAATGTGCGTCAACAACTCCTGACTTTCTACAAAGAGTAATTGATGGCGTTCGTATTCGATTGAATGAAAATGTTATCAGAAATTTCTGGGGTATTGCATCAAGATGGATAACAGACGGAAATGCTCAACAATTATTTACTGAGCTTACTGCAGTTTATCCCACTGCATTAACTTTACTCCTGGGATTAACTATACAACAACAAGCAGCAGGAGGAGGTTTAACAGCATATAGGATTATAGGAGTAGCCATCAGACGGCACCCAACTTTTGACTGGGATGTAATTAATAC
Organism: Tipula vernalis; assembly: GCA_958295665.1. Lineage (NCBI taxonomy): Eukaryota > Metazoa > Arthropoda > Insecta > Diptera > Tipulidae > Tipula > Tipula vernalis. The sequence continues at coordinate 120,046,328 of OY282559.1, forward strand.
ATACTTGGTTTCCTATCGACTAAGCAAATTATGCAGCAGCATTATAAGAAATTAGAAATAATATGTATTATGGATTTAGACGTGACATTGGGGTAAGGAGATCCACCTTGTTCAAATCTCTTGCTTCACTCAGAAAAAAGATTTTAACTATGAGCTTGGTTACAGCGATTTAGTTGTATAAACATAAGATTTTATGATAAATTAATCAATATGCTTGTTTAGTTTAACAAAGAGGCTTTTTTCCATCGAAAAAACGGTAAATTAACAGTTTACAAAGTTTTAGTAGATCGTTTCAGTTATTCTAACAAAAACAAATTGTTTCCATAAAACAAGCAAGGGTTACTTTAACTAAAGCTATAAGTTACTTTTTTTTTCAGTTGATTTAAGTCGAAAAAAATATAAAATTTTAGTTACCAAAATGTTGGTAGATAGTTTTAGTTGTTTCAACAATAAAAAATTGGTTCCATAAATCAAGCCGCGAGATTACATTTAACAAAATCTAGTTTGTTTTAGTTCGCGCAGCTTTAACCAAAAAACGTTAATTACATGAACCATTTTTTCACTCAGAAATAATAATTCAACAAAGCTCTTGGTTACAACGGTTTTGTGGTTTTAGTATTGGTTTTTGAGGTACATTTAACAATTTCGTGGGCATTAGATAAAATCGTTTTTTTTTTTACTTGGTTAGGGCTAAAAAAACATAAAATTTTTGTTACGCAAATTTTGGTAGATTGCTTTAACAAAATAATTTGCACAGGTTGAATTAAACAAATTTTATAATTTATCTGTTTTAATTGATTCAACAAAAAATATTGGTAAAGCAAACCAAAGGTTTATTAAAAAACTTGAAAAGAGAATTAAACAAAGTTCTCTTTCTCTGTTAAAGCGTTTTGGTTGTTTTAATATAGGTTTTTTCGGACGTATTAAACAATTTCTTTGGGTAGTTGAAAAAATTTTCAATTTGTACTTGGTTAGATCAAAAAAACATAAAATTTTTGGTTACCTAAACAAACAAAAAAATTTGTTGAATTAAACAAATTTAAATTTTTTCTTAAAATAATTGATTCAACCAAAAATGTTGGTAAAGAAACACAAAGGTTTATGAAAGAGCGTATAAAATATTTACAACAAAAAAGTTATTTTAATGTTTTCGTTGTAATTGTTTTATAGAACCAATTATTTGTTCAAAGAAACAATAATTTTTTCACATCTTTCAAAAACATCTCAAACAAATTAGATATGATTTGAGTATAAAACAATTACTTTATGTAAAAATGTATTATATATGTACTTGATTTGTCGTTAGTCTATTTTTATATTTAAACAAAGTATTCGGTTAAAATGTAATATCTCTGGTTATATTAAAATAGCAACGCGATAACCGAGAGTGGTTTTATATACTGACATGCTAAGCATATTTTCCATAACTACATTTTTGGCCAAATTGAGTTATTGATGCCAATCGATAGCTAATAAATCATTAAAATTAAAAAAAATAATTAAAACTAAATAGAGAAACAGGTGATAAGCAAATAGTTTTCATTTTTAATGCAAAACACACTGATTTCAAAAGTTTAACTCATTATTTTTATTTCTCAAAATGAATTTTTGGTGGTTATGTAAAACATGCTTAGCACGGCGCAGTATATATGTATGTATACATATTCATTAATTTATATGATATATTTTATTCAATATAAAGAAAAGCACAACAGCAAAGGTACAATGTTATAAACTGTTGGTATATACTAAATTTATAAACCATTTAAGAAAGTCTAACAATTACAAATTAAATTTAATATACATTTGTATATAAAATAAGTTCTATAGTGCATATGTACATACGAATTACAATATCTGTTGTACAACAATATCATCGTCATTAAAAATGTTTATATACATATATGTACATATATATATTTAGGAATTTTTATAATTGTTTGTTTGTTTGTTTCTATCTCTGCAAGCTTTTCTGGGTCTCAAGGACCTCCCAACTCTTTCGCAGTTCGCTTTTTAGGACCGACCCGAAGAAAGGTCAGCATCAGCACGTAAATAGTTGGTTGTAGGTCGTTTAAACGAAAATGGGTCTATAGCCGTACGTCCTCAATTTGGCTACTGCGTGACTTACGCAGTAGCCAAATCGAGGACGTACGACTATAGACCCATTTTCGTTTAAACCACCTGCAAAACCAACTATTTAAGTGCTGACCTCTCAGGTGGGCGGCCCATGGATTCCGAAATCTCAACAATAAGTCATAGATGTATTCACCGATCGTAATCAGATGATGAAAAATCCTTTGCTGTACCACATTCTATATGTATGATGGAGAGAGGGAGAGAGAGAACGTTTTTGAAAGATACATTTATATTCCCACCCAAAACCAACGAAACTTCTCGAATGTTTTTTCCATTTGTTTTGTCATGTTAGGATTCGAGTTGCAAGTGCAAGTGTTTTATAATTTAAAAATTAATTTTCTTGGTTTATATTTGGAAATGCTAAAATCTTTGTCTGTTTTTCATTTAATGGAACGTTTTTTTTAGTTCTTATAAATAAGTTTGAAATTATTTAATAATTTTAGAAGGTAAGAAAAGGAAACTACTAAAATATTGTGGATGTTTTAAGTAAACTCATGTAGTTCGATGTTAAATAAAATGGCGGAAATTCATATTATCTAAAAAAGCAAGTGCAAGTGTTTTATACTTTGAAAATTGATTTTGTTGGTTTATTTGGAAATATTAAAACCTTTGTGTGTTTCTTTAATTTTAATTTAATAAAACGTTTTTTTTTTTAGTTTATTGTCTTATAATAAATAAGTTTCAAATTACTTCATAATTTTAGAATGTCAAAAAAAGGAAATTCCAAAAATATTATTGTGGATATTTTGATTAAACTCGTGTTAAATAAAATCGCGGAAAGTCCTATTATCTAGAAAAACTAGTGCAAGTGTTTTATACTTTGAAAATTAATTTTGTTAGTTTATTTGGAAATATTAAAATCTTTGTGTGTTTCTTTAATTTTCATTTAATGGAATGTTTTTTTGTAGTTTCGTAGGGACAACTACCACAGTTAATTCAATTTTAACGGTTTTATTAATTGAGGCGAAGTTTGGAGGTAATTTATAAGAAAGTGTTGAATTATAAGGTTTGGTGCGTTCTATTTCGTTTTATCCTGTTTGGTTCTATATAATATTGCTGTTGCTGCCTCAAATTTTGGTTTAATTTTAACCGTTTTTATATTAATAATAATTCTGGTGCATTTCATTTCTATATAGAAATTTCTGTTAATTTTGCTGTACTACGTTCTATATGTATGATGGAGAGAGAGAGAGAGAGAACGTTTTTGAAAGATACATTTATATTCGCACCCAAAACCAACGAAAATTCTCGAACCTTTTTTTCCATTTATTAGTTTAGTCTTGGTTAGGATTCGAGTTGCAAGTGCAAGTGTTTTGTGTTTTATATTTTAAAAGTAAATTTTCTTGGTTTATTTGTAAAAGTTAAAATCTCTGTGTGTTTTTCATTAAAATTTTTATTTTTAGTTCTTATAATAAATAAGTTTCAAATTACTTCATTATTTTATAAGGTAAGAAAAGGAAACTACTAAAATATTGTGGATGTTTTAAGTAAACTCATGTAGTTCGATGTTAAATAAAATGGCGGAAATTCATATTATCTAAAAAAGCAAGTGCAACTGTTTTATACTTTGAAAATTGATTTTGTAGGTTTATTTGGAAATATTAAAACCTTTGTGGTTTTTATATTTAATATTTGTGTCTTTCAAATATTTATTCAAGCCGTTAGTAAATAGCTTAATTTCGTCTCTTTTGTTTATGTACACTGGAAAGTGAAAAAATCGTTTTCCTTATAGTGTCAGTATTATAGTAACAAAACCAAATATTTAAGTACAATTTATTTATTCAGTACTGTATCCTTAAAAATACAAATACGAAAATATATATGTATTAGCTGAATTGAATTTGATTTATTTCTCACTTGTCACATTCTCAGTTGAACCTTGTACGTGATCAGTCAATTTAACTAGACATTCTAAAGCATATTATAGTGTTAAAATATAGTGTGAAGTAATAATATACGTATGTATATAAATTAATTCAATAATTTTATTAAATTTGTTATAAGAATATTTACTAAGTAAGTGCAATAGTTTCTGTTATGTGTGTATTATTTAAATGAGCACTATTTATAATTTTTGGGTTACCTGGGGTGACATGTTATAACCATCACTTTTTTCGCTTTGATACATTTTCGATAGAATAACTGTATTCCTATGTTAAAATTATAAAATTTTAAAACAATTTAGTTGTAAGATACCGTTACTCTGTCGAAAATACATCGAAGCGAAAAAAGTGATAGTTATAACATGTCACCCCTGGTTTCGAATTTTTATTTTTTTCAGGTTAATATAATATTAATAATTAAATACTATAAACTCTTTTTTTTAATACTTTATATAGACACAGAAATTAGGTGACACGAAAACGCCACAATAAATTTAAAAAAAAAACTATAGTAACGGCACTTTTCAATATAAATCACGCACAATCATTATAAATGTAAAAACAATACGGCTGCATCAGGCAGCATCAAAAAATCACATTCTCATTCGTTTGTTGTACGAAATGGTTTTTCTTTTTTCGATAATTGTTCAATTTTTGGTACGTGCATATTTTGGAATGATTAAACAAATTTTTTTAAATGATTCTTTTTAGGGAATTCTGGCATTTCTTAATCACAATTCTGGAATTTTTTTATTAATCAAACATTTATTTCAAGATTTTTAGCAGCATTTTTATTCAAGTCTATATAAACCTCTATAATAATGTTTATTTGTTTTTTATGCAAAATTCTAAATTTGAATATAAATAATTATGTAATTCATTTAAAGAGTAATCACGGATGTACTTTTAATTCAAAATTTGTATGTACAATTGAAAGTTGTTCACAATCCTTTTCCAATTTAAGCAGTTTCAAAAGGCATTTGCAACGCCATAAACTAATATGTCAAAAAATAGAAAATATTGCATTTAATACTGCCCAGAGTATACTTGATGAAACTCCAAAAAATACTTCTTCTTTTCCAGAACATAATAATTCCAATAAGGAAATTCCCAGTACTTCTAATTGTTATGTCAGGCTATCTCCAAAATTGATAAATAAAAGTAGCCGATGTGCAGATAAAATTACCAATGAAAGTATTATATCCCCAGCAGCACTGTTCTTGCTTTCTCTACACAGTAGATGTAATTTTAGCAGAAAAGATGTAACTTTCATTCAGAATAGCTTAATAATATTATTAAAGAGTATCCCAAGAGATGAGTTTACCGAAAGTTTATGTAATCCAACTACTTTTAATTTATTTGAAAATGTAGATTCAGAATATAACTTACTCAAATATTTAGAAAGCAAAAATTTGTATGCACTGCATTTAAATTCTCAGTAGATAAAATGGTCGTAGAAGTTTACCGAAATGGAATTCCAAGGTTGCAAGAAAAGGATAATAATGGTATTTTATTTCCATTAGAATTTCAATTTAAAAAATTTTTAGAAAAAGATTCTAATTTCAAGATTCATTTAAACAATGTCACAAAATTCAAAAATAATAATAATTATATATCGCATTTCATTCAAGGACTTTTATGGAAAAAAAAAACTGAAATGTATCCAAATAAAATTCTAGTGCCTTATTTTGTATATGTAGATGACTTCGAAATAAATAATCCTTTAGGATCCCATGGCGGTACACACTCTATAACAGGTATATATTATTCCTTTCCGACGATAAGCTCATCATCTAAGTTAGTAGACATTCAAATAGGTGCACTAATAAGATCATGTTTCATGAAAGAGTACGGTAATAGTTTATGTTTAGACTTATTAATAACACATCTTACGAATTTAGAAAAAAATGGCATTCTACTAGATACAGAGGGTGGAGAAGTTAAAGTATATTTTGTCTTAGATTTAATACTAGGAGACAATTTAGGTTTAAACAGTGTTTTGGGCTTTTGTAAAGGATTTTCCTCGTCCTACTACTGTCGGTTTTGCAAATCTCATATAACTGAAAATAGAAACCTTGGTTTAGAGCTTACAAATAAAATGCGTACTCTAGAAAATTACAAGGCTGACGTTGAAATTAGCGATGTCTCACAGACAGGTATAACTATTGATTCTATTTGGAATAAACTACCTTCATTTCATGTCATAGAAAACTATGCGTGTGATTTAATGCATGACCTGTTTGAGGGAGTTTGTCATTACAACATATCGCAAGTTTTACTTAATTTTATTGAAGAAAAAAAATATTGTTCATTAGAATACTTCAACAAAATAAAAAATACATTTCCCTATGGTGATACGGAAGTAGGTAATATGTTCAAGGATATCAAACTGTTACATTTGAAAAAAAAAAAAAAGAATAAATGCCGCAGCACGTGAAATGTGGCATTTAACACACTTTTTGCCATTATTAATAGGTAATTTAGTTGAACCTACGGACGAAGTATGGCATTTTTTTACTGATTTTGTTGAACTTTTAGATGTACTGATGTCTCCAAAATTTAATGATGATATGCTTGAACAACTTAAACTTAAAATTCAAAGTCATAATTTGAATTATGTAAGAATATTTAAAGATACGTTAAAACCGAAATTTCATTTTCTTACGCATTATCCCACAATTATCAGATTTTCTGGACTCATAAACAAAATAAATATATATATATAAAGGAAGTATTATTAAATGAATGATTATTTAAATAATAAAAAATAAATAAAACATAGAACCACAGAGTACATAATTACCCAGAGGCACATCTTTCATACTTGACCGAGGTATATAAACTAAATTAACATGAATTTATTTGAATTATTTTCAAGTATTGGGACAAAACGGGATAACGATATTTACAACATAACTATGTTGATCTTTATCGATCCTATGATTTATTAACAAAGCAAATATTTTATAGCCCATCTCACTTTACATTAATATTGCAACCATGTTGTACTATGAAACAAAAAATGTATCATTGTAGGCAAAATACATATGTACAAGATTTATATACAATTTGTAAGCAAGATCACCACTCGATATACAAAAATATATAAAATAAATGCACGTGTTTATCTATGTGTGTGTCGATCGAAAAAAGAATATGAAATAATAAAAGGAAAAAATTAAAAAATCCTCTAGTGTACAAGGTGTATTAAAATAAACCATTTTTTGGTATAATAATAGACAAAAACGATTGTCGATTTCCGAAATTAACGTGCAACCTGTAGCAATACATTTTTTGTAAATATGAATGTCTCGACTGGATATGCGAAAATGTATATGTTTTTATTCTTACAGAATAGCAATATGTACTTACATACTCATACTCGTAAATATTATTTTGATCCAATTTTGTTTACATTTTGAATCCATAAATGCAATAATCATGTAATAATAAATATTTTTAGTTCTATCGATTCTAATTCTATTCTGTTATGTAGGTACTTTAATATTTATGTCAATAAGATAGAGGAGATTCTTACTCAATTTCAATGTTTCAAAATGTTAAATTTGTTAAAACAAACTTTTGAAAAAGGAATAGAAATAGTTAGGTGATTGATTGTTTTGATTTTTTAACCGGTCATTAACCTTTATATTTTATTGTTTTGATACTTATGTTTTTCATATTCTGCTCCTCATTTTCATAAAATTTTTTAATAATTACAATTTAATATGGTAGGAGGGAGGAAATGTAATCTTTTAATCGCAATTTAGGATTTGATAACAATTATGTAAGCATAAGTATTCATATAATTAATTGGTACAGAGACGATTAAATACAGATATAATACCAGATCGCTATCCGATGCCCCACATTCAAAACTTTTCCATTAATTCCGCCATAAATCATGTAATAATAAATATTTTTAGTTCTAATTATTAAGACCGAATTATTTAAAATTATTTTAATAGTTTAAATTTGTAGGCGGTCTGAAGGTCCTACTATTTGTACACACCAGTTCTAGCGAATTTTCAGATTATATTATTTTCAATTGTTAAATTTGTAGTGACGACGATTCGCATTGTTGTGATGACGAATCGCGCCGCTACAAATTTAATAGTGTGCGGATTAGCGACGATTTAATACAATTATTATACCAGACCGCTACCCAATCCCCGCATTCAAAACTTTTCCATTAATTTACATGGAAACAAGATATAATCTGATTCCGTCGTCATTTGGCCTCTTCGAATTTAGTGATATTTTCGATTTGGACTACGAAACGCCACATACACGTCCATCTCTCCTAAAAAAAACACCTTTCCTATCCTTACCTATTGTTATATGTAAACGGCTGTAGGATGTGGCCTGGCAAACCGGGATACTTGCCCAGCGCTTGGTCCTACAAGTCTAATCAATCATTCAATCAATGAAAATTTCCATTGAAGAACTGCATTGATTAATTTTAAAATAATGATGCGATTTTTCCAATTAAAACAAAAGTAATAATTAATCAAATATCAAAAATTCATTTTAATGGCTTAAAACTTTCAATTTTTTGGATGCCTGAGTATTTTTAGTTGTTGGATTTGGTTTTTTATTTTTACTTTGGTCTTTTATTACCCACTTGCAATTTTTGCGAAGCAAAACTAGTAAAAAAAATTTTAATAAGACCGTAATGTGGCCAAAGCATGGTTCAGATTCACTGGGTAAAAATGATGGAAATTCACTTTTTAATTTTGCTAAACAGAAATTAGTCATTTCATCACAAATATTGTTTATGTAGCTTTTTTGATTAAAAAATATTTCAAAAACTTTAACTAAAAATTGGGAAACTGCAAACAATTGTTCTGATGGAGCCTTTAAAGATCCAAAATTGGAATTATGAAGATTTTTTTTATAATTTTTTTCATGAGTAAATATATCGTGAACATTAATATGTTCATCGGTTTTTAAAAGTTTTTCTGTGCATCGATCACAGTCAATTTTTTTATAAACACAGTACCCAGCGTAGTAAGCAATAGCATTTGTTGTCAACGTACTAAATTCTTCCAAATTCAGCAACATTTCAATAGAATTCGATCCTTCATTTTCTTCCGGAGCTTGTAATTTTAAACTTTTATTGTATTCGTCTTTAAATTGTTTCCAGTTTAGTTTTAAATTTTCTGAATCGTCTGGTAAACAATTAGAATGTAGCGAATTAAATAAAATTTTCATTACTACAATATTTGCGTAGTGCACTCCAATTTCATAACACGACGGTGTGAAATTATATCCGCCTTTGCCCCTCAATGCAGAAAACAAATTTTCTAATGCATCTTGGTTAGTCTTACCCGTTAATATAAAATCAACTGAATGCTTAGAATTTAAATATTTCACCAATTCTAATTGAGCAGATACGGTTAGTTGAAAACCCTTTATAAACTTAAAATAATTTTGGCTACTTGACAAAATTTTTAAGTTTCCTAGAAATTCCAAGCTTTCCTTTAGATAAGTGTATATTTTATTATTAACTTTGAGTGGCTGTTCATATGGATTCTTCGAAAAAAAGTTGCGGCAGTTAAGGCAATCAAATATATTATTGAATCGTTCTATAATAATTGCCGTAGGTATAGCATGGTCCAAATAGTTTTCAAACGTTTCTGGTGAAGTTTTTAAAGTAGTCCGAATAGCACAAGAAACAGTGTTGCTTAAAATTTGGGCAGCTAGTTTTACACTCATTTTCTGGAAACTATTGGGATCCATATGATTCTTTGTTATTTTGTGCAACATTTTAACCTTTTGATTTTTTTCTTGATCGTAAATTAATTTTACTACGTTGAAGTCTGTGATACCGTAGTCTGAATGATGAAACTGATGTTTTATAATGGCATTTCTTGCTGATTTAAGCAAATGTGGTGGGTCATATTGCACAAAAATTGGTTTGTTATTTACTAAAATGTATGGTTTTTCCGGTGAAACACCAAAATGTTTATATATCGCAACGTTAGTTGGGGCCTGATCACAGGTTAACATAACCACTTCTAAGTTTAGGATGTCACTACACAATTTTATGTTACTTAAAATAAGCTCTGAAAGTTCACTAACACTGATATAATTATTAATTAGAGTATAATTTAGTACGTGTTTCCAATTCCCCACTAAACCACGTAGCATAAAAAAAATTGCTGAAGTGGCTAACTGATTCGACCTATTATTACCATTATCACAGTAACCTTCAACTTTATTAGTTAAAGGATTTACTACTAAATCTTTTCTTATGGCAATTTCGTCGAAAGATAAAACACATATACGCGATGTTGTTGACATATTTAAAAACAAATGCTTTAATTGATCTAACAAAACATAGTTTGTTCCCGGTGAAATGAATTTTATTGGTGACCATGAATATATTGACGAAATGGAGGGTAATTTAAGTTGAAACGTTGATTTTAAATATTTATAGGTCGTCGCAGATTTATAGTATAAACATTGTGCAAATGTTTTGTCGCTTTCTTTATAATAGTAATCTTCCTTTAAGAGAAGTTTACACACATTTCTTGTAGGCTCGTTTGCCGATTTAACTTGATCAATCATTTCATCCACACTATTATTTCGAATTTGTTTATATTTCTTAGTTAAATTATTAAATTTTCTTTTCAAATTAATAAATTTAACTCGGAATTCTTTGATTTTCTTTTGCGCTAGAATTAATTTTTTTCTGTATATAAAACTATCTTTTTTATTTTGCTTACACTTCCGACAAATATAATCTTTGTCCTTTTTTTATTTCACAATGACCGCAGTTGAGTTTATTAATGATGTTTAAGAATTCCACATCCTCATCCAAAGGATCAGTTTGTGTTATTTGTGATGTAAATTTGTTTAAATTACTAATTGATAAATTATCAAAACTATCAGTATCGATTCTCTCATCAACTGGTGTTTGTATGTTATCAGATAGTTCAATATCAGAATTATTTGTTAAATTAAAAACGGTACCGCATTTTTAGTTAACCGACGATTTGCAGTGATACATCCACTCAAGAAATGTCGTTCACAGACATAGTTATGTTTGTTTGTCAAAGTTTCTTTTGATAAACCAATTGAAGTCATCCAGACCAAACTTCTCTTTGGGTCGCTTGGAAATTTAAAAAATTGCGAGGTGGATTTGGATGATGATGCTTTACAACAGGGCACTACACATGTATTTATTCTTTTTGAAGATGCCATATTTTATTTATAACCTAAATGTTTATAAAATATTTTCATAAAATAAAGTTTGTTGTATATTTTAGATATTATAGACCCTATAGTTTGATACATACGTAAGAATAACGGAGACTGATCCGGTGATTTACGACAAATTTAACTTCTTTAATACTAATTATTTATTAATACAATATTAATAATCTTCAATATGTCCACAAATAGAATCAGTTTCTAGTTCGAAGAAAACATCCAAACTAAATTTATTATGAACATCAAACGTGAGTGATTTCATAACTGTAATACACACATACTACTATCACAATCGTATAATCAAAACCAACAAAAATGTTTATACAAGCCGTCTCGTTCGCGCCCTACACAGATTCTATCACAAAAAATGTACACTATATTTATTATGAATGTATCACCTATACTTATCTGTTTTGTGTATATATACTTTCTGATTTATTTGTATGCATCACTAATACTACGCCTTAATGTACTTTTTTATACCTTAAGTGTTTGTACTGTTTGGCTTGTATAAACATTTTTGTTGGTTTTGGTATAATATATAAATCTATGTATGTATATTATTGCATATATTATCATTGCCTCCTATATATCATAATGGCCTATAACTACAAGCACTGCCCCTTTATCACAGGCCTAGTAGGAGTCAGATAAATGTATGCCTTATATGGCGGAATTAATGGAAAAGTTTTGAATGTGGGGCATCGGATAGCGATCTGGTATTATATCTGTATTTAATCGTCTCTGTACCAATTAATTATATGAATACTTATGCTTACATAATTGTTATCAAATCCTAAATTGCGATTAAAAGATTACATTTCCTCCCTCCTACCATATTAAATTGTAATTATTAAAAAATTTTATGAAAATGAGGAGCAGAATATGAAAAACATAAGTATCAAAACAATAAAATATAAAGGTTAATGACCGGTTAAAAAATCAAAACAATCAATCACCTAACTATTTCTATTCCTTTTTCAAAAGTTTGTTTTAACAAATTTAACATTTTGAAACATTGAAATTGAGTAAGAATCTCCTCTATCTTATTGACATAAATATTAAAGTACCTACATAACAGAATAGAATTAGAATCGATAGAACTAAAAATATTTATTATTACATGATTATTGCATTTATGGATTCAAAATGTAAACAAAATTGGATCAAAATAATATTTACGAGTATGAGTATGTAAGTACATATTGCTATTCTGTAAGAATAAAAACATATACATTTTCGCATATCCAGTCGAGACATTCATATTTACAAAAAATGTATTGCTACAGGTTGCACGTTAATTTCGGAAATCGACAATCGTTTTTGTCTATTATTATACCAAAAAATGGTTTATTTTAATACACCTTGTACACTAGAGGATTTTTTAATTTTTTCCTTTTATTATTTCATATTCTTTTTTCGATCGACACACACATAGATAAACACGTGCATTTATTTTATATATTTTTGTATATCGAGTGGTGATCTTGCTTACAAATTGTATATAAATCTTGTACATATGTATTTTGCCTACAATGATACATTTTTTGTTTCATAGTACAACATGGTTGCAATATTAATGTAAAGTGAGATGGGCTATAAAATATTTGCTTTGTTAATAAATCATAGGATCGATAAAGATCAACATAGTTATGTTGTAAATATCGTTATCCCGTTTTGTGCCAATACTTGAAAATAATTCAAATAAATTCATGTTAATTTAGTTTATATACCTCGGTCAAGTATGAAAGATGTGCCTCTGGGTAATTATGTACTCTGTGATAGAACGGCAATAAAAAAAAATTGTTTTAATCGCCATAAACTTTCGGTACGAAAGAAAAGGTGTGTCATTCAATGTTTTTTTTTGTTAAATGGTGAAATTGAACATTAGCTAGAAAAAAAACCTTATAAAGCTGACCGACAAATTAAAATATAAGTGCCGTTCATATACAGTGCTGTGAAAAAAAAAAAAAGAAATAGACGTGACAAAAGTGGACGAGGTATGCTTTCCTCCATTGTAAAAAAGAAGTAAAAAGCTTAATAATATTGGTGCAGTGCAAAAAAATTGTGAAAGGAGGCAGAAGCAGATTACCTATTGCCGTTGCCAGATTTGAGAAAACGGATTGACAAAGAGATAACGGGTCCAACATTAAAACGGTGAGTCATCCTTTCTTTCATTTTAAGTATTTTTTTTTAAAAAAAACTTATTGCTTGCCTTGAGTGGTCCCATTGTTCAAGTTTAAAGTTTATTTCACCCCTCTCCTCAAACATTTTGAAGGTGTTCAAATGAAGTGGTAGCTTCTTTCCACTGCAAGTAACCTCCCGAGTCAAATTGCTCATTGAGTTTTAGCCGGGAAATATTACGTGCCGGCAGACTGGCTCCCAATTAGTGTTTTTTTATATAGTTGTCTGCCGAAGCTACCGCTATAGTGTGTATGACACGTTACATAACATAAATTTACAATCTTTACCTGATTTTCGGGTTGCATAAGTTTTTTTTCAGCCGGCGTAGTTTTGGCTCGAACACGTTGTTTCTAGTTTTTTCTCGAATTTTCATTGTAACGGTATTTTGTCGTTACCGCTCTTTCGGTAACGGTGTGCGTGAATTAGCAAGAGAAGGGGGGAAACCCCAATTTTAATTCAATTGTTTTTATTTAGTTAAGTGAATATAATTTTATGTAGTTTATGGATAAATTTGTCCCGGTACGGTCAGATCACTTATATTGTTGAAGGGTTGTTGATTGACATATTCGGGGTATCGAGTGGTCCGTGATGAGCTTTATGTTATTTTCTCTTCCATTGTTAATTCTACCTTCGAAATGATGAGAGGGTAGTGGAGCCTAGTTGAGTCGGTCGTGATGTGGGCTTCGTTCTCCATGTTCGGGAGATACGTCCATTTCCTTCCGGTCGTGCCGTTCGTTCTCCCCTGGCAGGCTGTCCGGGAGGCGGCACGACATCTGTGATTTCTTGTTTCTTCAGCGATTACGGTTTCCGCTCCGGGGGGTCGTTGCATGGTCTGTTGTGAAGGCACCTTTCCTTCATAAATGGCATCGGTGACAGTCGCGACCGGAAAGGCATTTCCGGTAGGCTGGCCGATGAGGGGGTCTTCGCAGCAGACCGGGCGGGGTTTGTTTGGGGTTGAAACTGTCATCGCGAACGAGATCACCCGGTTTATAATTATTATTTTTTGTTCCTGCAGGCATATGGTTGGTCCAGGTTTTGTTCACTTTTTCTTCTTGTTTTTTTTGCGGTTATTCAAGCACGGTTTCATGTCCGGAAACCCCCACGCCATATCCTGAGCCTAGCCGGCTACTCACACCGCACCTCTGGAATCGTGTCTGTTAACGGAGTCTTAGGGCTTCCGTTACAAGTTAAAAAAAAAAAAACGTGTATATATTTTGTACCCGGGGTGAATTTTTGGCGTGGTTACAATTGGCGAATACAGTTTTTGGCGTGGTTACAATTGGCGAATACAAGTTTTTTTTGGCGTGGTTACCATTTCACGGTTATCATTTTATTTCGTGGATACAATTTTGGATACAGTTTGTGGACCCAATTGAATACAGTTTATGGCGTGGTTATCATTTCACGGTTACCAATTATTTCGTGGATACAATTTTTGATACAGTTTGTGGATCCAATTGAATACAATTTTTGGCGTGGTTACCATATCGTGGTTACATTGTGTAACGGGCGCGTGTCATCCCCGTTAGAAAATATACCTAATTCCCAAGAAAATAAACCAAGGAAATTGCATCCCACCTTTGAAGATATTTTCTTCTCAAAAACAAAACAAAAAAAACCAATAATAATCCCCATGACAATGTCCGGATGCAGTTAACATTCTAATTACCTTAGTTGTGTTGTATCAAATTTGGTTGTACAACAAACTAACGTAAAATTCTATGTATTCTAGTGGCTCGTGCCCATACGAATCATATGTTTTATTTACGTTTAATTCATGAATTTATTTTTTTTGCACATTAAAGTGTCAAGTTTCGGTAAATAAACGTAAATACATTTTTTTTTTCTTTTTCTTGTTGTTGCACACGCGATTTTTGTCAAGCGTGTGTACAATACTTTAACCTTCCTTTTTTTTGTTTTCTTTAGCGTTTATTCACTTGCGGCTAATTGAAACCCAAATTGAATTTAGTTTTTTTTTGTTGCTTTTGGGCAATTTGGGCAGTTCATGTGTTTATACATTGAACAAACACGTGCCGAATATTTGCAATTTTAGCATAATCACGAATAACCAATGAAGTATTGGAGGGGATAAGAATGCGTTTTTCTGTTGATTGGTCAATGTGAAAAATAAGTTTGTTTGTTTTTTCGATCAGCAGAAAAATTGTATAAAAACCTCGCCAATATTTTATTTGGGGCTTTTTTTAGTTTTTGTGAGTCTTGTGGTTAAGATTTGAGCGAGGAAATTTTTGGTGATTCGCGTGGTGTTAGTTAAAAATAAATTCAAAGTTGTGAATACATTTTTTTTAAACTCTAAATTACTTCGTTTTTGTTTTTTTTAATTTGAGGAGGATTTATCCGGAATTTTGGTAAGTATAGTCAAAAAAAAAAAAAAAATGATTACTAATTAAAGCGGTACCGGTTGTTGGGTGTCTGTGGACTGTCCCGTATGGGACGGGAGACGGCAAGTGCTTTGCACTGTTCTCCCTCTGTCTACAACACTCAACAACCTAAATTCTTACTAACATTTGGTTAGGGGCCAATGGCCAACTTTGTTTTTTTTATTATTTTGATTGGATTTACAGATGAATCTGTAAATCATCCTTGTTTTCCTCCCTCCCAAACAAAAAAATAATTTCCAAATGGTAGGCCACATATTTTTAACCATGTGGCTGATCCGTTTTTTTTCTCATTGGCCTACTTTTCCCTTTTCTTTGGTTGTTATCAACCACCTTTTTTTTAAAAAAAAAAACGACTTTAGCTAGATCTTAAGGGGAGCTACCATCCCCCACGACCAAATTCCTCTACCTGACTTGAGCACCGGGATTAAGCCGTGGTAGCATTCCCCCCTTAAGGTAATTTTGTAACGACTGGATTTAGGTCAAACTAAATCTAGTCACAAACAGTTACAATTGTGAGGATTTCGTTATTGCGGTGCCGAACGGTCCGTTCGAGCATGAGAACATTTAGTTAAGTAACTTTTTTTTTATATATTTTTTTTTTCCTCTCAATGTTTGATTTATTTCTTTTTAGCGCATGGCCTTAATTTCTCGATGAAGTGTTTGTTTCATGACACACATTAATTACATTTATACGGGGCCGTTATAAAAGACATACTAGTTATATACGTTTAAAATATTTAAAAAAAAAAAAAAAAAATTCAAACAATTTGGTATTATTTGTAACAAAAGTTTGAAGTGATATTCGAAAATTTAATAAAAGTTTATAATTGGAAAAGGGGCTTTGCTTCAAAGAAAAAAAAAACTGTTATATGTGTTTTCTTTAATTCCGTTACAAATTGATTTCCTGTTTC
The DNA here is from genome assembly GCA_958295665.1 of Tipula vernalis. NCBI lineage: Eukaryota > Metazoa > Arthropoda > Insecta > Diptera > Tipulidae > Tipula > Tipula vernalis. The sequence continues at coordinate 120,063,059 of OY282559.1, forward strand.
GGGGCATATTACGCTCCGGTATCTTGCTTTAAGTTCTCGTGGGTAAGCGGACAACTGAAATTTGTGCAGTAAGTTAATGGATTCACCAGAACATTCAATATAAAAGTGCAAGTGTATATTAACGAAAAGTAGAAAAAATACATATTATATTTATATACCTATACCGTAATAAATAATTACCACTGAAAATAAACCACTAAGAAAAAAAGATAGGAAGTGTTGTTAGCGATATTGTGGCGATATTCCCGCCCGGGGCAGGGCAGCCATTTGAGAGGGGGATCCTGCGTCGGCGCTGGTTGCTGTGTGGTCGAACGGGCCATAAAAAATCAGGTACTAACTCGAGGGAAAACCAAACGCTAATTTTTCTTTATAAATTTTTTTTTTTTTTTGTAACGGTTGGTTCTCCCCCGACATTTTTTTTTTACATTATATATATTTATTACTATATTCATATCGTCGATTCGTGGTGGTGCACCGATTCGGTGAACACCCCACTCAGAGTAAAAGATTCATCACATTTATTTTCCTCCTTTTCTTCATCTTTATTTGATTGCGTTTTGGGAATTTTCCGCAATTTTTTTCTTCGCCTTGGCTCGGTTGTCCGATTTTGGGGTGTGGTTCAACCTCATAGCAGTTCGTTCTTTCACATTTTTTTTTTGTGTTGGTTTTTAATTTTCCTAAAACAGTGAATAGTGCAAGTGAAATTTATTTTTTTTTAACGTAGAATCATTTTGTTTACATAATTACCGTATATTTACTTTACATAATATTCATTTTTTTACCATAACAAAAATTCCCGTTGAATTTTCTTGTTGTGATGTTCTACGCCGCACCATGTGCGTGTAAATCCTCTTTGTTGATCGGATGATGTGAGTATGACCATGTGGAAGGTCGGCCCTTTCCATGCTTATGCAGTGCGTGCCCGGTCCTCCCACAGGGGAGGGCGGTACGCAATATGAGTTGGTCGCGCTGGGGTGACGGTTTCCGTTCCGGGGGGTCATCTCTGGGATTGTCATACGGTCGTCCTTCCATACTTGATCGGCATCGGTGGCCGTCGCGACTGGGAAACAGCATCCCGGTAGGCGGGCCGATGAGAGGATGCCCGTTTGGCAGTCACGGCGGGGATCGTCTGGGATTGAAATTGTCACTCCGGATCGATTACTCCCTGCTTATGATTTTTAGCCGCGAAGGCCGTGGCAAAATAATTTTCAATTTCATTTTCCCGTCCATTTTATTCTTCATGCGGTTATTCAAGCATGAGAATACGTCTGAAAAACCCCACGCCGCACCGTGAGCTTTAGCCAGCTACTATACTATGGTTTTAGGCAACCGTTCCAAGTTTTTCTTTGATTTTCGATAATTTCATTTTTTATGATTTTTGTCTTATTAGCACACGCTAAAACAACAAAATATATTATTTACCAAGGTTACAAACAACCTTTCTGTGCTCGTGTAACAAGAAAAAACAATATTCCACACAGGAAACAGTTCTTCATTTTCTGTTGGATTTATTTACTTTTTGTAATACGAGACATAGAATGTTGTCTTGGTAAAACATTTTTCTTAACGGCTACTACAATGTAGCATGGGAATTGATTTTGTATGCTTACTTTCAAGTCAGCATAAAAATTCAATCCAATTTTTATCATCTTTTTGTTATCGTATGCTATATAGCATACACCACATTTTTTTTTTGTTCTTTTCTTTGTTGTTTTTTTTGTAAGCGCGTGTTCGCGATATACACTTTGTATACTTGTTGTTTGGATTACATTTTTCTTTTGCGCTGGCTCAGCATATTTACTATGATGAGCAGTTGTAGTGGAAAAATTAATCTGGAAATTCGGGACAGTCGGGTTTTTGAAATCGATGGGAGTGGATGCACCAAGACCACCAGGTCTTGGTGCATCACACCAAGCGAAGCGGGGTGTTATTGTAATTTTCGTTAATTAAATTTGTGCAAAATTTATAACTCATAGAATTATGACATGTTTGGAAATATTGTAAATTTTAGTGTTTTGTTAATTGTTTATAAAATAAAAACCAATAATTGTGTACCGATATTTTTTTTGTTATTGAATTTTAAAATTGGTTATATTAAGTTTTTAATAAATAAAAAAAAATAGTTTTTTTTTTTGTGCAAGTGAAGTAGATGTGTTGTTGTGTTGTTATTTTTTTTTTTTTTTTGTATTTTCCTTTTGTTCGTTATTTTGGTCATGAAGTTATTAAAGTTGATATAATTGAAAACAGCAGAAAAAAAAAATAAATAAAAAAGAAAAAAAAGGTGGATGGAAAGTTTTCAAAAATCTTAAGTGTGTTGGATTTTTTTTTAGACCAACCACTATTAGGTTGTTACGGTCGAGTTTTCAATCTCCCGTAAACACATACCCGACCTAATTTCCAACGAGGAATCACATGCGACACAACCTTGGATATCACATATCCACAAGTCATTTTTAACTTCCGTGTTGACAAACATTCTTTACGCTAATATTTACGTATTTTTTTTTAACTCAATGACCTAATTTCAAAACAAAAGAAAAATCGAAAAAAGAACTAACGTAAATAGATAAATCTGCAGCTAATGCATAAGACCTACTTTTTTCCATCCATAATAGTATTTTCGTATTTTTGCTGATAAGGAATTTTTTGTACTCAACTCATATTGTATATGCTTTGAATATAATGACCTTATTAGTCATAAATTATAAAAATGCAATTTGATCAACAAAAAAAAAAAAAAAAAAAAAAAAAAAAATTTTTGTACTCGTATAAGCACAAGAAAATATATATTGATTTTGCAAAATAGGCGTTCTATATGTTTTCGGTGTTTTTTTTGGAATTTCACCTCAATTTAAAACGTATAAAAACTGCCGAAAAATTTTGGTTGTGGTCATTCGTTTTGAGTCTGTTTTTTTTAACGATATTAATACGCCCCCACTCGTGGTAAGCGTATTACAGCGTCAAAAAAATCAGTCAAGTTATCGCGTTTTTCGTAATTTTTTTTTTTTTGTTATTTTTAATAAAATTTTCAAAAGTCAATTTAACGTTTTTTCTTGGAACCAGAACGGAAGCAGACTGGCAGAGAATAGGTGAATATATTTATTTAAAAAAAAAAACTAACCCTCCCAATAACAAGGTAAAGTTATTGGGAAATAACAATAATTGGTACCGCTAGTTGTAGGGTCTGCTGACGGCTTCATTAGAAGCGGGCTCAGAAAGGCTTATTTAGCCGCTGTCCCTATTGTCAGCAACGCGCACTAGCCACATCGACATAACTAATCCTCCCTCTTCAAGGGAAACTTAACTTATTTTTTTTTTGTTTTTCTAACCCATTTCTTTTTTTTTTGTTTGTTTTCGTCATGGTTCGGCCTTAAGCCAACCACGACATGGTCTATCCCGGTAACGGATCCCATTTATTGGGTCCATATATTTTTTTATTTGTTCTCAATAACCATCCTTTGGGTGCTGTAAAAGCCCCACTAAATCTCTAATTATTAGGCGGTTAACAAGGTCCAGATTAACCATGCCCCAAAACCCACAGCCATATCCTCTCCGGCTCAGAGCTACAGGAATTACCGCTGGGGTGTTGACACTGGACAATTTTTGAGTAATTGGATTGAAGTTTGGTTTTCAAAACCAAACTTGAGTCCTTTTTACAAGGTAAGTGGCTGATAACGACAGGTACGTGTAAAAATTTTATTTTTTTTTTTTATTACTAAATACGACCATGGGCTAGGCCCCACGTTTAACACCCTCCGTTAGTGCCGTGTGTGTTTTTTTTTTTACTGTGATGTGAACAATACAGTGTTTTTTTTTTGTGGGCATTTCTAATGACTGAGTCCCATTGTTTTGGTCTATTATGTGGCCATCCTTTCCCCTTTTCAAACCAAGCGGCTACAGCAAGGTTGTATAGGTCCCATCAAACCCCACGCCAACCTCCTGAGCTAGCAGGAGTCAAAAGCCGCGGTGGACCCGATCTATACAACAAAATTCTATAACGAAATGTTTTCCAAGAATTTCGTTACAAGACCTATATTCTCATGTCTGTTAACGAGATCCCTTGTGGGATTTCGTTACAACTATTTGTAAACAATATGGCCCTTCGCGCCGGATTACACCTCTAGCTGAATTCTGATATGATTCTGAGTTAAATTGACTGATGTCATTATTTGTAAACAATTTGGCCCTTCGCGCTGGATTATACCTCTAGCGGAATTCTGATATGATTCTGAGATACATTGACTGATGCCATTATTTGTAAACAATTTGGCCCTTCGCGCCGGATTATACCTCTAGCGGAATTCTGATATGATTCTGAGATACATTGACTTATGTCATTATTTGTAAACAATTTGGCCCTTCGCGCCGGATTATACCTCTAGCGGAATTCTGATATGATTCTGAGTTAAATTGACTGATGTCACTATTTGTAAACAATATGGCCCTTCGCGCCGGATTACACCTCTAGCGGAATTCTGATATGATTCTGAGTTACATTGACTGATGCCATTATTTGTAAACAATATGGCCCTTCGCGCCGGATTATACCTCTAGCGGAATTGAATAATAACCGTGGCAATGGACTGTGTTTTAATTTTACCTGGGTTTGATGAATTTAATTTTGGGCTTCGTGTAATTGATGGACCAACAAAAACTTGCTTGTGTGCGTCGTATCGTTCGCAATTAACTTTTTATTAAAACACCTTTCTTTTTTATCTTATAACATTTATTATTTTTACTATTTTTAACTTTTAGGTGTGTTCACGTTAGCGGATCTTCCAAAAAAAAAAAAGTATTTATTTTCATACAAAATTTTTGTTTCACAAATTATTTACTAATACCATAGTGACATCTGCCCTTTCAGATTCACAACATTCGTTTTCCTATAATGTTAGTACAAAATTTGTTCAATGTTATCGCATTACTCTATTACATAAATTTCCTCCATTTTGAGATCTGTCAAACTTCTTTTATGTCAACAAAACATTCATAATGGAAAGTTTTATATAATACAAATAGTAATTAATTAATTATAATAAATTTAAACATATGATACATTTTTAGATAACCAAATAACAATTACATGAAGGCAACCAGTTAAGTTGGGCTATACTTATAATCAGATAAGTATAAAATTGGTAAATAATAAATAAAATGATTCTTTGTTTCTTCTTGTTTCTTTTCAGGAATCGCCGTAACCCACAAATATAAAGAATCCGACACTTGCGATGAATAGGAAATTGGTACATATAATTTGCACAAATTGGATTGCTTCGATCGTCAATCAGCTGTTTTCTTCAGATAAATATTACGTGCTTATTTGGTTTCTCTAAGTAGTGATTCATTGTGTTTTGCTTCCTTGTTAGCTCAGGGCTAATAATCCAGAATAATGAACAGGAATTCTGATATGATTCTGAGTTACATTGACTGATGCCATTATTTGTAAACAATTTGGCCCTTCACGCCGGATTATACCTCTAGCGGAATTCTGATATGATTCTGAGTTAAATTGACTTATGTCACTATTTGTAAACAATTTGGCCCTTCGCGCCGGATTACACATCTAGCGGAATTCTGATATGATTCTGAGTTAAATTGACTGATACCATTATTTGTAAACAATTTGGCCCTTCGCGCCGGATTATACCTCTAGCGGAATTCTGATATGATTCTGAGATACATTGACTGATGCCATTATTTGTAAACAATTTGGCCCTTCGCGCCGGATTATACCTCTAGCGGAATTCTGATATGATTCTGAGTTAAATTGACTGATGCCATTATTTGTAAACAATTTGGCCCTTCTCGCCGGATTATACCTCTAGCGGAATTCTGATATGATTCTGAGTTACATTGACTGATGCCATTATTTGTAAACAATATGGCCCTTCGCGCCGGATTATACCTCTAGCGGAATTCTGATATGATTCTGAGTTAAATTGACTGATGCCATTATTTGTAAACCATTTGGCCCTTCGCGCCGGATTATACCTCTAGCGGAATTCTGATATGATTCTGAGTTAAATTGACTTATGTCACTATTTCGCGACATTAGAGTAACACAGTTGTAACTAACGTTTTTTGCTAAATTGACTTAGATATGAAATAGCACTAAACAAGTTGCATTCTTTCGATTCCCACTAACAGTTTATGTCTATCTCTTTTCGTTTCCGAGATAGCCAAAAACAAATCGTTGTAAGTAACACATTTTTTGTTGATTCTTTTACAAATTTTCGTAAACAAACGTGTATATACCACTTAGAAGCGTGTTATTCCCCCAAAAAATTCATTTTAGGTACTTAGAATTGTGTAATTTTGTGTTTGGTAGATACAAGTTTGTTATTTTAAGTTAGAGGATCATTTCGAGTAAATACAACTTTGTAATTTTTTATTTTGGTAGATAAAACTTGGTTATTCTTTAAAAACAAAACGTTTGTAAGAGATAGAATTATTGTGTTTTTGATTTTTAGTAGATACATTTCGGTAATTCCCTAAATATTGATTTACCACAATAAAGTAGATTATAACGGTTAAAGTTACAACCCGGACAGTTTAGTGTATATTTAATTTCTACAGGTAAGGACGTATTATTATTTATATTAAAAGCTATATTTTATTTATAATATATATTTTTATTTTATACCAAATATATTGTTAAACTTACCATTCAGTGTTTATTTAATTGTGATATAGTGTTAACGTTAAAACGCCTCGAATTCAATAGAGAATTTAGATGAAATAACACCGTCCGTGGGAAACTTTGTTTTGTATATTTTATCCAAATGTACCAGCAAAATAATTAAGTTGAGAGGAGAGTTTAAATGAAAAGTATATAACATCATTTGTGATAAAATTAGTTTCAAAATCGAATATGTCTGAATTGATTGAACTTCACGAGCAACTCGTTTACATAAACGAAAACAACGAAATCATCTTGGATGATGAACTTATTTTGGACAAAACATTAACGTTTCAGGTGGTATGTATTTTTATTACCAAAAATAATTCTGCTTTAGTAATTTAATAAGTGAATAAATTATATAAATGATTAGGTACCTGCGAATATCGAAATAATTAATGTTTACGAAGATGAACATTTAAAACAGCAATCTGATCGAGAGGTTCTAGAAGATATTATAGTCTTACCGACTGAACTCCGGGAATTATCGCATGATACAACAGAACCATCGCCTAAATCAGTTAAGTCTCGTAAAAGAGTTCGAAATCCTTCGTTATGGAAGAGTTCCGTTAGAAAATCTCTGTGTCAAGCAGGTGAAGAGTATTTAAGTGTACGTGGTAAAGTTGTACCCAAGAAAGGTATACAAAATAAGAAAAATTGCTTGATAGAATGCGCTTATTGTTGTGAAACGAAGGTGATGAAGGTAGAGCGACAGGCCCAATTTAATGCATTTTACGCCTTGGATATCCAACGTAAACATGACTTTATATTAAAGACCACAGAGCGCCATTTAACAGCAAGAAAGACTAAAAAAGTGCCATCTCGTCGAAATTTTAGTTTTTCATATTTTATAGACGTAGCGGGTATCCGTCAAACAGTTTGCAAACAATTTTATCTTGGAACGTATGATATCTCGCAGTCCCACATGCGAGGGCGAACAAGTACTAATAAAATATCGGATGAAAGAATCAAAATCGTCATGCAACACATCAATTCTTTCCCTCGTATTGAATCACATTATTGTAGAGCCAAAACTACACGCGAATATTTGGAACCAAATTTAAATATCAGCAAAATGTACGAGCTCTACAAGGACCAGGTAAAAAATCCGGTAAAAGAAAGTTACTACCGACATATATTTTGCACAAAATTCAATATTGCCTTTCATATACCTAAATCAGATAGATGCGGTATGTGTGAGAAACATAAAGCTGCCGAAGAACAAGGTATGTTGACGGATGATCTTGCTTTGGAAAAAGAAAAACACCTAAAAGTAAAAAATGAAATGCGAGGACAAAAACCAAGGACAAAGAAGGGTCATGCCCTACCTTATGTTTCGACCTACAAAACGTTTTGAATTGTCCAAGAGCTGAAATAGGTCCAATGTTCTATTACTCAAAATTGAACATCTACAATTTAACGGCTTACCTGTCGACTAAAAAAAAAACATATTGTTGTATATGGACTGAATATAGTTCAGGGAGAAGCGGCAATGATTTAGCTTCGGCATTTATTAAAATTTTGAACAGAGTCTTAGAAGATTATCCAGAAATTCATGATTTGATCACTTGGAGTGATTCGTGCGTACCGCAGAATAAAAATTCGATTATGGCAACTGCAATTCTACATGTATTGAAAAAGCATCCTTATTTGAACTCAGTAAGCATGAAATATTCAATAGCGGGTCATGGAGCGATTCAGGAAGTTGACAAAATTCATAGTGATATTGAGAAAGTTCTTGCGGTTAATGAATACTTCTCACCAATGGGTTTAATCCGAATATTGAAAACGGTTAATCGAAAAAATCCTCCAGTTGTAATGCAAATGGCTGGTAGCGATTTCAAGGACTACAGCTTATAAAGTCATTTTAAAATTAAATGGACAGTCATTTGCAAATCTTAATCAGTCTGAGGTGGTTAAGGAATCGAATACGCAGTGCTCATCTAATGGTGAATCTAACATTAAAGCAACTCCTGTTCGGAAACCAATAAAGAGGCTAAACAGAAAAGCAACAATAACTACCAAAAAAAATACTACACGAGTAAAAAAAACGAAAACAAATCCCAAAATATTACCATGAGGATCGTAAGTTGAATTATGTGACAACTAAATGAAAAAGCTGAATAGCTAAGTTCCTTTAATTTTTATACCGAAATGAAAATTTTTATTTTTTGTATACCAAGTGTATATTTTACGTTCATTAAAGTTATGTTATGAATTATTTAATAAAATTATATTTTTTAACAGCAATTATATAACTTGTTTTATTTGAATTCGATTTTTTTTTTCAACGTAACAAGGTTGCATCTTCTCCAATAGTCTGGATTATTAATAAACTGTAAAACAATCTTGTATGTACCACATACAATTTTGTTGTTCTTCGGTTTTAGGCCTCTCAGTTCAGTTACAAAATTGTAACTAAATTTTGAGCTTCTGATATCAACAAATAATCGTTTGAAATCTTATCTGTATTTATCTTAATTGAAAGATAATTTAAAATAAATGAAGTTGTCGTTTATTTCATTAAAAAGTTTAAATAGGGTAAATAATTGTGGCATTGTGAAATTTGCTTTCCTGTTTTCTCAAAACTACCTCAAGTGTAGTTCATACAGTGTTACTCTAAGGTCGCGATTTGTAAATAATATGGCCCTTCGCGCCGGATTATACCTCTAGCGGAATTCTGATATGATTCTGAGATAAATTGACTTAGGTCACTATTTGTAAACAATTTGGCCCTTCGCGCCGGATTATACCTCTAGCGGAATTCTGATATGATTCTGAGTTAAATTGACTTATGCAACTATTTGTAAACAATATGGCCCTTCGCGCCGGATTACACCTCTAGCGGAATTCTGATATGATTCTGAGATACATTGACTGACGCCATTATTTGTAAACAATTTGGCCCTTCACGCCGGATTATACCTCTAGCGGAATTCTGATATGATTCTGAGTTAAATTGACTTATGTCACTATTTGTAAACAATATGGCCCTTCGCGCCGGATTACACCTCTAGCGGAATTCTGATATGATTCTGAGTTACATTGACTGATGCCATTATTTGTAAACAATATGGCCCTTCGCGCCGGATTATACCTCTAGCGGAATTCTGATATGATTCTGAGTTACAATGACTGATGCCAATATTTGTAAACAATATGGCCCTTCGCGCCGGATTACACCTCTAGCGAAATTCTGATATGATTCTGAGTTACATTGACTGATGCCATTATTTGTAAACAATTTGGCCCTTCGCGCCGGATTATACCTCTAGCGGAATTCTGATGTGATTCTGAGTTACATTGACTGATGCCATTATTTGTAAACAATATGGCCCTTCGCGCCGGATTACACCTCTAGCGGAATTCTGATATGATTCTGAGTTAAATTGACTGATGTCATTATTTGTAAACAATTTGGCCCTTCGCGCCGGATTATACCTCTAGCGGAATTCTGATATGATTCTGAGTTACATTGACTGATGCCATTATTTGTAAGCAATATGGCCCTTCGCGCCGGATTATACCTCTAGCGGAATTCTGATATGATTCTGAGTTAAATTGACTGATGCCATTATTTGTAAACCATTTGGCCCTTCGCGCCGGATTATACCTCTAGCGGAATTCTGATATGATTCTGAGTTAAATTGACTTATGCAACTATTTGTAAACAATATGGCCCTTCGCGCCGGATTACACCTCTAGCGGAATTCTGATATGATTCTGAGATACATTGACTGACGCCATTATTTGTAAACAATTTGGCCCTTCGCGCCGGATTATACCTCTAGCGAATTCTGATATGATTCTGAGTTAAATTGACTTATGTCACTATTTGTAAACAATATGGCCCTTCGCGCCGGATTACACCTCTAGCGGAATTCTGATATGATTCTGAGTTACATTGACTGATGCCATTATTTGTAAACAATATGGCCCTTCGCGCCGGATTATACCTCTAGCGGAATTCTGATATGATTCTGAGTTACATTGACTGATGCCATTATTTGTAAGCAATATGGCCCTTCGCGCCGGATTATACCTCTAGCGGAATTCTGATATGATTCTGAGTTAAATTGACTGATGCCATTATTTGTAAACCATTTGGCCCTTCGCGCCGGATTATACCTCTAGCGGAATTCTGATATGATTCTGAGTTAAATTGACTTATGCAACTATTTGTAAACAATATGGCCCTTCGCGCCGGATTACACCTCTAGCGGAATTCTGATATGATTCTGAGATACATTGACTGACGCCATTATTTGTAAACAATTTGGCCCTTCGCGCCGGATTATACCTCTAGCGAATTCTGATATGATTCTGAGTTAAATTGACTTATGTCACTATTTGTAAACAATATGGCCCTTCGCGCCGGATTACACCTCTAGCGGAATTCTGATATGATTCTGAGTTACATTGACTGATGCCATTATTTGTAAACAATATGGCCCTTCGCGCCGGATTACACCTCTAGCGGAATTCTGATATGATTCTGAGTTACAATGACTGATGCCAATATTTGTAAACAATATGGCCCTTCGCGCCGGATTACACCTCTAGCGGAATTCTGATATGATTCTGAGTTACATTGACTGATGCCATTATTTGTAAACAATTTGGCCCTTCGCGCCGGATTATACCTCTAGCGGAATTCTGATGTGATTCTGAGTTACATTGACTGATGCCATTATTTGTAAACAATATGGCCCTTCGCGCCGGATTACACCTCTAGCGGAATTCTGATATGATTCTGAGTTAAATTGACTTATGTCACTATTTGTAAACAATATGGCCCTTCGCGCCGGATTATACCTCTAGCGGAATTCTGATATGATTCTGAGATAAATTGACTTAGGTCACTATTTGTAAACAATTTGGCCCTTCGCGCCGGATTATACCTCTAGCGGAATTCTGATATGATTCTGAGTTAAATTGACTTATGCAACTATTTGTAAACAATATGGCCCTTCGCGCCGGATTACACCTCTAGCGGAATTCTGATATGATTCTGAGATACATTGACTGACGCCATTATTTGTAAACAATTTGGCCCTTCGCGCCGGATTATACCTCTAGCGAATTCTGATATGATTCTGAGTTAAATTGACTTATGTCACTATTTGTAAACAATATGGCCCTTCGCGCCGGATTACACCTCTAGCGGAATTCTGATATGATTCTGAGTTACATTGACTGATGCCATTATTTGTAAACAATATGGCCCTTCGCGCCGGATTATACCTCTAGCGGAATTCTGATATGATTCTGAGTTACAATGACTGATGCCAATATTTGAAAACAATATGGCCCTTCGCGCCGGATTACACCTCTAGCGGAATTCTGATATGATTCTGAGTTACATTGACTGATGCCATTATTTTTAAACAATTTGGCCCTTCGCGCCGGATTATACCTCTAGCGGAATTCTGATGTGATTCTGAGTTACATTGACTTATGTCACTATTTGTAAACAATATAGCCCTTCGCGCCGGATTACACCTCTAGCGGAATTCTGATATGATTCTGAGTTAAATTGACTGATGTCATTATTTGTAAACAATTTGGCCCTTCGCGCCGGATTACACCTCTAGCGGAATTCTGATATGATTCTGAGTTACATTGACTGATGCCATTATTTGTAAACAATATGGCCCTTCGCGCCGGATTATACCTCTAGCGGAATTCTGATGTGATTCTGAGTTACATTGACTGATGCCATTATTTGTAAACAATATGGCCCTTCGCGCCGGATTACACCTCTAGCGGAATTCTGATATGATTCTGAGTTAAATTGACTGATGTCATTATTTGTAAACAATTTGGCCCTTCGCGCCGTATTATACCTCTAGCGGAATTCTGATATGATTCTGAGTTACAATGACTGATGCCAATATTTGTAAACAATATGGCCCTTCCCGCCGGATTACACCTCTAGCGGAATTCTGATATGATTCTGAGTTACATTGACTGATGCCATTATTTGTAAACAATTTGGCCCTTCGCGCCGGATTATACCTCTAGCGGAATTCTGATGTGATTCTGAGTTACATTGACTGATGCCATTATTTGTAAACAATATGGCCCTTCGCGCCGGATTACACCTCTAGCGGAATTCTGATATGATTCTGAGTTAAATTGACTGATGTCATTATTTGTAAACAATTTGGCCCTTCGCGCCGGATTATACCTCTAGCGGAATTCTGATATGATTCTGAGTTACATTGACTGATGCCATTATTTGTAAACAATATGGCCCTTCGCGCCGGATTATACCTCTAGCGGAATTCTGATGTGATTCTGAGTTACATTGACTGATGCCATTATTTGTAAACAATATGGCCCTTCGCGCCGGATTACACCTCTAGCGGAATTCTGATATGATTCTGAGTTAAATTGACTGATGTCATTATTTGTAAAAAATTTGGCCCTTCGCGCCGGATTATACCTCTAGCGGAATTCTGAAATGATTCTGAGTTAAATTGATTTATGTCACTATTTGTAAACAATATGGCCCTTCGCGCCGGATTATACCTCTAGCGGAATTCTGATATGATTCTGAGATAAATTGACTTAGGTCACTATTTGTAAACAATTTGGCCCTTCGCGCCGGATTATACCTCTAGCGGAATTCTGATATGATTCTGAATTACATTGACTTATGCAACTATTTGTAAACAATATGGCCCTTCGCGCCGGATTACACCTCTAGCGGAATTCTGATATGATTCTGAGATACATTGACTGACGCCATTATTTGTAAACAATTTGGCCCTTCGCGCCGGATTATACCTCTAGCGAATTCTGATATGATTCTGAGTTAAATTGACTTATCGTCACTATTTGTAAACAATATGGCCCTTCGCGCCGGATTACACCTCTAGCGGAATTCTGATATGATTCTGAGTTAAATTGACTGATGTCATTATTTGTAAACAATTTGGCCCTTCGCGCCGTATTATACCTCTAGCGGAATTCTGATATGATTCTGAGTTACAATGACTGATGCCAATATTTGTAAACAATATGGCCCTTCGCGCCGGATTACACCTCTAGCGGAATTCTGATATGATTCTGAGTTACATTGACTGATGCCATTATTTGTAAACAATTTGGCCCTTCGCGCCGGATTATACCTCTAGCGGAATTCTGATGTGATTCTGAGTTACATTGACTGATGCCATTATTTGTAAACAATATGGCCCTTCGCGCCGGATTACACCTCTAGCGGAATTCTGATATGATTCTGAGTTAAATTGACTGATGTCATTATTTGTAAACAATTTGGCCCTTCGCGCCGGATTATACCTCTAGCGGAATTCTGATATGATTCTGAGTTACATTGACTGATGCCATTATTTGTAAACAATATGGCCCTTCGCGCCGGATTATACCTCTAGCGGAATTCTGATGTGATTCTGAGTTACATTGACTGATGCCATTATTTGTAAACAATATGGCCCTTCGCGCCGGATTACACCTCTAGCGGAATTCTGATATGATTCTGAGTTAAATTGACTGATGTCATTATTTGTAAACAATTTGGCCCTTCGCGCCGGATTATACCTCTAGCGGAATTCTGATATGATTCTGAGTTACATTGACTGATGCCATTATTTGTAAACAATATGGCCCTTCGCGCCGTATTATACCTCTAGCGGAATTCTGATATGATTCTGAGTTAAATTGACTGATGCCATTATTTGTAAACAATTTGGCCCTTCGCGCCGGATTATACCTCTAGCGGAATTCTGATATGATTCTGAGTTAAATTGACTTATGTCACTATTTGTAAACAATATGGCCCTTCGCGCCGGATTATACCTCTAGCGGAATTCTGATATGATTCTGAGTTAAATTGACTGATGTCATTATTTGTAAACAATTTGGCCCTTCGCGCCGGATTATACCTCTAGCGGAATTCTGATGTGATTCTGAGTTACATTGACTGATGCCATTATTTGTAAACAATATGGCCCTTCGCGCCGGATTATACCTCTAGCGGAATTCTGATATGATTCTGAGTTAAATTGACTGATGCCATTATTTGTAAACAATTTGGCCCTTCGCGCCGGATTATACCTCTAGCGGAATTCTGATATGATTCTGAGTTAAATTGACTTATGTCACTATTTGTAAACAATATGGCCCTTCGTGCCGGATTATACCTCTAGCGGAATTCTGATATGATTCTGAGATAAATTGACTTAGGTCACTATTTGTAAACAATTTGGCCCTTCGCGCCGGATTATACCTCTAGCGGAATTCTGATATGATTCTGAGTTAAATTGACTTATGCAACTATTTGTAAACAATATGGCCCTTCGCGCCGGATTACACCTCTAGCGGAATTCTGATATGATTCTGAGATACATTGACTGACGCCATTATTTGTAAACAATTTGGCCCTTCGCGCCGGATTATACCTCTAGCGAATTCTGATATGATTCTGAGTTAAATTGACTTATGTCACTATTTGTAAACAATATGGCCCTTCGCGCCGGATTACACCTCTAGCGGAATTCTGATATGATTCTGAGTTACATTGACTGATGCCATTATTTGTAAACAATATGGCCCTTCGCGCCGGATTACACCTCTAGCGGAATTCTGATATGATTCTGAGTTAAATTGACTTAGGTCACTATTTGTAAATAATTTGGCCCTTCGCGCCGGATTATACCTCTAGCGGAATTCTGATATGATTCTGAGTTAAATTGACTTATGCAACTATTTGTAAACAATATGGCCCTTCGCGCCGGATTGGGGTGCGCGATGAACGCTCGAACGAGGTAGACGTGTTTTTTTTTTGTCTTCCTGCGTAAATTAAATTTTATTTTTATTTTCGATGTACATAAATTCAATAAGAAAAAGTGTGTGTTGAAATAAACAAATAAATAAAAAGTGATCATTTTTGATTAATAAAAAGTGTTCATAGTGAATAAAATAAAAACATCTCCTGTATACAAAAAAATAACTTTGTTGCAAATGGCGTAGTATTGAAATAATTTTGCGCATCAAAGAAACAAAATACAGTCGAAAAATGTCTTCTAAATTTGTGAAAATAGTGCGGGATTGTGAAAATTTTGTGAAATTATGTGAAAAATAGTCGAACGAAGTATAAAATGTGTCCATCCGGGAACATTTGCCAGGTTTTTATCAAGTTTTCCTTAAATTTTATGCTTTTTGATTAAATAACGCATGTGTGTAGTTGCTTGTTGTTTGTCTACATACATGAGACATCTCTTTCTCGAACGGATTTGCATTTGTTTATGTATAAACGAGAGTGCATTATGTACACATACACATATGTGCGATGCAAAGAATACAGAAGGGATATATCCAAGATATATGGTTGGTCTCTCTATTAATCGTAAGAACGTGAAGAAGACATGCCATTTGGTTTTCAAACTATGAACTGTCTCATTTATGCAATTATTATTGGAATTTGGTATAGAATGAAGAAGAAGAAAATCAAAATGGAAAGTAGTGATAATTAAATTAAAAGTGACTTAATTTAATTAAAAAATGATTCGTAAATTGATTTTAAATCGAATACGTCGAGTTGTATTTGGAAATTGTCAATTTACAAAAATAAGATTGGATGGTAGTGTGGGGTCGGAAAGTGTTTTGGTTTTATAGTTTAATATTTTTATTTTAAATTGAGATATATATAACTGTGGGTGAACTGGTGAATTTGAATATGACTTAGTTATTCAGAAAGTAGGAACCACGAACAGAGATGGTGGAAATGGGGGTACTTAACTAATTACTGTCAATAACTTCTAATTCGGTTTATTGGGTGTTGATTGGAAACAACTGATTAATTTTATTTCAATTTTCAAAGATATTATTTATCGATTTTAAGAATTGTGTTGTGTAGTGTATGCGTGTATTGCTTTTGTGTAATTTCAATCATGTAAGTAAATTATTGTTTTAATTTAATTAATAGTTAATTAGTGCATATAATAGTGTTTTAATTACACTAATAGATTAACAATTGACTAATTTAAATATTTATGTGCGATTTTTAAGTCGCACATTAATCTTTTTAGCGTGACATTTCGTTTACGCATAAAATAATTTTCTTGCTTTTCTAACGATAACTAAGATTTAAGATAGTTTTCTAATGATTTTAAGGGTTCAAAAATTATTAATATTCCTTATTTAATATAGTAGTTTAGCAAAATAATGTGTATAGCGTATGTAGATTGTAGATACATAGTTTTTTGAAAAAGATTGAAATTACATGACATGTACAAACTTGTAATTGTAAATTGTAATAGATAGCTGATTTGTGATATAGCATGTGGTATGACATTTTCTGCTATTTGGTTGGTTTTATGGGGAATTTTATGATTTACTCTGATTTATGAAATTCTAAATAACATATTTACCGAATCTTTAGAAAATTTTTTAATTTTGCAAAATTCAATAAGTTATAGGTAAAGTTTAGAATAAAATAAGCTTGCGAATCTTAAAAGTCATAATTAAAGTATAAATTTCATATTCGAAAAATTTAGGTGTTTTGTAATTTTAAATGTTTTTGCTTGCTTTTATTTCTAATTCGAAAATTTTGAATGCAAACTACAAAAGTTTTAAATTTACAAAATTTATTACAGTTCTGATTATTTCAAATGAGAAGTTTGCTCTAAAAAAAAATGCTTTCTGATTAAATCCGCATTTTGTAATGAAAATCCGATATTTTAAATCCGAATTTTGAATATTTTAGCAATTACCAACGCTTTCATATTTCGATAATTCAGAATAAATGTTAAGTTGGTTTTATATGAATAAAATTATACAACGAAACTGAAATCTCAATTGATATATAGTTAAAATTTTGTTAATTTAAATTTTTTACATTTTATTAGTCAACCATTCCAAATTCTCAATTCTTACAGTTCGGAATGTAATTTTGTATTGGCCTATATTGAACAGTTCCGGGGATTTTACAGCTAAATTTAATTGTTTGATAGTCCCCTTGGAAGTTTAACAATTTTCAGAAAATCGAGTATGCTGAAATGCATTTTTTCCTGAATGGAAAAAAGAAATATTTTGCGTAACATTTTTTAATATTGGCGTGACGTTGAAATTAATTAGCGGAACGGGGACATATCACGAAACATCCGAGATTTTTACAACGTTATACCTTCTACGTATTTAAAATACGTATTTAGAGTTGCAAAATCTTATATTATATCAGTTTTGCGCCACAACAAAGTATTGATTGCGACTTTCAAAAAATTGAAATGTACAAAAACATAAATATGTCGTAACTTAAATCTGTACAAATATGAATGTACGAAAGTACATAAATGTCAAACGAAGTTGAATGTACAAGTCTGTGAGTGTGTCATGTGAATTAGGTATTAAGTTTTACTTATTGTTAGTGTAATAACTTTGAACCGTAAAGACTTTGAACAGTTATCTTTTTAGAGGTCCTCAGTCGGAATAGAGATTGTTTGCTTAATTTTTGCCGAATGCAAGAGTTTGAATTCTTTCACTATGCCCGGTCTCAAAGGCATGTTTAGCCACTACACTGTTGCATTTCTCACATTTTATGTAGGTGTATCCTATGCAACTCGGTTTTTTTACAAACAAGTTTTTCCTCCATAGAAACTGGCCAGTGACGCACGGAATCTTCCCTTATTTCTTTAGCTGCCATAAACGAAGATGTAACCTTTTTTCTTTTAATTTCGATTTGTTTCGCCGTCTTAGTTGACGGCCTTCCACGCTTGGATGCTGTCTCTTCTACTCTGCATATTACTTAGGCTACTTCAATTTTGAATTCAGCCGATCTTAAAAGCTTAATCACATCTGCATTTTTTTGCATATTGGCCCTTCTAAAAATAAATACATTTATGTAAATGAAAGTCAGATTTTCTCAAGAAGATTTTTCTATTACCTACTACTTATACAGAATCCTAGCATTTACAAACGAAAAATCTACCAAATGGTAAAATATCCTAACGTACCATTTCTTACTTCTTAATTTAGTTTTGTATTTTTATAAATGACTATCAAGAAGATCTGCTACACCCATAAATCTATAGTATTCTTTGACAATACTGAGACAAGCGATTACTATTTTCCGTTTCCCTTTCTCAAACGTGGTAGATGTTTGTGTCATAAATCGATATAAGCAGCACCGGTTTGTTATCCTTCCAACAAACAACCGAAATGTGTTACTCTGTAATGTATTTACTCTGGTGGTCATTTCATAAGAGTGGCCTCTGGCAGCTCTTTTATAAATATTTTTTGTTCGGCAATGTTGTTTGGAATCTTGTTACTCCTGATACTCCCTACGCATTAAATTCCCCGAAATGAAAGTTCTAAGCCCATACTAACGGTGGTAAAATAATTATCAAAATACACCTAATAGTTACGTTTGATTAGAATGTTTTTGATCATTGTTAAGACTATATTAGAACAACCGCCCAAATCTTGATCATTAATAGTTCTGAATCTTGCTTCATTTTGCTGGCCAGTGTATATTACAAAATTGTAGCAGTACCCAGAAACACGTGCCACTAAATACAACTTATACCTCCATTTATGTGGCTTAGCAGGTAAATATTGGTGAGAGCTTTTTTGACTTTTGTGGAACACATCTGCTTATCTTCAGAAACGAAATTTTCAAAAGGAACTTTCTGAAAATTTTTCAGTAAATTATTTACGAGTGGGTGAATTTTATGCAATTTGTGGTGAGCTGCGTCTCCTTTAGGCGCCATCAGTAGAATTGTCATTGAAACGTAGCACACTTCTTACTTTTTCGTTTTTGTTTATTGGCATTGTTCACCAATATTTGAATGATTGATGTCATGACCGTATTTGTCGATGGATGTCAAAATTGAGATTCCGATAATTTTTTTAATATCTTGTCTGGTCATTACATACTGGTTGTTGATGTTAGTTTGATTGGCGTAGAGGTTTGATTAACAATAGAATCAATAATGCTAACTTACCTGACGGATTACGTTTAAACTTAAAAATAAATCACGGCGATTACAATTGCTCGTCCACCCTTGTTGCACTATCGCTGAGACTCAATACAATTTTAACGAATAATGTATTTATTGGCGAGTTTTATAAAGTTAGTTATTTATAATTATTGTGCCATTGCAGATATGCCTTGCTATGCAGTAAAGGGTTAAGGTCTTCTCCATTAGCCATTTAGAAATTTTCTCAAACTAACTATTTTTGTACAATGGGTCTTACTTAACTGCTTGGTTTACAAATCAATGGATTAGGCACCAACCATTATTTTAACCAGCAAAGTTCGATGCTATTCTCATTAACTGTTGCATTAACTGTGCAATTTTAATTGTTATAGTTGTTTAAGGGGGTTGAAAATTTATGAATGTGCCATACAGACAGTTGTCACTCGATTGTACTCTCTCGTAATTTGCTTTATTCGACTAATCACCGCACCGAGTTTCCTTACCTGCTTTCGTGAAATACACATATTTTCCCTCAAGATCCGGTTAAAATTATTGAACTGTTTGTTTAAGTAAGCCACACTTTCTAAGAGTTGCTGTAGTATTTCAGTATTTAGTATTTTTTTTATTGTTCTTATATCATGTTTTTCCTTAGCATTCAATTTTTCCACTACTATACAACATCCTCTATGAAACCTTTATTAATTCCATTTCCAATGTTGAGAAATTCTTATATGAGAAGATCATTCCATTTCCAATGTTGAGAAATTCTTATATGAGGCGTTTGTTCACTTGGCCATTTGTTAAATTTCTTGTTCTAGCTTATATTATTTTGAAAATCGCCGGTAACCAATTAAATTTTTAAAACTAAATTTATTTTAATTAATATTTTATCAATGATAAAAGTGTTTAAGGAGGGTCAATACAGTTTTCAGGAAGGGGCTCAGTTCAACTCTTTCTTGGGGAACTTTTAACTTCCTACCTTAAGCAGTAGCCAAATCAAAGGCACATGGCTAAAGGTCCGTTTTGTGTGGACCACCTACACATTGATAGTTCCATAGTTTGCAGGACTGACATGATCGGTGGGTCCCAATAGTTATCATATGATGAAAAACCACTTTCAGTCTCTAGTGTGGATTTGTGAAACATTTTATGTCATGTCACAGGTTATTTTTCAAAATCCAGGGACCTAACTGTGCAATTCGATGACAATTTTCGGCGGCTGTCGTTTTGTGTTGGAGGGTGCAGGAAGAAAAAGGAAAACAATAACTATCGTTTTCTTTTTTGTTCTTGCACCTTCTTGTACGGGGCGGTAGCCGTCGAGAATGGTCGTCGAATTCCATAGTTGGGTAGCAGGTAAAGTCGTGGATTCATCGGATGGAATTGACTGGGCCGTGATTCTGTCGATAAATGTGCTGTTTTTTTTCATTACAATATTAGGTTGAGGGGTCCTTGGTACGGTTTTCGGTTATTCTATTTATTAAAACTTTTTTTTAATAAATATTTAGAATACTCATTCTGATATCGAATTTGAATCCCTTTCGAGAATATCTAGGATTTTTTAAATTTTATCCTTCCCTATGGTTTAACATTTGGTATATTGAAAAATAATTATCATCAAGGTCAGTTACGACTCTTTACTCACGTCACTGATAGGGCCTCTGCAGTGGATGTTCAAAAGGACGCATTTTAAACCATAAGCAAAATCGTTATGATTGCCTACGTACAATAAATAAAATTAACTTTGGAAACAACATGTTTGTCCTATGTATATTGATATTTTCTTTATTGCCTTCTTGTAAAGCTTGAAAATCAAGATGTACATTTGGAGTAACAAATAGTGTAGTTTTGGTTTTGTATTATTTTTAAAAATATGGAATTTAAATTAACCGTTGCAGAAAATTGTAAAAGAAAAGCAAAAAAAAAGAAATACGAGTAGAAATCGAAAAATTGTAAGCGGCGCCTTGCCTGGTCATTCATTAGTGTAATACGTATTTAGCTATAACTAAATCTATTAAATTTTCCAACAAGTGACATAACTACATATTTTAATTACCCTCATTATATAATTGTAAAATACATAATGTATGTATATAATTCTCTTACGTACAAACAATGTTGCTTAATTATCATTTTAAAAATATTAATTGTACCACTCGTAAAAATTGTAATTTTATTTAAGAACTGTTTCCATTTGATTGGCTAATCAATTTGAATGAACGAGTTTAATATACAATATTTTCTTCTTGTGCACCCACATACTGCAGCATATCGCGCAGAAACACTTGTTTCGTTCGCGTTTCTAATTAACTAATTAATGTAGTTTCCGCGGAATGCATATTAAATCTCGCTTTTGAAAGTTGTTATCAATTGAAACAAAGCTCCATAAATAAAACAAAACCGTTTATACATATTTATCAAATGCTTCTATGTATATGAGTGTTATATATGTACATACTTACATATAGAACTATAATGTATGATCTTAAGAAATCTTTTTCAAATCATTTTTATTGTCCAGTCTTTGGCTTAACATTTTTTATGTGAGTTTTAATAGAATGTAGGTGGATGATAATATTCCTGTTGAATCAATAAAACGATCATTAAAAATGGAAATAATTTTAATTTTAATTTCTTTTTAAAATTTGTTGTTGTGGCTGTTGTTCGATGTTTGGAAATGTAATTAATTTGTGATTTGTAGTTTTTTCTTCGTTCGTATGGTACAATATGATACGATTTTCTTCTTATTCTTCGCGTTATATACATACATATTATGTACATATATATAGTTTTATGATTATTGTTATGAGACGTTTTCTTATGTTTTTGATTATTTAATTCGATGTTGTGGAAATTTTATGGCATTTCTACTATGGGTATTATACGTAATACACTTTTGTTTGATTTGGGTATATGAATATTGAGTTCCGATGTCGATAAAAATTTGTTATTTTAATGCCTAGACCACATACGATCATGTATGTATAATGGTATAAAATTATACGGCATGCTGGGGTATGTTTTAGGTGTTTTATACGATTCCAGTTCACCTTCGCATAACTCTCTTGTCGTCACATTTTTCTTTTATACAAACGTTTCTTTAACGATCCCTTGACATATGAATTATTATATGCGTTGATTAATTCTAATGTATTCGACTTACAAGTGAAAAAGAAGAATTTTATCAATTTTTTCCATCCCATCCGTCCATTTGTATATTATTAATATGATCGCAACGCGCGATTGTCCTCGCGGAATGCATACACAAATAAACGCACAAAAAAAAAAAAATTTAATAACCGATAATGATGATTTCGGCGTTTCGTTTGTAAATAATAAATTTATCAAAAAAATATGTTTTAATGTTTTATTTATGTATTCTGTTCATTCCAAATCAATTACAAAATCGAAAATATTTTTTGATTTCCTTTCATATTTTATATATGTATCTATAAAGGTATAAGATTCGCAGGGCTGTATTCCATCGCGGTACATCACATATTATGGAATTCTCGCGAGATTTCGAATTAATTATTATCTGATTAAATACAGGAGTGTTTTTGGGTTTTGTGCGGGTGTACGTGAAATTGATTTCAGTTCTTAGCGACTGAAACTTGGTAATTGGATTGGATTTTGGATAGCATGGGGGTGTGTTGGTTTAAATGGACATGCGTCGTAGTTGATTGATATTTGATTGTGTTTTCGCGAACATTTGTGGGTGTTCTGTCTCTTTATTGTGTGTATTAGCGGAGCAGACAGGGACGGTTATACAGTGTTGATGTATAAATACTTCTGTTGTTCTGGATTGCAAACTGAACGTTTTGTATTTCATCGTTTTTTGAGGTTTATGGTTTTGTAACCTATGCTATAGTGTTACAATATTTTTTTTTCTATTACGACTGTGACCTATTCCAATAATTTGGATCGCGACTGTAAAATTACATATTAAATATCATGTAATATGCAAAGCTGGTTTTTTTTAAGCTCTCTTATCGGTACTCAATACCATAAAATGATTGAGATAATTAGATTTTGGATATGATGAAAAATTAAAAATTAAAAAAAGAGGAAGACTTGTATTTTTGCGATCGATGGTGAAACACTTAAATTTTATCGATCTAAAAAAGTTAAACAAATTAATTTTGTGTGAATTAAATATCTTATATTTCTAAAAGTTCTAAGTGAACTTGAAAAAGTTTAAATTTATTTTTGTTGGTTCTGCAAATATATCGAACATTTTTGGATAGTATTGTGATAAACAATTTGAACCTTTTGTTTTTTTTTTTTATATAATATATTGTATGATTTGATACAGTTTTGGTGATACCGATATAATTATTTTCACAAACAGTTCGTGACTTAATTTGAATTTATAAATAGTGCAGTTTTCAAAATAGTTCTTAATTTTAAGTATTAATGGTATTTTGAACTTAAATAGTGTTAAGAATATTAAACGTGATGAATTTCCTTATAAAAAGTGCATAAAAACAAAAAAAAAACGTTATAATAATCATAGTATCGTACAATGGTCGAATTGCTCGCTACATGTGCAAGGTCGGCATAATACCGTATAAGAACCATAATTATTAAATTTATAATAAAAGTAATATTTAAAAAAACTAAAAGTGAATTTGTCGCCCTTAAGGTTGGCGATTTCGGAAATAATAACCGAAGTGTATAGTGTAATAGTTAATTTCGTTCATAAACATTACCGGATGAACAGGGTAACTTAAAAACATTCTGAAAATACCTACTCCTAGTTTTAATACTACTAATAGATACCTAATAATTAAACTAATTAGCCTGAAATAATAATACTTGCATTTAAACTAAATATAATAAAAACGAAATTTAATATCTATAACTAAAAACTGAACTACCTACATACATACGGCGTAACGTAATTCAAACGGCGTTCATTATTACCTTCGCTTCGCTACGTATACAGTACTGTATCAACGATATTGCCTTCTAAGGATATAACATAAAGGCCATCGACCTCATATCGCGGTAAATAATTAATTATATGTTTGTAAATTAGCTATTTAATTTATTATATACATTTTTTTTTACTATTATATTTGTATTTGAAGTTTAATACTTAAATCTTAATATCTATAATATTATATAAAACCATTATTAAGTAGTATAGTAGTATGTACTTAGTTAATTATTTTTGGGGAATTTAAACTAGTTTTAATTGATTAGTTATTAATTTGTTTTTGGTTATAATTATTATTATTTTATTTCCTCTCAAGATTTATCAATTCAAATCAAGAATTTTCTCTTTAAATTATAATAAAATATTTCTTTGGTATTTACACATAACGGTTCAAATGTTTATAATTTATTGCCATTTTTCTAAATTTTTGAGAATTAATAACATGAATTAATTTTTACTTTCTTCGGGTGGACTATGGAATGGTTAGTATGTGTGAGGGGTTGCAGTGTACCTAAATCTATTAAATTCATAGTGACTTTGTCATCATACCAGCAATGGTCTATCATGGAAACAAATAATACCACGACCAATAATGAACCTCTACGATTTGAGCTACAGGAAAAGATGACATCACCTTCCATGACCCATTGATATCTTTATGTTAACTGGTTTACCAAAAATGTTGTACCACGTTACAAAAATATTGTACCACGTTACAGTTTGATAAATGTTTTACGTATAAGTGTCTGGAATACATTTAATTAAATCATAGTATCTGAATATTATGAGTGAAACAGGTTTGTTTGCGTGCAATGGATGATTCAAAAGTATGTTAAATCGTTTCGGATGTCAAAATAAATTTCGATGTCAATGGGAATAGATGGGCTTGAATTCACAATCAGAAGGGAAAGAAAAAAAGAATGGAAGAAAAAAAAGAAAAAAACAAAAAATACTACCGCAGGGCAGACATATTTTGGTTGTTTTTTGCACAACAGTGGTTTTATAAATTTGCGACATGTGCTTGCATTGATAGGAAACTTGACTAATGTAGATACACTCTAAAAAATTAGAGTAAATTTAAACGTAAATTCAACATAGTTTGCTTCAATTATTTAAGTATTTTCTTTTGAATAAATGTAGTAATGATTCTTTTTTATTAATATTTAACATTTTATTGAATTTTAATCATTTTTTGCTAATAAATAACTTGAAAAATGTTTAAAATTGAACAAATATTGAAAATCCAAATAAGGTTCAAGAAGATTAAACATAGGTTGTTGAAAATTACTTCGTTATGATTAATTTTCAACAACATTAGTTTAAAATTACTATCTTATAGTAATTTTCAACAAAAAATCCAGACAAAAAATTGAAAATCCAGACTAAACTGGATATTTAACAGTTATAAAAATTATTTTATCAAAAATTCAACAGTTTCTTCATATGTTCGTCCGTAGTAGTTTTGTTTGGATCAAACTGTGGTAGCTGTGTTAGAATAATTTTAAAATTTAAACTCAAGTGAAAAGTACTCGTATTAAGGGACATCATTATTTAATAACTATAAAGAGTGTAAGTATTTTTGTTGAATATTATGATTGTTTAATTAATAAAATCCATTGAAAGTGTTGTATATTAAAGTTTTATACATTTTAAAAATATTTATAGTTGGGCGCCACATTGGAGGATATTATTCAGTCAATTCCGACAGCTGGTCCTTGGATTGCAATAACCGGTAACCTATTTTATGTTATTTATACAACCTTATATCTAATTTGTTTTTATTTTTTTAGATTCAAGTTTAGATTCTCAAACGGCCTACATTTTCATTGAAAATACAGAAATAAGCTGTACCAACAAATTTAGCTTATTTGAGTTGATTATAGAAGTCCTTTACTATTATTTTATTTTCAATATTCAATATCCAAAGTCTGTATCGCAAACAATGGATTTTTTAGTACGATATCTTCTTAAATATTACCCACCAAAAGCCCGCGGACCTAAAAAGACTCTATACAATATGTCCAAAATATTTAATTTAGTTCGCAAACTAGATGAACTTTCAGATAAAGAAAAATCAAATATTTCATCTGGCGATAAATAAGAAAAATATTTTATTTTTTATAAAACATACATGCGATTTTATATTTTTTAGTATACATATATTAATTTTGTATTAAAACAAAGGATCTGATTTTCAAATGAATTATTTAAATAAATTTATTATTTTAAAAACATTAAATAATCAACTTTGTGCCTTTTATTATGTTCTTGAAGATTGCTCGTTTTCTCACGGGAGGCGCTTATGGCGTAGTTGAAAATTAACTTTTGTTGTTTAAATTTAAGCTATAGAATAAAATTGAATACATAAAATTAAACATTTTCTTAAGGAAAATTAAGCAAATGGTTACTTAAATGTCAACTTTTTTATAAATCAAATTAAACAAATTGTTGAAAGTTACCCTAAATGTAAACAAAAATTGTTAAAAATTAATATTTAGTACATATAAATATTAAACAATCTATTACAAATCTCTGTTGAAAATCTTATTAATGTTGTTTATATTTTAACAAGAGTATTGATTAATATTCAACAGGTTTAAAATTACTACAATTATTGTAGGTAACCTGTTACATTCAATTATTGAAGTAAAATTAAACAAAAATTTTTTAGAGTGTAGATTAGTTTAAGTTATAATTTATGTTTTGAATGGTTTTAACGTTTAGTTAATTATTGTTGTAGTATGTAATAAATAATTAATTAGATATAGAAGGTCCATATACTATGAAATAGGGGCTGTTCATTTAAAATTAAATATTTTAGTAAGTTTTTATCAGGTAAACTAGTGAAAGGTGGACAGGGGTAAAACTACAACATTAATAAATTTTAAGCCCTGATTTAGATGTGGAGAGTCCTGAGTATCCGGCTTGGATTCCAGAGAAATGATCACAAATAAAGTAGCTAGATTGTGCTGTCTTGTATTAACTTTTATTATATATTCCACTAAAAATTTACTAACTATCGATCGCATTGCGGTCTGTAAACGGGTCGAGTCTGGCCCAACTAATACAAAAGATTCTGTTATATTAATTATTCATTTAAGAAATAAAATTTTGCTATTAGGCTGTTTATTAATTAAATTTAGTTTTCAGAATCGCCTGGGAATTGCATATTAATTTTAAAGTTTAATTTCAATTTTATTTTATTTTATTTTAATTTTATATTTATTGTTATAAGGATTAATTATAATCTTAGCTTAGTAATTTTAAATTTCTTAAATTTCTTAAATACTTTATCAGGTAAATTAATGAAAGGCGGACTGAGGGAAATGGCAACATTAATAATTTTTAATTAAGGTTTAGGGTAAGAAATCAATAACCTATATCGGTTTTGGTTGGTATGTGAAAATGGGTGTATGATGTGTGCATGGGGATGCTAAAGATACGGTTACATAAATTATTCATTTAAGTAATAAAATTTGGTATTATGGTGTTTTATTAATTGGATTGAACTTTCAGAGTCGCCTGGGAATTATAACATTAATAATTTTTAAGTCCTGATAAAAAATTTAGGGAGTCCTGAGTTCCAGCCCCCGGATTCCAGAGAAATGATCAACTAATAAAGTAACCAATTGTGATTGTCGAATACTAACAGTAGTTTGAAACTGGCCACCGGGAAACCGGACCAATTCTGTCATTACTAACATACCTTTCCCATCCTACCACACAAAATTTACTAACTATTGACTGTAACGGTGTTTGTAACCTGGTCGATCTCAATTACTAATATCCTTCCTTATCCTTCCAACTAAATGTAAAAATGGGTGTACGGTGGGCCCGGCGCTTTCCGGGATCTCCTGCTTAATGCTTGGCCGTACATTCGAAATCAATCAATCAATCAATCAATATGGCCCTTCGCGCCGGATTACACCTCTAGCGGAATTCTGATATGATTCTGAGATACATTGACTGACGCCATTATTTGTAAACAATTTGGCCCTTCGCGCCGGATTATACCTCTAGCGAATTCTGATATGATTCTGAGTTAAATTGACTGATGTCACTATTTGTAAACAATATGGCCCTTCGCGCCGGATTACACCTCTAGCGGAATTCTGATATGATTCTGAGTTACATTGACTGATGCCATTATTTGTAAACAATATGGCCCTTCGCGCCGGATTATACCTCTAGCGGAATTCTGATATGATTCTGAGTTACAATGACTGATGCCAATATTTGTAAACAATATGGCCCTTCGCGCCGGATTACACCTCTAGCGGAATTCTGATATGATTCTGAGTTACATTGACTGATGCCATTATTTGTAAACAATTTGGCCCTTCGCGCCGGATTATACCTCTAGCGGAATTCTGATGTGATTCTGAGTTACATTGACTGATGCCATTATTTGTAAACAATATGGCCCTTCGCGCCGGATTACACCTCTAGCGGAATTCTGATATGATTCTGAGTTAAATTGACTGATGTCATTATTTGTAAACAATTTGGCCCTTCGCGCCGGATTATACCTCTAGCGGAATTCTGATATGATTCTGAGTGTTCAACTAACACTAACATCAAGCATCTGTTACAATAATTCATTAGTTTTTATTATTATTATTTTTTCCAAAGGTCGTCCTATCAGTCCTGGTCTATACACTATAATGTACCTGAACAAACAATAGTTCAAATTTCAAGTAATATTGTGGAAAAAATTCAAATATCTAAATATTTAGGGACACTTATCTAAGGTTAAGGTTTTAATTTTTATTGTATCCAGCATCAATTTGCTATTTCGATTAATCGTCCATACTGTTGTGAAATGCCCATACACACATGTGCCATTGCACAACACTACATCTCTAAAGATAATAAAATAGAACATTACTAAAGATAATAAAGTAGAACATTATTAAGAATAGTTTTAAAATTGAATTCTAAGAAAATAATTTAAGCGATAAGAAAAGGGTTGACAAAATTAATTAATAAAGTAAAATCCGTTAACAATAAAAAATAAATAAAAATCATGAAAATACAAATTGATATTTCAAGAACACGTGCATATAGAAATTAAATAAAAATCAAATCAGCGTATAAAGCAATATTTGTAAAACACAAAATCAATTGTAAAATTGATTATTTCGAAATAAAAAAACGACCCAAAATAAAAAGGACCCAAATTTTATGACGGGCAAGTAAAATGCCGCATCAATGAAAATTATTAATTAGGTCTTAGAACATTGTTAGTGTAAAGTAGTATGTAAATTTAGTATATAAGAACAGAAAATTTTCATGTAATCATTCAGTTGTAATCAATATCTTAAAATAATCACTCGTAATCAAAATCTTGAAGAAATCAGTTGTAATCAATATTTCGAAGAAATCACTTGTAAATCGAAAGTCAAACAGTCATCTATAACCAATATCTCGAAACCGTCGCTTGAAATTATCATCTTACAGTTAATATCTTAAATTTAAAATTCGTAAAATCTAAAGTAATAACTTGTAATCAAAGCAAGAAAATAAATAAAAGTCAAATAAAATACAGTCGTTTAAATCGTGTCGTGAAAACAAGCAGAAATTCCAGTTATCCAGAATAAATTGGTAAGTATATTCTCACACTAACACAAAAAGGCAACACGTGCAATAACCCAGCCTATTTAATTCCTACATGGCAAAGTAGGAAAGTAATCGAAGTAGGGTGCAAACCCAGTAGATTACTAAATAGCCGGTTATTGTGTACGCATTTCTCCAAGTAACACTAATCATTCTCCTGACGTAACGAAAGATTCACTTAGGACATAGCCCCCACCCGTGGTAAGCGCTAAGTGAATTAACACGACCATCTTCTATTAACTAACCAATAAAACATAGAACATCGGTAACAAGCCCAAACCAGCTCACCAAACAAGGCTTACAATAATACATTCGCGAAGTAAACACACATAAAGTTCACAATATTAACAATTCTTCTAACACAGAATATTATACCCAATATACACAATATTAGCACTGTAAACAGGCTCGACATACCACAGAGAATATTACAAACAAAATATTCACAATAATACGCATACAGAGTCTGCTCCCCCTTACCTAAGCCAATATACAATATTATGGTCAAAGCTTTCCAAAAGCGCTGGAACTAACTTGATCATTTTAATAATACAACGCAAATTATTTGAAACGCAATTATTTGTTAAAACAACCGCTTTCACCATAAACACCTTTGAAAGATAACTTTTGGTGTAGTGACAAACTTTGCGAGCCATCCCATCACTTGATTTAAAATTGTTGATTTTCAGGGTTTCGCCTTAAAGATTATGAGCCCGGGATTGTTGGAGGAACTACTCCACTGTACGCTCCAAATTTTTGTGCGCGCATTTCCTGAATCTATGACACGTCAATTTATCGGAGTTTTTATAAATTTTTTCTAACAATATTTCTTTATTTTTAATTAGATGGAATTTTTTCAAATTCTGCTGCAATGTCGTTTATATGTACGTATTATGTCTTTTATATACATACGTAATTTCTCATTAACTTTTAATTTTTGTTTAATTGTTAAATTTTTACATTTTCCAATAACAACTTTTTGCATGTTAATTAATTTTTTTTTTTAATTTAGTTAATAAATTAATCACTGTCTTATTATCGTTCCATTTCTGCTTTGTATTTATATGTTTCTGCCCAGCGGTAAAAACTGAGGTCGAAATAGGGAACGTAATTTAAAAGAAAACGCAAAACAGGATTAGTCGTATTATACAGAGTTCGAGTTATAAAATTATCGAGACGGGATCGAAAGAAATATCGAAATCGAGAAAAAATCGAGTTATAGAAGGGTTTCATTTACTGTCTTAGCCATGTATACACTTAAATCCTGGCTCTTCAATTTGATCAGGCTGATGAAGTTTAAAGTTTTCTTGTGACTTCTTTTGCCATGCAGTTAATTGACTGACTAACTTGAACAACTTTGAAGCAAAAGGCTATGAGTAAATCTTTGCCGTTCTTCATTTGTGATAATATTGCACCACATACAATATCTCAGACATCCGTAGTTAGACGGACTGGTTGTAAAAATTCGGGATATTGCAGCAACGGTGGATTTATAAGAATATGTTTAAATTTTTCGAATGCATCATTACAGTTTTTGGTCCAACTGAATATTAAATTTGTATGCAATAATTGCGGCCCTGGAAAATGTACTATCACTTTACTGTCACAATTAGAAATCTGATGGCCCAAATACGTTACTGTAGTTTGTAAAAATTTACATTTATTGGAATTAATTTCAAATTGTACTTCCGGATTCGTTCAAATACTTTAATCAAATTTTTATTATGGTGTCGCCAAGAACAACCAAATATTACTAAATCATCAAATAGTATATAAAAAGGCAGCTTCATAGGAGTTCAATGTCATCATGCACTGAAACTGTTGGCATAGGGACCCGAATTAGTATAGAAAATGCTGTAACATTTCACAAATTGTGCTCTATTTCAATTTGATGAAATCCAGATTTCAAAAAATTTTGCACAGCCCAATTGATCTAATATTTCATCATTTATCGGTAGTGGAAATATATTCGAAATCACTTTCTTATTTATTTGCCTAAAATCTAAAACAACTCTCCAATCTTTATTATCTGCACAGCCCTTTTTAGTAACTAGCAAGAGTTTTGCATTCTTCCTCAACAGAAAAAATGTCACCAAACTGTTCACATACATATATCCAGTACAGTTTCTTTTCCAAAATCAACTGATCATTCAAATTCGAATTGTTCCCGAAGAATTTTAAAACGTTGATTTATCATCATTTAATGAATAAATAACATACATTGTTTAAATAATTTAATTTTCTTGTCAGAATATGTTGTGTTCAAAATTTTGACATAGGGCTCATCATTTATTAAAGCATTGGCCACACAATTACCCAGCACCATGTCACGTCGTTGTTTCTTGCTGACACTACAATTGAAACATGAAATCTATTATAAATCGGGATCAAAATGTTATTAGTTTTGCAATGTATTTTCAGTATGTATGATGAATAATTGATGTTTATTGATACTTCTTTAGAAAATCTCTACCTAGAATACCATCAGCTTCGATAGGGAAATCTTGAGATACAATTTGGAATTCATGTTGCACAGCAAATGAAATTTTCATTAATAATTTACAAGATTACTACCCAAAGTCTCGACTCTTCCAGCCGCGCCATATTTAATTATAGGTACATTTTCGTTACGAGACACATTTTTAAGGTATTCTACTTATGATTCTAGAATTGATCTCATAAACTCTCAAACGATTTCTGTTACATAATACTCAATACCAAACAAATCTGAAACAAGCTTAAAAATCTCCATGTGTAACTATAATTCTGTAACATAGAAGATTAAAATTCTAGAATAATTTCGAAATTCCCAAAAAATTTGGAATACTCCATAAAATCTCGAATAAACACTGAATAACTCCATAAAATCTCGAATAAAAACAAAATCTATAAAATCTCGTATAATTTCTATATACGCATAAAGTTAAATTGATCCTCAAGCAATGCGCGAATGGGCTTAAAAACCTCGAAAAATCGTCAAAATTCGAGAAACCCGGAAAATCTGAAATAATCCATTTCCAACGTATAAAATACAAGACCACAAAAGATTAAAGTCGAGAAGCCTGGTGGCCGATTTTTTAGGCCTTATACATCTTTCTACAAATTTTTTAAAATCATGTGCTAATCTGTTAATTACAAGTACTCCATGTTTCGTGAATTCGAAATACAAGAAAAACAGGTACATAGGCGACAGTCTTAGAGATAAGCCTACAGCAGGTGAAATTAAAGGGCAGTAGACTGAGAAATTGCTTGCTAAAAAATTTATTTTTCCCAAACCAATTTGTGTAAAAAATTATTAAAAAATTAATTCGATTTATCGCATGCCTGACTGGAGGGGGGGACCAAAGTTGAGTAGATTAATGTAACCTTCCAGCAGAGTGCGCATTACGTGAGCTGTTCTGGTCATGTATTGGGCAGCTGCGTGATCGGTACAATTGTGTAAGAGGTAACCTGTTCACAATTCGCAAGTGTACGTGCTGCCTCCTCGTGGCAACCACTGGTAATTAATGCCGTTTGCACAGCCTAAAGTATGGCGCTAAAGGAGAAAACCTTGACAAAAAAACCCTAATCTAAGATGAAACAGCATATTCCGATGGATGAATGGCTGATAGGTTAATCAGTCCAAAATATGCGAACTCTAGATACCAGGGTGCCTGGTGCCCTCCAGTTTTATTTAGCCTTCCTGTAGTAAAGCTGGGTGACCTACAGGCGATTTGCAATTCGCAGCAACTCGTAAGAGTAAAATCAAACGGAAGACGGGGCAGAGGTAGGAATATACGGGAGTGGGACAGCTCCCTCGAAGTCCTTGGGCTCCAATGCTACCGTCTTTCTAGCGGAACCACATGCTGTAGTAAACATCTAGGACGGAGAGCAAAAAGCCCGGATGATGATTAAGCAGTGTCCAGCCCAATAGATCTTTTAGGTCGCCGTGCGAGGTGGCTGATCGCCCACATGGCCCTCCAATAATAATAATAACAATAATAATCGCATGCGTGAAAATTTAAATCAACATCAGCTAAAATTATCGATAACTTCATTACCCCCAAAACTCCCGCATTTACTCGTAATGGTATATGCAACCCTTTGCAAATTTCGAGTATCATTCAAAAACACGATTATCCTTAACATATTTGGAATATTCCTAAACAACTTTGAATACATTTAGAATTTTACAAAATAACTAAATACAGAAATCACTAAGAATGTCGAATAACTTCACGCCAAAACTTCAAAGCAAACGTTCAATTCTGGAAACCTAAATTAATACAAAAACCACAAAATTTCGCATTCCGAGATTCTCATCTGTGTAAGGTCGTGTGTGCTTTAATCCAACACCAAGATAAACTCAATTAATATGGAATATCTCAAATAATCTCAAAACATAATACATAAAATCTCAAACAATTTCTATTACATAATATTCAATACCAAACAAATCTGAGACAAGCTTAAAATATCGAAATTTTAGAGTAATATCGAATATACTCGAGTAAACTCGAAAAGCTCGAATTCTATTTAAATTTCGATATTCTCAAAAAATGTCGAATATTCCAGAAAATTTTGAGTAAACATTTAATCGTAGACAAATCTTCAAATATCTTAATGTTAAGCCAATTGTAAATCTACAATCTAAAAATTTCGGATCGAGAATTTGACCTATTTTCAAATCTTTTGAGAAACTCGAATAATCTGAAATAATCCCTATTAAGACAATTCCGATATATAAAATTTTATAAAACTGCTAGAACCTAAAATTGAGACGCCTGATAACTGAATTTGTAAGCGTCATTATGCGCGAATTTATTGAGGAGAGATACATAAGCGACACTCACAGAGTTTTCCAAACCAATTTGTGTACAAAATTGTTCAAAAAAAAAAAAATTTGGTTGGTAAATCAGCAGTTGCCACTTTGTAAAACTGTATATTGTTTGGAATTTGCCCGGTCTTTGGGAATAAAGCGCCAAATTGTTGCGCCTAATGAGCAAAATCGTTAAAAATGATAAAAGAGGCCAACAGTTTATCTCGTATCTCGTTCGCTATCGCATATTTCTTCAGTTCCAACTAATTACAGCAAAGTTATCATTTTATCATCTTTCACTTTATATACCGAAAATGGTTACACAGGCTGATATTTTATCCAAAAATTAGAGTATATAGAGATATTTGACGAAACACTAATTTCCGAGCTTTACACCATCAATATTACTGTCAATCAATATTACTGTGAAATATCCGATTATTCATAACATATTTCGAATATTCCTGCAAAACTTCGAATACATTTAGAATTTTACAATAATTAAATTAAGAAATCACTAAGAATGTTGAATAAATTCCTGCCAGAACTTCGAAGCAACCGTTTAATTTCGAAAATCTAGATTTCCACAAATTCCACATTTCGAGAGTCTCATCTCTGTAAAGTCACGTGGGCTATTATGCTTAATTCAATTCCAAGCTAAACTCGAGTAATATCGCAAACCTCCAATAATCTTAAAAAATAATAAAATTTCAAACAATTTCTGTTACATAATCCTCAATTCCAAGCAAATCTGAAACAAGCTTAAAATCACTTAAAATCTCGAAAATCTCGATGTACCACTATAATTCTGTAATATATCGTCTCTGCAGAACTTTCCAAATTTCAGAGAATAAATGTAGGGTTCTAGAATAATCTCGATATTCTCAAAAAATTTGGAATATTCTAGAAAATCTTGAATAAACATGGAACCTAGAAAACCTTTAAAAATTTTAATGTTAAGGTCAATAGTAATCCAAACAAACTCGAATAATATCGAAAATCTTGAATAATATTGCAAAATCGGGTATCGAAAATCTTGAATAATATTGCAAGGGTATCTTTCTTCAGATCTATAAAATAATAAATAACTAATATCTAGTAATCCATTGCATTTTTTGAGGTTAGGTTACAGGTTAACGGAAAAGTAGCAGTGATATGTTATAGCCTACCCTTTCCAGAATGATTTACAAAAAAATTATTCAGATCCTTTAAAAATTGAAGTAGAAGAAGATTTTTGCCCACAAAAAGTAATTTTTTATCCACTGTACGCCTGGTGGCCGATTTTGTAAGCAATATGGTTTTCTAATTTTAAATTAGACGCATTTTTAAATGCGGCAAAACCTATATGCGAGGCTTTGTTAGTTGCAAATTCTCTAAGTCTCGTGAATTCGCAATATGAGAGATAAGCGTACATAGGCGACACCACCAGAGATAACCCTAGCAAGTGAGATTGTGGGGCAGTAGTTTTTTCCCAAACCAATTTGTTTAAATAATTGTTAAAAAATTATTTCGATTTATCCCATGCGTGAAAATTTAATTCATTATCCGCCACTGGTTATAAAGTTATATGTTGTCTGGAACAGTCGGAAATTTATCGTTTTTTGCTGGTCGTTGTTCTATTACATAACACTCAACACTAAGCAAACCGGAAACAAGCTTAATAAAACTCTCAAAAATTCGAAAAGAAGAAGATTAGAATTATAATAATGTCGATATTCTCCAAAAAATTCGAATATTTCAAAATATGTTGAATAAATATAAAATCTTCGAAAAATCTTTAAAAATTTTTAAAATTTGGCGCAACTCAACGTCAAAATTCGATAAACTCAAATAATCTGAAATAATCTCTATTTTAAGATATTTCCGATTTATAAATCAATAAGATTCTTTCGGCTTTTTTTAGACAAAATATATTAACAATAATGGCATATACAATATTTTTCGATTGGTTCATCAGAAAAAAATGAAGAGGCCACAATCATTTTTAATACATCTACAAAAAAAAGAATAGATGTATAAATCCCCCTCCCCTACTTTACCCCAAGAGTTATACACACTGTATAACCCCATTGTTAGTTTGGTTTCGTCCAAACCAAACTAGAAAAATACAATTCCTACTTAACACAGGTCAAGTACGAACATACTGATTTAGCGAATTATATTTACTAAATCAAAAAACTCAAGGAAAACCCTCATTTCGGTGTGTTTTATTCCCACGCAAATAATGAAGAGAAAGAGAACTTGATGTAGGGTAAAGTCGGGTGATTTGGCGCAGAGGGAGATATGGCGCAGTGTCCGTTTTTGGTATATACGAATATTCTCTTTACATTTGTACGTTACCAAAAAGTTTAGTTACTCACCAGATCTCTTTCAGTATACATCTCTTCGTGCTGCGTTAAATATTTTATTTTGTTTAACCGAAAAAAGAAAAAAAAACGGTAAAATTTCTTGGATTTTTTTTTTTGTGTTTTTTGTATGTGAGTGTTTTGGTAAGTATATGGCGCATTTATTTTGTTCATTTGCCAAAATGAGAAGGACTGTGTTTATGTTATGGAATGTTATTTTGCTAAAACCAACTGTGTGATTATGGGTTTTTTGTGTGTAGAAACGTCAGGTGTTGGTATAAAGGTGTTATGGCATACATACATTGAAGGTGATATGGTACATATACCATTTCCCCTATCATCAAATTTGTTTCTTGCCCATGATTTCTGTGATTTTATTTTTAGAAATTTAACATTATTTTTAACATTTTTTTATAGAAATGCCTACGATTTATAAAAAAAAACTAAACTCGAGACGGGCAGCTTGGCTAGAATCCGATCTCAAAGCGGCAGTTAAGGATATTAATAATAAAATGTTATCGATTAATGCAGCGTCTAAACGATACAATATACCGTCAACTACATTAAGAAGACAGCTTAAAAACAAAAGTGATACGAAACCAGCATTGGGAGCTTCTTGTTGTTTAGGCGTCGAGTTTGAAGATAAGATTGTTGGCCATATAAAAAATCTTCAAGCGCATGGGTTTGCTCCAACAAGAAACGAGGTGCGAGGCATGGCATTCGGACTTGCACAGAAATACAATATAGCACATAAATTTAATTCTGAGGAGAAAAAAGCTGGCAAAGCATGGTTCACACTTTTTATGAAGCGTCATCCAAACTTGGCTGTAAGAAAATCCGAAGGAGTTTCCCAAAATCGTGCCCAAGGAATGAATCGTAAAGAAATATCCGATTATTTTATTTTGTTAGAAAAAATTTTAATCGAACACGAATTAATATCAAAACCAGGACACATTTTCAACATGGACGAAACCGGATGCCAGTTAAATAATCGGCCTGGGTTTGTAATAGCCGAAAGAGGATCTAAAAATATACCAGCAGTAACATCTGCTGAAAAGGGAGAAACAATTTCAGTAATTGCTTGTTGTAATGCCGAAGGCAATTTTTTGCCTCCAGCTTGTGTTTTTAAAGGTAAAAATAAGAAAACCGAATTTGAAGATGGCATGCCCCCAGGTTCAGTGGTGTACATGGGTGGTAAATCTGCGTATGTCAACTCAGACATTTTCTACACTTGGCTTAAGCAACATTTCCTTCCAAGAAAACCTCAAGGAAAAGTTTTAATTATATTAGATGGCCATTCGTCACATTGCAGTAACACCGATATGTTGGAGTTTGCTGTGGCAAACGAAATAATTCTACTATGTTTACCGCCACATACAACACAATTTTTACAGCCGTTGGATCGATGTTTTTTTAAATCCTTCAAATCGCATTACTACGCGGCATGCAATTTGTTTATAAAAAACAATCCAAATAGGAAGATTTCTCGTTTACAATTTGGAAAATTGTTAACATCTACTTGGAACATGTCTGCAATTCCAAAAAATGGTATCTCAGCATTTTCAGCCACTGGTATTTTCCCATTTAATCCTGAAGCCATTCCGGATTACGCATTTATTCACATGCGCGTTACTGATGTCGAACAAGGCGTGGAAACACAACATTTGGGTATATCTTCAGATGCTTCTATAATAATAAGCGAATTAACATCTACAGTTGGAAATTTTCCTGAAAATACATCGACCGAGGCTTCATCTTTTCAGTCACCGGTAACTCCTCAGAAAAATCAACAGTCCGATTTGGAAGTGATTGACAATATGAACATCAGCGACTTAACCCCTGGAAAAATGTTAGACATAATATCTCCGATACCGTCAACTTCCAAGGGTAAAACAAATAATTCCAGAAAACAAAAAACTCGTGTATTGACTGCAGTAAATAACATTAAAGAACTCAAATTAAAATCAATAAAGCGCAAAATAACACACACAAACAAAACGGCAAAAGTACAAAAGAATCGGAAAAAAGTTGTACATGAGTCTTCAACTGAAGATGAGGATATTACTATACCATTAGATGATGAATCAGATGGCTTGGAGGACTTTGAAGAGAATATTTGCGCTGGATGTGGAGAGGATTATAATTCCACTTCTAAAAAGGACGACTGGATTCAGTGCATATTATGTAATTTGTGGTCGCATGATACCTGCACTTTTTTTGTCAATACATGCAACAAATGCGGCAAGCAAAATGTTAAGAAACACTAAGGCGCCATATCACCTTAGGCGGAGTACCATATCACCCATACCCGAGGGTGAAATAGTATTTCAGAATGAATTTTTATTTTTATTTTTAAAGACTGAATTTTTACCTATTGTTCCTTTTTGTTTTATTTTTTAGAGTTTATTTTTAATAAAGAACACATATTATTTTGTTTCAAACTTAAAGCTGCATTATTTTTTTCGCTATTTCAAAAACAAAAAAGGTATACCAAATCTCCCGACTTTACCCTATAGTAAAAAAATTAAACTTTATTTTCAAAAAATTATATAAAACGAGATAATGAGAAATAGATAACCAAAACACACAGAGGTAACCCTAGTAGGAGAAACTGAAATGTGCATCAATTACAATAACTATATATATAAACTACCCAAAAATTGAAGTGCACTAGGCTGCGAATTTGTTTTTCTCAAACGTATTTAAAGAAAACAGTTAATTTGGTTTAAAACAAACGAGAAAATTTAAATCAGCATTACCCACTGATTGGAAATTTGCCGTTTTTTCCCGGTCGTTTTGAATAAAGCATTGGATTGATTTGTCTGATGGCCAAAAGTTCGGTGCATATAAAAATTTTCTAAATTCAATAACTTGATATGTTATCGATTAAAAAATTATTTCGTGAGTAATTATGGTGTACATTAGCCCAATTTTGCTAATTATCGTTAGTTTCCACATTGTTGTGACGTACTTCCGGTTTTTAACGCAAATAATGGGAAAATGAATGTGCATCAAAATTCCATGTAGGGAAGTGCATTGCTATAACAACCCGTGCCAAAACCTCGTCAAACATTTCCAGGATAACGTTTTGTATCAAGATAATCGCATATCCTTACCACTGCCATTTAAAACCTATCCACCAAATCTTGGTGACAGCTACCATCAAGCATTGCGGCGATATTTGTCTCTAGAAAAAAGACTTGATTCAGATTTGCCACTTAAGGAAGCCTACATAAGTTTTTTGCAAGAATACCTATCCCTAGGACATATGGAACCTGTACCCAAACAAGAGGTTCACGCACTTCCAAATAAAACTTACTATATGCCTCATCATCCAGTTGTTAAAAGCTCCAGTACGACAACTAAGGTCCGCGTTGTATTTGATGCTTCCGCGAAGACGGCATCCGGAGAATCATTAAATAATAATCTCCTTGTAGGTCCTACCATTCAACAGAATTTAATAAATATTCTTCTCCGATTCCGACAGCACCGTTATGTTATTTCCGCCGACATCGAGAAAATGTTTAGGCAAATTCTCATTCATCCTAAGGATAGAGATTATCAAAGGATTATCTGGCGTGAGAGTCCAACTTCAAATATTCAACATTTCCGATTACGCACCATCACATACGGTACTGCACCAGCACCATTTTTAGCCACACAATCGCTCCATTATCTTGCTGATAAGTTTTCTGACAAGTTCCCAATTGGTTCCGAAATCCTAAAACGCGATTTTTACATGGATGACCTTATGTCTGGTGGGGAAACACTAGAAGCAGCATTGCAGCTGCAAAAGGAACTTATATGCTTGCTCGAGTTAGGTGGGTTTAACCTAAGAAAGTGGTCAGCGAACCATCCTGCATTGCTAGAACCCATTCCGGCGGAAAAGCGAGAACTTTCCTCTTGGAAGATAGGCGAAGAATCTACGGTTATCTCCGTTCTAGGTATAAAATATGACCCTGTTAAAGACAACTTCTTTTTTCAATTATCCCTACCGAAGACAAATAAATTCACCAAGAGATCTTTCCTTTCGGAAACATCCAGAATTTTTGATCCGCTAGGTCTACTGGCACCAGTAACAATTCGCCTGAAAATACTGTTTCAATCACTTTGGTTAAAGGGTATAGGTTGGGATGATGAACTCCCTCCAGATATCGAACAAGAGTGGGTTCTGGTTAGAAACCAATTAAAGGAATTAACTAAGGTTCAGTTTCCGCGATGGATTTACGCGTTAAATCATTTAGAACTCCATGGGTTTGCCGACGCATCGAAGCATGCGTATTCGGCCGTAATATATGCACGTGTAGTGGAAGGAACCATAGTCAGAACCAACATAGTAGCGGCGAAAACAAAGGTAGCCCCGATAAAAACCATATCTATTCCACGATTAGAGCTAAACGCGGCTACATTGCTCGTGCGTCTATTAGAATTAGTCCAAAGGTCCTTATGTTTATCATCTGATCCGAAGATATTTTTGTACACCGATTCATCAATTACCTTAGATTGGCTGTCTAAACCACCCAAGGTTTGGAAAACCTATATAGCTAATCGAAAGTCCAAAATCCTCACTTGCACATCTCGTAATCAGTGGTATCATGTCTCATCAAACCAGAATCCTGCCGATTGTGCGACGCGCGGTATCTCGCCAAAAGATCTACTTCAAAATAGGCTTTGGTTTAATGGTCCCGATTTCCTTCTGAAACACACACATAAACTCCCAAATCAAGTATCGGAATCTAAATCGAGTTTCGACGATCAAGAAACGGTTACCGAATTTCATCTATCTGCGGTCCAGAAGCCATACTCAATAGTCGATGTATTGGCTGAACAGTTATCAAGTTACCGAAAATTATCAAGAATAATGGCTTTGTTATTAAGATTTATTAGAAACCTAAGATTGGAACCTCATCAACGAATTTTTAATTGCATAAGAGCCACAGAGATACGCGAAGCCGAGATTGTTATTTTTCGACGCATCCAAGAAACGACATACGCAAGTGAAATTATGTCTTTAAAAAAATCATTACCTTTAAATGCATCCTCTAATTTACATTCTTTTTTTCCATTTATCGATGCACATGGACTGCTGAGAGTGGGATGAAGATTAGACCATGCAGATTTGGAATATGATGTAAAACATCCCATTATACTTCCATCCAGCCACATAATAATTGAGAGAATGGTACGAGAGAAACATATCCAACATCTGCATGCCGGATCAAAATTACTGCTCACCACTTTAAAACAGCGAATCATGATTCCAAGGGCACGAAATCTCATCCGACGAATTATCCGCCAGTGTATAGTTTGCTGTCGACACAATGCTGTAATCCAACAACAACTGATGGGCCAATTACCCGCCCCTCGCGTTAACCCACAAGTCAGAGCATTTATACAAACAGGTATAGATTTAGCTGGTCCATTTGCAGTCAAAACCCATCGTCACCGTTCAGCTAAAACATTTAAGGCGTACCTAGTTATATTTGTTTGTATGGCGACAAAGGCAACTACCTTAGATT
Organism: Tipula vernalis; assembly: GCA_958295665.1. Lineage (NCBI taxonomy): Eukaryota > Metazoa > Arthropoda > Insecta > Diptera > Tipulidae > Tipula > Tipula vernalis. The sequence continues at coordinate 120,105,899 of OY282559.1, forward strand.
TGGTATCTGATATGAGTACTGACACATTCCTGGGAGCACTGAAACGATTTTGCGCTACTCGAGGTGTCCCATCAGATATATTTTGCGACAATGGATCGAATCTAGTTGGAGCAAGGAAGCAACTTCGTGAGTTCTACGACCAATACCTATCCCAAGCAAAACAAGCAGATCTACTAAATTGGTGCACCGATCATTATACAGAATGGCACTTTATCCCTCCGGCAGCACCTACATTTGGCGGTTTGTGGGAATCAGCCGTGAAGTCCACAAAATACCATCTGCGTCGCGTGAATGGAGACTCCATACTTACGTACGAAGAGTTCCTGACCCTGATTAAGCAAATTGAGGCCCTCTTAAATTCCCGGCCTCTTGGAGATCTCGATGACGACGAATGTAATCCCCTTACACCCGGCCATTTTATAATTGGCCAACCATTAACCATGTTACCCGAACCGAGCTTGCAGCATATCAAATTTAATCGGCTAAGCATATTTCAGTTACTACAATCAATGCTACAGGGATTTTGGAAACGCTGGACATTGGAGTATGTAACATCGCTCAACAAGTTCTACAAATGGCATACCCCGAATCAACAAATTAAGGTGGGAACCTTAGTCCTCCTCAGAGAACAGAATCTACCTCCGTCGAAATGGTCCCTAGCCAGAGTTTGTGATGTACATCCGGGAACCGACAATTTAATCAGAGTAGTGACCATCAAACTTCCAAATGGCAATCTTCTGAAACGGCCGATCACCAAAATCACCCTTCTGCCAAGTTTTGACTCAATCGAGTCAACCCCGGCGGTATGTTCAACTAACACTAACATCAAGCATCAATTACAATAATTCATTAGTTTTTATTATTATTATTTTTTCCATTATATAATTCATTACAATTCATAATTGATTCCTATTTATAAACTAACCTTAATAATATTAATTGCATACTAACCTTAATAATATTAATTTGTGTACGTAATAACTCTACAAATACTGTTATGTATAATTTGGGCCATCTGCCATTTAACCATGAAACTAAACCATTATATTTAAATCTATAACTCTCCAAATGTTGTTGTGTAGAATTTTGGCCATCTGCATTAAGCAGCAAAAACAAAATGAAATCTGTCAAAACCAAATTGTTAATCATTGTAAAACAAAATAAAAACTCTCTCTCTCTTTTACCAGCCATCAACGAGTGAACAACAAATTGTAAAATAAATTAAAAAGCGAAAATATATATTTAAAAATTTGGTCAGCTTCTTTATTTTTTGAAACACCGAATTTGTGGGTTTAATTGCCAAATTATACATATTTTCTATTGTTGTTTTTATTCGTCAAGTGTGGCCTAAAAATAAAAAAAATTCTGTGCAAAGCTAATTACCAATTTTGTACACTGAGTTAAATTGACTGATGCCATTATTTGTAAACAATTTGGCCCTTCGCGCCGGATTATACCTCTAGCGGAATTCTGATATGATTCTGAGATAAATTGACTTAGGTCACTATTTGTAAACAATTTGGCCCTTCGCGCCGGATTATACCTCTAGCGGAATTCTGATATGATTCTGAGTTAAATTGACTGACGCCATTATTTGTAAACAATTTGGCCCTTCGCGCCGGATTATACCTCTAGCGAATTCTGATATGATTCTGAGTTAAATTGACTTATGTCACTATTTGTAAACAATATGGCCCTTCGCGCCGGATTATACCTCTAGCGGAATTCTGATATGATTCTGAGTTAAATCGAATTATGCAACTATTTGTAAACAATATGGCCCTTCGCGCCGGATTACACCTCTAGCGGAATTCTGATATGATTCTGAGATACATTGACTGACGCCATTATTTGTAAACAATTTGGCCCTTCGCGCCGGATTATACCTCTAGCGAATTCTGATATGATTCTGAGTTAAATTGACTTATGTAAATATTTGTAAACAATATGGCCCTTCGCGCCGGATTATAACTCTAGCGGAATTCTGATATGACTCTGAGTTACATTGACTGATGCCATTATTTATAAACAATATGGCCCTTCGCGCCGGATTACACCTCTAGCGGAATTCTGATATGATTCTGAGTTACAATGACTGATGCCAATATTTGTAAACAATATGGCCCTTCGCGCCGGATTATACCTCTAGCGGAATTCTGATGTGATTCTGAGTTACATTGACTGATGCCATTTGTTCAGTCACGTGAACATACCAACTCACCATGCTGCGCAGGCCTGGCCTCAATCGTATAAATAGTCATTCTTGTTATTAGTATTGATTAATGAAATTTAACTACAATGGAAAAATGTATATTATGCATTTTTCCTTAATATAACGTTTTTATATTTTTAGTCAGTTCATTGACACCAAATATATAATTTTTTAACATACACATTGTAATATTAAAATCAGCAATTTTAGTCGATATTAGTTTATTAGTATAATTAATGTATGACCATTTTGTATATAAATCAAACATTTGTCTGAGTTAATCAGTTCAAAAATTAATTGACTCAAGAAAACATTCCCCGACCAACGGTAAGCGAGAAAAGATATAATAAAAGAATAAATTCCAACAATTAGTCTTTTATTAACACCAAACTAAATAGTACCCATCTGGGGTAATATAGTTAGTTTATTTTTTGGTAAATCAAACCTATCTTAAATTTACAACTTAAGAACTAAAGTTTGAGACCAAACACCATTATTTGTAAACAATATGGCCCTTCGCGCCGGATTACACCTCTAGCGGAATTCTGATATGATTCTGAGTTAAATTGACTGATGGCATTATTTGTAAACAATTTGGCCCTTCGCGGCGATTTATACCTCTAGCGGAATTCTGATATGATTCTGAGTTACATTGACTGATGTTGTGAAATGCCCATATACACATGTGCCATTACACAACATTAATCTCTAAAGATAATAAAGTAGAACATTATTAAGGATAGTTTTAAAATTGAATTCTAAGAAAATAATTTAAGCGATAAGAAAAGGGTCGACAAAATTAATTAATAAAGTAAAATCTGTTAACAATAAAAAATAAATAAAAATCATGAAAATACAAATCTATATTTCAAGAACACGTGCATATAGAAAATAAATAAAAATTAAATCAGCGTGTAATGCAATATTTGTAAAACACAAAATCAATTGTAAAATTAATTATTTCGAAATAAAAAACGACCCAAAATAAAAACGACCCAAATTTTATGACGGGCAAGTAAAATGCCGCATCAATGAAAATTATTAATTAGGTCTTACAACATTGTTAGTGTAAAGTAGTATGTAAATTTAGTATATAAGAACAGAAAATTTTCATGTAATCATCACTTGTAAATCGAAAGTCAAAGTAATCACTTGTACATCGAAAGTCAAAATAATCACTCGTAATCAATATCTTGAAACCGTCACTCGAAATCAATATCTTACAGTTAATATCTTAAATTTGTAAATTGTAAAATCGAAAGTTAAAGTAATCACTTGCAATTATAACAAGAAAATAAATAAATAAAAAAGTAAAATAAAATACAGTCGTCTGAATCGTGTCATTGAAACAAGCAGAAATTCCAGCTGTCCGGCATAAATTGGTAAGTATATCCACACACTAACAAAAAAGGCAACACGTGCAATAACCCAGCCTATTTAATTCCTACATGGCAAAGTAGGAAAGTAATTGAAGTAGGGTGCATATCCAGTAGATTACTCAATAGCCGGTTATTGTGTACGCATTTCTCCAAGTAACACTAATCATTCTCCTGACTTAACGAAAATTCACTTAGGACATAGCCCCCACCCGTGGCAAGCGCTAAGTGAATTAACACGACCATCTTCTATTAACTAACCAATAAAACATAGAAAATCGGTAACAAGCTCAAACCAGCTCATCAAACAAGGCTTACAATACAATATTTACGAAGTAAACAATCAGTAAGTTCATAATATTAAAAGATTCAATGTATACACAAAGGGTTCACAATATTAGGTTTAATATATTCACGAAGTAAACCACACATGGGGTTTACAATATTGGCACTGTAAACAGTCCCGGCATACCACAGAACAGAATATATTACAACAATATTTACAATACTGATGCCATTATTTGTAAACAATATGGCCCTTCGCGCCGGATTATACCTCTAGCGGAATTCTGATATGATTCTGAGTTACATTGACTGATGCCATTATTTGTAAACAGGCCCTTCGCGCCGGATTATACCTCTAGCGGAATTCTGATATGATTCTGAGTTAAATTGACTTATGCTACTATTTGTAAACAATATGGCCCTTCGCGCCGGATTATACCTCTAGCGGAATTCTGATATGAATTGACTTAGGTCACTATTTGTAAACAATTTGGCCCTTCGCGCCGGATTATACCTCTAGCGGAATTCTGATATGATTCTGAGTTAAATTGACTTATGCAACTATTTGTAAACAATATGGCCCTTCGCGCCGGATTACACCTCTAGCGGAATTCTGATATGATTCTGAGATACATTGACTGACGCCATTATTTGTAAACAATTTGGCCCTTCGCGCCGGATTATACCTCTAGCGAATTCTGATATGATTCTGAGTTAAATTGACTTATGTCACTATTTGTAAACAATATGGCCCTTCGCGCCGGATTACACCTCTAGCGGAATTCTGATATGATTCTGAGTTACAATGACTCATGCCAATATTTGTAAACAATATGGCCCTTCGCGCCAGATTACACCTCTAGCGGAATTCTGATATGATTCTGAGTTACATTGACTGATGCCATTATTTGTAAACATGTTGTGAATCACTCACCTCATCCACGCTAAATTGTAAACTATGCTCACAAAATCAGTATACATATTTTGAATTGTAAACCACACTTAATTTACATAACTCTAGGCGCTAAACGAAAACATAAAATACCAATTGTAAATTGTCATAGTTGTAGGCGTTAAGTAAATAAGAAACATTGCATTATGCAATTAAACGATTGAACTTGAAAACAAAAGTAAATTAAAAACAATGTATAAAGAAATGTCTCATATTACATAAGAAAGATAACATATATTAATTTGAGAACAAAAGTAAATTGTAATACATAAAAATATGGGTCAGACATAAAATAGAGAAACCAAAAATTAATTACGTAACAATAAAATATAGAACAGAGAATAATTGTTACAAATAAAAATGTCTAGCAACAATAAAAAAATGCAGAGTATCGTTGAATACACAGAAATCAATTCAACAATACATTGTATTGAATGACCCAAAATAATTAAATAATTATTTTATCGAAAATGCAACTTACACAAATCTAATTAATATTATTTTCTTTAGGGGTAATTGACTCCATTGGTATTACAACAAAAATCATATTGATCAATGTTATTGTTAGTGTAAAACATTACACACTTTTTTAGTATATAAGTCCAAAAATTTGTAATCGAAAAAGAATTGTATTTTTAAACCTCAACAAAGACTGATCTATATCTCAAGAATCAACTGCAGTCTATTTCAAAATAATCAAGTCATCAACTCGTCAAAGTATTAATAAAAACACATTTAATCTACACCAGATTGCATTTTAATCAAATCAGAAATCCAGAAGAGAATTCACCACCAATCCATAACCCTGGTAAGTATTTCAACCAACTAACTTTTAACCAACCAGGCTCTGAGATACATTGTTGAGGGAACATATAAGTGCTTCGCACACGTTTCTCTCACCTCTAAGTGATCAGAGTATCCGACTAGCTCAACTAACAACGTGCCTTATAGGCATTCTCCATTCAACGAAAGATTTGTAATCCGGTAATAGCCCCCACCAGTGGTAAGCTCGGGATTATCAAATAGATTTCGTTTCTCATTAAAAATTAAACAGTTAGTCTCAACATAAAATTAGGCGGTAGCAAATTAGGTTAAGTATTAATATATAAATATGTAGTGATTCACTCATTAAATAAGTCAAATTCAATTCGCATATCACCACAAATAAACTAACGAATAACAATACATAAATTCTCCAATGTCTATGTTATTACGCCAGTGTCTTAAATAGATACAGACATTCCATAAAATTGTTATTATACTCGTAGTTTATTTTGTTCGTATCATCGGTACAGATCAATTTGTAAGTATTGGAGGACCGAATCCTCGGCCGATTAATCGCTGAGCGCGGGCACCGAGTCTGGTGGCGCAGCATTTTTTTTTTTGTTATATAATTCTAGTGATCGACGGGGTGCGCGATGAACGCTCGAACGAGGTAGACGTGTTTTTTTGTCTTCCTGCTTAAATTAAATTTTATTTTTATTTTCGATGTACATAAATTCAATAAAAAAAACTGTGTATTGAATTCAACAAATAAATAAAAAGTGATCTTTTTGGATTAATAAAAAGTGTTCATAGTGAATAAAATAAAAATATCTCCTGTATACAAAAATTAACTTTGTTCCAAATGGCGTAATATTGAAATAATTTTGCGCAACAAGAAACAAAATACAGTCGAGAAAAAATATTTGGTTTAATTTCTTCTAAATTTGTGAAAATAGTGCGGGACTGCTGTGAAATTTTGTGAAATTGCGTGAAAAATAGTGGAACGAAGTATAAAATGTGTCCATCCGGGAACATTTGCCAGGTTTTTATCTAATTTTCCTTAAATTTTATGCTTTTTGATTAAATAACGCATGTGTGCAGTTGCTTGTTGTTTGCTTACAGTATGAGGCATCTCTTTCTCGAACGTATTTGAATTTGTTTATGTATAAACAAGTTCATTATGTATGTGCGAGGCAAAGAATGCAGAAGAGATATATGCAGGATATATGGTTGGTCTCTCTTTTAATCGTAAGAACGTGAAGATCAAACATGACATTTGGTTTTTAAACTATGGACTGTCTCATTTAAACAATTCCTATTGGAATTTGGTATAGAATGCAGAAGAATAAAATCAAAATTGAAAGTAATGATAAAAAATTATTCGTAAATCGATTTTAAATTGAATACAATCGAATATTGTATTTGGAAATTGCCAATGATTGCCAATTGAGATATATGTAACTTTGGGTGAACTGGTGAATTGGAGTATGACTTACTTATTTAACATGAGCTGAATCAGCACTAGATTTCAGGAAGTAGGAACCACGAAAAGAGATTGTGGAAATGGGGATACTTAACTAATTACTGTCAATAACTTCTAATTCGGTTTATTGGGTGTTGCTTGGAAACAACTGATTAATTTGATTTCAATTTTCAGAGATATTATTTATCATAAATTACATTTCCAGAACATTCTTACGTCTTTAGCTTACTGAGAGGTTGAATTGGAAATGGATCTGAATTAAATTTGTTAACCTATTAACCTACAAATTGTTTCAAATTTTGAAAGTTTTAAATATTTAAATTTGAATTTTAAGTTGGTAGTTCTTCAGTTCGGTTATGGTGCGGGGGGAGGGGTAGAAAATTTATAATCCGTACAGATGATAATTTTAAGGCTTGTTAAATTTAGCAATTAATTTGCTGTCCTAAGAGTATAAGTAGTAAGAATATGGGATGCATTTATCAGGCAATGATGTATTTTGCTTTGTATTGAGGGAGGGGGAAATTGGAATTGTTGTTGTTTGGTTTGAATGAGTGTTTTTGGGTTTTGTGCGGGTGTACGTGAAATTGATTTCAGTTCTTAGCGACTGAAACTTGGTAATTGGATTGGATTTTGGATAGCATGGGGGTGTGTTGGTTTAAATGGACATGCGTCGTAGTTGATTGATATTTGATTGTGTTTTCGCGAACATTTGTGGGTGTTCTGTCTCTTTATTGTGTGTATTAGCGGAGCAGACAGGGACGGTTATACAGTTTTGATGTATAAATACTTCTGTTGTTCTGGATTGCAAACTGAACGTTTTGTATTTCATCGTTTTTTGAGGTTTATGGTTTGATAAATGTTTTACGTATAAGTGTCTGGAATACATTTAATTAAATCATAGTATCTGAATATTATGAGTGAAACAGGTTTGTTTGCGTGCAATGGATGATTCAAAAGTATGTTAAATCGTTTCGGATGTCAAAATAAATTTCGATGTCAATGGGAATAGATGGGCTTGAACTCACAATCAGAAGGGAAAGAAAAAAAGAATGGAAGAAAAAAAAGAAAAAACAAAAAATACTACCGCAGGGCAGACATATTTTGGTTGTTTTTTGCACAACAGTGGTTTTATAAATTTGCGACATGTGCTTGCATTGATAGGAAACTTGACTAATGTAGATAGATTAGATTAAGTTATAATTTATGTTTTGAATGGTTTTAACGTTTAGTTAATTATTGTTGTAGTATGTAATAAATAATTAATTAGATATAGAAGGTCCATAAACTATGAAATAGGGGCTGTTCATTTAAAATTAAATATTTTAGTAAGTTTTTATCAGGTAAACTAGTGAAAGGTGGACAGGGGTAAAACTACAACATTAATAAATTTTAAGCCCTGATTTAGATGTGGAGAGTCCTGAATATCCGGCTTGGATTCCAGAGAAATGATCACAAATAAAGTAGCTAGATTGTGCTGTCTTGTATTAACTTTTATTATATATTCCACTAAAAATTTACTAACTATCGATCGCATTGCGGTCTGTAAACGGGTCGAGTCTGTCCCAACTAATACAAAAGATTCTGTTATATTAATTATTCATTTAAGAAATAAAATTTTGCTATTAAGCTGTTTATTTATTAAATTTAGTTTTCAGAATCGCCTGGGAATTGCATATTAATTTTAAAGTTTAATTTCAATTTTATTTTATTTTATTTTAATTTTATATTTATTGTTATAAGGATTAATTATAATCTTAGCTTAGTAATTTTAAATTTCTTAAATTTCTTAAATACTTTATCAGGTAAATTAATGAAAGGCGGACTGAGGGAAATGGCAACATTAATAATTTTTAATTAAGGTTTAGGGTAATAAATCAATAACCTATATCGGTTTTGGTTGGTATGTGAAAATGGGTGTATGATGTGTGCATGGGGATGCTAAAGATACGGTTACATAAATTATTCATTTAAGTAATAAAATTTGGTATTATGGTGGTTTATTAATTGGATTGAACTTTCAGAGTCGCCTGGGAATTATAACATTAATAATTTTTAAGTCCTGATAAAAAATTTAGGGAGTCCTGAGTTCCAGCCCCCGGATTCCAGAGAAATGATCAACTAATAAAGTAACCAATTGTGATTGTCGAATACTAACAGTAGTTTGAAACTGGCCACCGGGAAACCGGACCAATTCTGTCATTACTAACATACCTTTCCCATCCTACCACACAAAATTTACTAACTATTGACTGTAACGGTGTTTGTAACCTGGTCGATCTCAAACAATTACTAATATCCTTCCTTATGCTTCCAAGTAAATGTAAAAATGGGTGTACGGTGGGCCCGGCGCTTTCCGGGATCTCCTGCTTAATGCTTGGCCGTACATTCGAAATCAATCAATCAATCAATCAATCAATCAATATAATTCTAGTGATCGACGGGTGTGAGCTCATAATCCGCAGATCATCAATTTTCGTGGTTCGCACCGTGCCCGTGGTGTTTCAGCCCTTCATCGGGAGTGAGGATATCGAGCCTCGAATACGAGTGGTATTTTTTTTCTTCTTTGTTAAACCATTCCAATGTACAATAAAGATTAGTATGATTTATAACGTAATAGAGTAATTATGTGTCTTTAATTTAAAAACCAAACAACGTGTGAGAATCATCGAGGGGATGTGTGTGTTGTAAAAGTGTAAGTGAAGTGTTGTGCCAACATAAGATAGCAGCAACATAATCCGCGGATGGGCCTTCACCACCCCCACCTACTCCCTCAGGACTGAGCCATAGCCGGACTTTAAGCTGCAGGTGAAGGACTCCGTGGACAAAAATTTCTGTTTTCGTGATATGGAGGCGGTACGCATGGCGGACAATCCAGTTCTTCCATCATCCTCTATCAGAATGTTGTTCACGGCCACGTGCAACATGTAGGGGATGATTGGATCGGGGTTCTGCGATGACCCGGTGAGGACTCGTTCCTGAACTCGATTTACTTCTAGGAGTAGCGTGGGTAACCTAGTTACTGAAGTGAATCGGTGTTTTGGGATCGGGTTCAATATCTGTGGTCCTCCAAATTGGAAAGCGAGCTATGTGGGACTTGGATAGACATATTATCGTCCACCTTCCTCTCGTCGAACGTAACAGTGGCCACTCGGTATTCACTCTGTGTTTCTGTTTTTCGACATCATTTTTGACACTCTCATTACTCTTGTCATTGCCTTCAAACCCTGAACAAATAGTGAATACAAAAATTTGTGTTATAAAATTTTTGTATTGTATTAATAAAAATTCAATGAATATTTGAAAAAATAACTAAACACAAATTAATGAAATAGATAAAAATTAAAATAAACCAAAAAAATCGGGCTAATTGAAATAAAGTGGTGGTTGAAATTCTAAAAATAAAAATTGTAATTTTGGTGACGCGCAGAAAATAAATGTCGGCCACATATATATATAGTGTAATTGTGGGGCCGAAAATATATGTGCATCGTTTAATTACGTAGCAGTGAATTATAAGAATAAATCTCATCCCCTATAACACACATACATTACGATAAATATATAGCAATAATATATATTTATATAACAAACAATTTGGCCCTTCGCGCCGGATTACACCTCTAGCGGAATTCTGATATGATTCTGAGTTAAATTGACTTATGTCACTATTTGTAAACAATTTGGCCCTTCGCGCCGGATTACACATCTAGCGGAATTCTGATATGATTCTGAGTTAAATTAACTTATGTCAATATTTGTAAACAATATGGCCCTTCGCGCCGGATTACACCTCTAGCGGAATTCTGATAAGATTCTGAGTTACATTGACTGATGCCATTATTTGTAAACAATTTGGCCCTTCGCGCCGGATTACACCTCTAGCGGAATTCTGATATGATTCTGAGTTAAATTGACTTATGCAACTATTTGTAAACAATATGGCCCTTCGCGCCGGATTACACCTCTAGTGGAATTCTGATGATTCTGAGATACATTGACTGACGCCATTATTTGTAAACAATATGGCCCTTCGCGCCGGATTATACCTCTAGCGAATTCTGATGATTCTGAGTTAAATTGACTTATGTCACTATTTGTAAACAATATGGCCCTTCGCGCCGGATTACACCTCTAGTGGAATTCTGATATGATTCTGAGTTACATTGACTGATGCCATTATTTGTAAACAATTTGGCCCTTCGCGCCGGATTATACCTCTAGCGGAATTCTGATATGATTCTCAATTAAATTGACTGATGTCACTATTTGTAAACAATTTGGCCCTTCGTGCCGGATTACACCTCTAGCGGAATTCTGATGTGATTCTGAGTTACAATTTCTGATGCCATTATTTGTAAACAATATGGCCTTTCGCGCCGGATTACACCTCTAGCGGAATTCTGATATGATTCTGAGATATATTGACTGATGCCATTATTCGTAAACAATTTGGCCCTTCGCACCGGATTATACCTCTAGCGGAATTCTGATATGATTCTGAGTTAAATTGACTTATGTCACTATTTGTAAACAATTTGGCCCTTCACGCCGGATTATACCTCTAGCGGAATTCTGATATGATTCTGAGATAAATTGACTTATGTCACTATTTGTAAACAATATGGCCCTTCGCGCCGGATTACACCTCTAGCGGAATTCTGATATGATTCTGAGTTAAATTGACTTATGTCACTATTTGTAAACAATATGGCCCTTCGCGTCGGATTATACCTCTAGCGGAATTCTGATATGATTCTGAGTTAAATTAACTTATGCAACTATTTGTAAACAATATGGCCCTTCGCGCCGGATTACACCTCTAGCGGAATTCTGATATGATTCTGAGATACATTGACTGACGCCATTATTTGTAAACAATTTGGCCCTTCGCGCCGGATTATACCTCTAGCGAATTCTGATGATTCTGAGTTAAATTGACTTATGTCACTATTTGTAAACAATATGGCCCTTCGCGCCGGATTACACCTCTAGTGGAATTCTGATATGATTCTGAGTTACATTGACTGATGCCATTATTTGTAAACAATTTGGCCCTTCGCGCCGGATTATACCTCTAGCGGAATTCTGATATGATTCTGAATTAAATTGACTGATGTCACTATTTGTAAACAATTTGGCCCTTCGTGCCGGATTACACCTCTAGCGGAATTCTGATGTGATTCTGAGTTACAATTTCTGATGCCATTATTTGTAAACAATATGGCCCTTCGCGCCGGATTACACCTCTAGCGGAATTCTGATATGATTCTGAGATATATTGACTGATGCCATTATTCGTAAACAATTTGGCCCTTCGCACCGGATTATACCTCTAGCGGAATTCTGATATGATTCTGAGTTAAATTGACTTATGTCACTATTTGTAAACAATTTGGCCCTTCACGCCGGATTATACCTCTAGCGGAATTCTGATATGATTCTGAGATAAATTGACTTATGTCACTATTTGTAAACAATATGGCCCTTCGCGCCGGATAACACCTCTAGTGGAATTCTGATATGATTCTGAGTTACATTGTGTTGTGAATCATTGTGAATCATTCACCACATACATTTCATTCTTAACATTCCAATATTGTAAACCATTCTTAATAATTGAAAACTATAGGCGTTAGCTCGTATCGAAATATTTATGGTATAACGAGCATACTTTTAGGCGTTAGAAACATTGTATACACAAAATAATCAGGTGGTCGAACTTGAAATTACGATAACATATAGTAATAAGAGTAAATAAGAAACATAACAAAAACAACAATTATATTTGAAAACAAGAAAACAATTGTAACACATAAAATTGTCTGGTAGCAATAAAAAGAATGTAACGATAATCTTATCGATGAATACACAAAAAAATCAATTCAACACTACATTGTATCAAACGACCCAAATAATTAAATAATTATTTTATGAAAAATGCAATTTGCCCGAATTTAATAAATATTTAAGGGTAAACGACTTTAGTAGGTTACAACAAAAATTGTATGTGTCAATGTTATTGTTAGTGTAAAACATTACACACTTTTTTAGTATATAAGAACAGCATATTTTAACAAAAAAGGAATTGTATCTAAAAACTTCACCAAGTAAACACTTATTAAGAAAAAGAAAGAATAATAAATAGGTAAATAAAATATAATTTCCGTTTATTCGTCAATTCGATCCAGAGAGCATACCACAAGATCCAGAAAAATTGTAAGTATTCCAGCCACTAACCTTCACGCCCAGGCCTTGATACAAAGCTGACAAAAGAACATATAAGTGCTACGCACAAGTTTCGTTTGTTAGTTATTGTCCAAGGTATCCGATTAGCCTTATTAACACCGTGCCTAAAACGGCACTTCTCAATTCATAACGAAAAGTTGCATAATTCCGGTAATAGCCCCCACCAGTGGTAAGCTCGGAATTATTGAACCAATTTCGTTTCTCTACAAAAAAATATATAAACAGCTAGTGGAAATAGGTATTAGGACAATAACATTTAAGCGAGTTAGAATTAGATTTAAGAAAATACAAATATATATAATATATACATATATAACATTGGCGCTGTAGATAAAGTTTCCGCTTAGGGCAATTCAGTAACTTTCGACAGTCGACACAACAATAGCATTAGTCTAACCAACTTGCATAAAGTTCATGCAAGACAAATCAAATCCTGCAGTAAAGATTAGATTAGGTAGTGAATCTGATATTTCGGTTCAGTATTCCCCCGTTCCTACCAGAAAACGTTTAGATAGCGAATCTAGTGGTTCAATCGCGTTCTCCCCCGTAGTAACTAGAACACGAATAAATAGCGATCCTAGTGCTAAGCTAGAGCCACCCCTCACAGTTTTTCGCAAACATTCAGTTCGTCCCGTATACAGGAAAATTATATCCAAAATGGTAGCATTAACCGACATCGAAATTCAAAATTTAGTGGAACGTAGAATACCAATATTCTATGGCCAACAAGATGTCGATAGTAGTGAAGTGCACTATTTTATCGACGCGTGTAAAGCCGCAAACCAAAAAATCGAGTCAGCAAATATTGAACAAGCAGAAACCCTGTTAGAAGAGGTTAAGCTACGCCTCCGGGGTAAAGCTTACACCCTAATGAGGGATGCGAGAATTAGCAGCTTAAAAGATTTGTTCAAGCTGATCACAAGCAAATTCCTGCCATCACATTCAATCGAATCCCTTAGTAAAAGACTATACTCAGCCAGCCAGGGCGCATCGGAAGATTGCTCTGAATTTGGCACAAGAGTACAAAGTTACGCTTTAGATTACGAAGCAGGAGTTCGAGCAAAATTTGGTGAAGATAATGCACTACCAAAAGCGTTTCTGGAATCGCTAGAAAGAGATGCCTTCATCGGAGGTCTAAATAATGGTATGATCAAAGCTCACCTAACAATGATCTCGGAAACACCAATCAGAGAGTTGGTGCTAGTTGCAGATAAGCTTGAAAAACAATTAGGCTATGTTCAAAACCTCAATAAAGCGAATACACTCGAAAAACCAAAATGTCAATTATGCGAAAAAATAGGGCATGTAGCTAAAAATTGCTTCAAAAACACTGCTAGTCAAAAACAAACAGTTCAACGAATATCGAGTGAAGTTTGTCAGATCTGTGGAAAAATAGGCCATGTAGCAAAAATTTGCCCAGAGAATGTGTTGAACCAAAAACAACCAATTCAGCATCCGCCTCTAATGTCTTGCAGATACTGCAAGAGACGAGGGCATTCTATAGAAGAATGTAGAACAAAGAAGATGAACGATGCCCGGCGTGATGAAGGGTTCTTTCAACAAAGAACAACTCAACCAAACGAGCTCAGGCAAAACTACAGACCCGAACAGCAGAACTTCCGGCAAAACAACAACTCGAACTATAACTACCATCCTCTCAGGCACGCAAATGATCGACTAAATCAAAGGAACGACTATATGATTAGGAATTCCCAACAGAGTTATCCACCACGGACGCAACCAAGAGGATCCAACGGTATGGAACAATTAAACAGCAATCTACAAAATCTAAGAATAAACTATATAGATGATGATGTAGTAGACAATGATGCAGCAATTCAACAGGGAAACGAGCATGGGCTCGTCGAGCGACAAACGCACCAACTGTAACTCAGGCGAGTCCCACTGTAAAATTCCACTACCAAGAACAAATCCAACGACCAAGCAACATACAACGGATATCCATTAAACATAAACCACAACTGAGTTCCGCCTCAGTAATAAAATCAAATCAAGCGAGCCACGTCTCGACAATCCCACCGAGTTCCGTCTCGAGTGGAAAATCAAATCAAGCGAGCCACGTCTCGACAATCCCACCGAGTTCCGTCTCGAGTGGAAAATCAAATCAAGCGAGCCACGTCTCGACAATCCCACCGAGTTCCGTCTCGAGTGGAAAATCTAATCAAGCGAGCCACGTCTCGACAATCCCACCGAGTTCCGTCTCGAGTGGAAAATCAAATCAAGCGAGCCACGTCTCGACAATCCCACCGAGTTCCGTCTCGAGTGGAAAATCTAATCAAGCGAGCCACGTCTCGACAATCCCACCGAGTTCCGTCTCGAGTGGAAAATCAAATCAAGCGAGCCACGTCTCGACAATCCCACCGAGTTCCGTCTCGAGTGGAAAATCAAATCAAGCGAGCCACGTCTCGACAATCCCACCGAGTTCCGTCTCGAGTGGAAAATCTAATCAAGCGAGCCACGTCTCGACAATCCCACCGAGTTCCGTCTCGAGTGGAAAATCAAATCAAGCGAGCCACGTCTCGACAATCCCACCGAGTTCCGTCTCGAGTGGAAAATCTAATCAAGCGAGCCACGTCTCGACAATCCCACCGAGTTCCGTCTCGAGTGGAAAATTTAATCAAGCGAGTTCCATCTCAAGTGGAAAATCAAATCAAACGAGCCACGCCTCAAACACATCAACTAGCTCAAATAAAACTAGTACTAGTATTGTCTCAGGTAATCTGGTGTCAGAAGACATAGCAATAGATCAAGCGATATACCCATTGAGCAATGTCTCAATGAATCAATCAAAGGCCGAATTAAATGGCCAGGTCACTGTTTCACCACCACATCCTATCCCAATTCCTAAACATGCCCCCATTCCAGTAGAACCGGAGGAACCAAATGAAGTTTGGCCACCAATTAAACCATTTACCACTATAGCTCAAATCCATACACCTACTGAAATTTTAAATTCCTACCAAATCAATCTAGTATCAAAGCACAAATTCGCGCATGATACGGTGAGATTGAAATTAGCAGCATCAACCGAAAAATCTACCCTCTTAATAGATTCTGGTGCTTCAGTCTCTTTAATCAAGAGTAAAATGATTAAAAGTCCTCAAGAAATAGACCAGTATGGTAAAGTAATGTTAAAGGGAATCGGCAAAGAAGCCACTATCACCCTTGGATGTGTTTACACACATGTGGACATCACATCATATCTCAGAATCCCGCAGAAATTCCACGTGGTTGAAGACGAGTTTCCAATCGAACAAGATGGAATTCTCGGAAGAGATTTCCTTAACGGTAATAAAGTGGATATTTTGTACAGCACCTCAGAATTAAATATTCTAGGGAACAAAGTCAAGTTCCTTAATAATCCAACGAATGTACGCCTCCCTCCACGGGAAGAAGTAATCGTACAAATCAAGACACCCACAAATAATTCATACCTATGCAATTCCGAAGAGATCATGCAAGGTGTATTCGTTGGCAACTGCCTTATCCAACCCAACATGCTGAGAGCACAGGTCAGCATTGTAAATACTAATCCTAGTGAAATAATTATAGAGGATTTTGTCCCGAAACTCACAGAGCTTAGTCAGTACGACATCCTCCAAATCAACCACGAGTTTGAAAACAATAATATGCACCATTTCAAAAATAGAGATGACTTAGTTCTTAACCAGGTAGTTACTAACCTGGATAAGAATCTTAATTTCGAAGAATCCTCCTCTATTCTTGAACTAATTAGGGAATTCGCAGACATCTTCTTCATTGAAGGCGATAAACTGTCAAGTGTGCCCGGAGTCAGGCATCAAGTCAACCTTCACAATGACACACCACCGATTAATATAAGGCAGTACCGAGTTCCACAAACTCTGAAAACAGAGATCAACACTCAAGTTCAAAAAATGCTGAATGATGAGATCATTACTCACAGCACCAGCCCGTTCAATAGTCCTTTACTAGTGGTCCCGAAGAAACCAGATAAAAGTGGTAAACCAAAGTGGAGAGTAGTAGTAGACTTTCGAAGAGTCAACGAAGCCACAATAGGAGATTCGTTTCCTCTCCCTTTGATTAACGATATTTTTGACCAACTGGGACACTCTCAATATTTTTCCACGTTAGACATGGCAAATGGGTATCACCAAATTGAAATGGATCCCATCGATAGGCACAAAACGGCATTTAGCACGGATTTTGGCCATTTTGAATTCCTCAGAATGCCTTTTGGAATGAAAAATTCTCAAAGTACGTTCCAAAGAATGATAAATAATGTGTTGCTAGGGCAGCAAGGCCTAAAGTGTTTCGTATACTTGGATGACGTAATTGTCTACGGAAGGAATTTAAGAGACCACAACAACAAGTTAAGGGACATATTTTCAGCTCTTAGAAGGAGTAACCTAAAAATTCAAACGGAAAAGTGTCAGTTCTTGAGTAAAGAAATTCAATATTTAGGACATATCATCACTCCCCAAGGCATCAAGCCAAATCCTAAAACAGTGGAAGCCATCGTTAATTTTCCAGTTCCACGGAACATGCGTGAAACCAAGAGCTTCCTAGGTCTCACTAGTTACTATAGAAAATTCGTCCCAGCCTTTTCCACAATCGCAGAACCTCTGCATAAATTGACCCAAAAGCGAACAAAATTTGAGTGGTCCGAGAAAAGCCAATCCGCATTTGAATTCCTAAAAAGTAAAATTACCTCATCACCAATCCTCCAATATCCAGATTTTGATCGAACATTTATCCTTACGACAGACGCCAGCGAGTACGGAGTAGGCGCTATCCTTAGTCAAATCCATGATGGGAGTGATTTGCCAATCGCCTACGCCAGCCGTTCCCTCAAAGTAGCAGAACGTAACTACTCGACCATCGAAAAAGAGATGCTTGCAACGAAGTGGGCAGTCGAGATATTCAGACCGTACTTGTTTGGACGAAAGTTCGTCATCAAAACAGATCATAAACCGTTGGTTGGCGATCTGAAGAACGCGTCGAAAAGAATCCTTAAATGGCGATTACAGCTTGCAGAATATGACTACAAAGTAGTACATGTCTCAGGTAAAGCCAATACAGGAGCAGATGCGCTAAGTAGAATACGCCAAGAGGAAATTAAAGTTATCACGAGAGCACAAGCGAAGCTCCTTCCTTCCCCAACCATTCCTCCAACAATACCCCCAACAGTAGACCTGCCAAGCAGTCACATAACAGAAATCCAGCCTTTTTCAAGCGGTATCAACATAAATGATCATGGAATAAAACAAAGGAATGTCCAGATCATTATAAACCCGAGTGTAAAAGCTCAAATCTTACGCGAAAAACATGACTTACCATTGGGTGGTCATGCAGGAGTATTCAGGACATACAAGAGAATTCGTATGGAATACTACTGGCCTAGCATGCTACGTGATGTGAGAAATTACGTCAGGAAATGCAAGAAATGTAAGAGGAATAAAGCCAGTAAGAGGACGAGAGTACCCCTAGTATTAACGAATACAGCCGAACACCCTTTCCAGCGTGTTGCGCTAGACATAGTTGGCCCCTTACCCTTGACAGATTCACGGAACAAGTACATTCTGACATTCCAGGATGACTTGACCAAATTTTCTGGCGCCATCCCTCTGCCCGATGAAAAAGCCTCCACAGTAGCGAAAGCGCTATGCGAGCAATACATAACAAAGTTGGGAGCGCCGGAGAAGATATTGACTGATATGGGATCTAACTTTATGAGTAATCTGTTTGAGAATATCTGCAAGTTATTAAAAATCAAGCATCTGACGACTACGAGTTTCCACCCGCAGACGAATGGAGCTCTAGAAAGATCCCATAACACGCTCAAAGAATACCTCCGAAATTTTGCAGATATAGACCATAGTAATTGGGATGAAATGGTTCATTATGCGATGTTTGTGTATAATACAACACCTCATTGCTCCACGAATTTCACTCCTTACGAATTATTATTCGGTCGTCCAGCTTTAGTCCCAACCGCAGTCAGGAGAGAACCGCAACCGGTTTATAATTACGATGACTATGTGAGCGAACTAAAAGCCCGCCTACAACTAGCTCATCACATCGCTCGAATCAATATCCTTAAAAACAAAGAGAAGGCGAAAACAAACTATGACAGAGGCACGTCTTCGTTCCAAGTTAACGCCGGAGATCTAGTGTGGCTCCGCAACGAAATGAGAAAAACTAAACAAGACCCAATTTGGGTTGGTCCGTTCACCGTTATTAAAACATTGTCCCCTACTAACACCTTAGTCGATATAAGAGGAAGGGAGAAGAACATCCACAACAACAGGTTGAAGAGGGATTAACAAACTTTGTACTTTCCCTTCCAACAGAACCATGGAACGAAAACCAGAACAGAAAGTCATCAGCTTAGAGGAGTACAAGAGACGAAGAGAATTATTAGCACCGAGTACCACCTCAGAAAGGCAAGCGACACCAGATGTGAAAAGAAGAAGTGGAGGTGTAATGAAAACACTAAAACGAGAAAAATATGACCTTATCAGGATACTCCAGATAACCACAGGTAGGAAGAGACTACCACTAGAGGCCAAGCTGATAGAAGTTAAAAATAAAATACGAGAACTGAATAACCAAAACAGGGAAAAGAGGACCAAGAAGAATAGTACATAAAAAAATAAAAAAAAAAAAAAAAAAAAAAAAAAAAAAATGGAATAACTACATGTAATTTTAGTAATAGAGAATCATATAGAGATTAGGCAATAAAACGTTAATGAAATGCACATTGAATTGTTTTATTAAGTCACACCATCCCAATAAACCTTATTACGAAACCTTCACAGTAGAGTAACTATTTCTGCGTCATTTTAGAAAATGCGAAAACAGAACAATGGTAAATTCGGAAGAAAGCACAGAATGCCGAAGATCTTGGAAGCTGAAAAAGCAGTATTTGGGACAATAAAAGAAAACGACCCCATCTGGGACATCCTAAAAGAAGTCGGTAAACCCAGGCAGCAGGCGAAGACGTCACGTGAAGAGGTAGCAGACATTTTCAGAGTCCGGGAAGAAATATTAGTAATGATACAGGAGATGAAAGAGTACGAGATCAGAAATGACCCTGGAAATAGAAAAGTTTAAAAAAAAAAAAAAAAAAAAAGGCAAAACCAACCAACAGAGCCTAATCTCAGATGAGATAGGTGAGTCATGAGTTAGTCTCAAGACGAATAATTCTGAAATTATAAAATAAAGCCTTTCAGTTTTATCTCATTCCGTTCCGTGCGTATGTCCACCTAGTTCTTCTCACACAAGGCGACACGAGATATACCAACTAAGTAGAGTTTTCAGACTTTCTTTGTTCTTATCGTTTCTATCACCAAACTAAAAACCCCCATATCAAACAATTCACACAACACATCTTATGAGTTCGTTTTTCTCCTCATCAGGTTCTAACTCGACAAATTTTTCTTTTTGCTTTCTAATTTAAAAAAAAAAAAAAAAAAGAGGAAAGTAGGAAAGATGTACCCAGTCAAACTCGCCTTATCAATTCTAATTGTTTGGAACAGCGTCGTGAACACAGCCAACACCACATCAAACGTAGAAATCAAGCAGCTAAAGAGTGTCGGGATTTTCTTTGAGGAACTTGAAGAAATGAGATTCTACAAGAGTACATTTACACTCTTAACCTCATTTTATCCTCCTCATTTTTCAAACACGATCAGGAGTCTGGAACAGTGCAGATTGAAGACCAAAACATTATGTGCAATGATAAGAGAGGTAGAAAACAATCACACCTGTGGCACCATGCTTGAGGAACTGAAGTCCGAACTTGAGGATATAACGAAAACCGAGCAAGCCATACATCATTTCTCGAACCGAAATAAGAGGTCACTGTTCGATTTCGTAGGGTCGGCATCAAAATTCTTATTCGGTACGATGGACAACGAAGACTCAGAGAAGATTTTCAACGAACTAGCAGATTTACACAGTAACACTGAAACTGTATTCAAACTAGTAAAAGAACAGGTAGCTGTAGTCAAATCAAATTTTGATACGTTATCTAAACCCTTACTAGAAATCTCAACACAAGTCAAGGTAATGCAGGGCGATATCAACATTTTAATCGAAGAACAAACAAGTAAATGGAGAGAGTTGAGTAACAGAACGAACTTCATACTACTAACCGAGAAATTCACAGAAATCTCCAATTTAATCTTAGTCAAGTGCCTAGTAATCAACAAAAACCAAGATCAAACACTGAATATCCTAAGTAGCATCCAAAACAGAAAGCTACACCCCCTTCTTGTGTCGTATAAAGAAACGATGGAAATAATAACAAACCTTAGCAGTAACTCAATAGATAAGTCAATATTGAATGAGCAGCACCTCAGTCAGCTAACGAAGTTAGATGCAATTGAGACTGAAGGTAGAGTAGTAGTGAAAATAGATATCCCGTCCCCAATAAAAGAAGAATTCAAGCTTTATAAAATTTATCTAACACCTCTAGTAATTAACAATACCCAATGGTCTTATATTATCCAAGACGAACTATTAGCAGCAAACTCAGAGAGAAGGCAATTCACCATATTAACCCATGAACAACACAATAAGTGTATCAGAGTCCTCATAAACTTCAGGAAAACCGCACTAGTGTGCGAAAGTAACTCCCCTATAATCACGAATAAAGGGAACAATTGTTTATTAAATCTTTTTGACAACCCGTTCCACAACACACCAAAATGTGCAGTAACTAGAAACAACTACAAGAATTCCTTAACCAAGCTAGTGAACAGTAATTCCTGGTTGTATACCAGCAGTGGCAATATGCGACTGAAAATCAAGTGTGGAAAGGAAGAACAAGTAATCGAATTAAGAGATACAGGAACTATCACGTTCAAACAGGACTGTGAAGTGGTTTCCGAAGATTTTATCCTCCCGGTTACTGGCTCCAAACTCAAAGAAGTATCAATTACCCAGCCAAACCGAACATATTTCCCAGAAACAATAGACACCAGCAAATTAGAAGTTGGTAACGTCTCAACCCTCACACTTCCCAGAACGATAGCTGTAGCAGATTTTAGAAATTATAACCAAGAATTCCTTAAAGAACGAATGAAGATAGATAGATTATCCACGGATGTAGAAGAATCACAACGATCATGGGAAAACAGAAGAGTAAGCAATGAAGTTAATATTTATAAATTCATCACAGGTGGAATTATTACAGGTATAATAATAGCCTGTATAGTTATTTGGATAATTAAGCGGAGAAGCTCGACAAAAGTAGAAGTTAGCCACGTAATCCCCACAGAAGCCATAGTCAGAACTCCGAACGAAGTTATAAGCAGAACAAAAAGAAGAGAAATATCTAGAAGTAGAATAATAAACATAGAATAAATAAAATCTCTTTTTCCCTCATGTAAAACAACAAAAAAAAAAAAAAAAAAAAACTAACAAACATGGGAGAACAGGAAGATAAATCCGGAATATAAAATTTTACTAACAAAAAAAAAAAAAAAAAAAAAAAAAACAGAAAAGAAGAAAACATTTTTACTAGACATAGACATATCTAATTACAAAACAAAAAAAAAAAAAAAAAAAATTGTTTCAAGTTCATTCACATTAGTAGTCTAAGTTAAAGCAAATTCTGAATAAAATAAAATCAAAAAGGTTACACACATGAGTATAAAAAAAAAAAAAAAAAAGAAGAAAAGAAACGAATAGACGAAGTTTAGAAAACAAAGATGAGTAAGACATTTTCTCAATAAATCTAGAATTTAAGTAATTAAAAAGAAAAATGTTTCGAATTAAAATTATAGAATATATTATAAAAACTGTTTTTAAAAAAAAAAAAAAAAAAAAGTTTGAACAAATAGAAATTCCCTTAAATGTTAATATAGAAAGGAAATTTTAATATAGAAAAAGAAAATTTTTATAACAAAAGTACAATGAATAACAAAATAAATGTGTATGTGACCCACATACCTAAAGTAACATTCATAAAAAAACAAATAATTAGTCGTCATCATTCATAAAATCAAGTAGTTTTTTTTGTATGAATTCCATAGTAAAAAGCGTCAAATTACAAAACAAACCTTTATTTTCAAATTCATTCATTGTACGTTTATTTTTGTATTAAGTAACCTAGATTAAAAAAAAAAAAAAAAAAAAAAAAAAAAAACAACGAACACATTTTGTCATAGTAGATTAAGAATCGTAATTTAGCGCAACTGAATCAAAATATTGTAACTGAGAAATCCAAGACCAGAGAAGAGCAGTAACCACAACACTCAATTAAGCGAAAAGATCCAAAATCAAGTTTACAAAGTCTCGTCACGCACATGCGGCACCCAACTACATCATATGCAGTACGACACACACCACAAATCCCCGCAACTTCAAAACATGCTGAAATCAGCGCATGCAGAAGAGCGCAGTGAATCAGACAACTTCCCAAGAGTACGTAGCAAGCAGTTACATGAGATACAATTGGTCATGTACCGCACAGTAATACGGGAATCATTCAATATCGCCAAACTGGAAGTTTCAAGAACACGCGGCATATCAACATCCAGCATTCAATAACAGTGAGAGTGAATAACCTGATGTCATGCTCCAAACAATAATCCAATCATCAAACGCATAACCAAATCAATTTGACAGAAGACGAATCCAGAAGACACGAGATGAGTAGTGTCCGAGTGTCATAAATAAAAGACTTGTAAACTGATAAAAATCCGAGTAACTTTGAAAAAAAAAAAATGACCAGACAACAGCAGATCAAGGTGAACCATGAAGCAGCTCGTGAGCCCAGTTCAGTAGACATCGAAGTACAATCAATATTTAAATTATAAACGACATAATATTAAGTCCTATTATTACACATTTGATATGTATAACCGTATACCTAATTTATGTCCCATACAATTTTTCCTTCAGAAAAATCTTCATATGGAGGGAAGGTATGTTGTGAATCATTGTGAATCATTCACCACATACATTTCATTCTTAACATTCCAATATTGTAAACCATTCTTAATAATTGAAAACTATAGGCGTTAGCTCGTATCGAAATATTTATGGTATAACGAGCATACTTTTAGGCGTTAGAAACATTGTATACACAAAATAATCAGGTGGTCGAACTTGAAATTACGATAACATATAGTAATAAGAGTAAATAAGAAACATAACAAAAACAACAATTATATTTGAAAACAAGAAAACAATTGTAACACATAAAATTGTCTGGTAGCAATAAAAAGAATGTAACGATAATCTTATCGATGAATACACAAAAAAATCAATTCAACACTACATTGTATCAAACGACCCAAATAATTAAATAATTATTTTATGAAAAATGCAATTTGCCCGAATTTAATAAATATTTAAGGGTAAACGACTTTAGTAGGTTACAACAAAAATTGTATGTGTCAATGTTATTGTTAGTGTAAAACATTACACACTTTTTTAGTATATAAGAACAGCATATTTTAACAAAAAAGGAATTGTATCTAAAAACTTCACCAAGTAAACACTTATTAAGAAAAAGAAAGAATAATAAATAGGTAAATAAAATATAATTTCCGTTTATTCGTCAATTCGATCCAGAGAGCATACCACAAGATCCAGAAAAATTGTAAGTATTCCAGCCACTAACCTTCACGCCCAGGCCTTGATACAAAGCTGACAAAAGAACATATAAGTGCTACGCACAAGTTTCGTTTGTTAGTTATTGTCCAAGGTATCCGATTAGCCTTATTAACACCGTGCCTAAAACGGCACTTCTCAATTCATAACGAAAAGTTGCATAATTCCGGTAATAGCCCCCACCAGTGGTAAGCTCGGAATTATTGAACCAATTTCGTTTCTCTACAAAAAAATATATAAACAGCTAGTGGAAATAGGTATTAGGACAATAACATTTAAGCGAGTTAGAATTAGATTTAAGAAAATACAAATATATATAATATATACATATATAACAATTGACTGATGCCATTATTTGTAAACAATTTGGCCCTTCGCGCCGGATTATACCTCTAGCGGAATTCTGATATGATTCTGAGTTAAATTGACTGATGTCACTATTTGTAAACAATTTGGCCCTTCGCGCCGGATTACACCTCTAGCGGAATTCTGATATGATTCTGAGTTAAATTGACTGATGCCAATATTTGTTAACAATTTGGCCCTTCGCGCCGGAATATACCTCTAGCGGAATTCTGATATGATTCTGAGTTATATGGACTGAGGCCACTATTTGTAAACAATATGGCCCTTCGCGCCGGATTACACTGTAACGGAATTCTTATCTAAAGAGAAATTCCATTACTAACCTAGCCAAGCCAAAATTTAATTTAGTGTTCAGCATGACCTTGAAGATTACATCTTCACCTAAATCCCATTAATATATGTTTTTGGCACGATAATTCTCCGAAATTAGTTTTTACTTAAATATTTACCAAAACATTTCAAACATGAATCGAGGAAGAGGACGAGGTAGACCACCTCGTATTTCGCAACAACAACAAGTTGTACAACATCAAAGGCGGAACGAACCGTACTATGAGTACGAAGATCAATATCAATATGTTGAAAAGGCACCACCACCAATTCGTGGTCGCTCCGGCCAGTCAAGAGACCAACGTAGAACTCAACGTGCTGAACAAGGCAGCATCAATGTCGGTGAACCCCAAGTCGAGCAGATCACTAAGGATCTAGATGCACGATTATTTGCAGAGTACGAAGACGTTAATAAAGCATTTCAAGCACTTAATATATCAGGACAGAAACGTGCCGTTAACCTATCAGTTAGTACACGAGGGATTGGATTTTTACTAACGCGAATTCACAATCCTATCCTAGCTCAGACAAATTTGGAAGTCCCACTACAATCGTTCTACCGTGTAGTAATGATGCAACTTCATGCTAAACACACTGAAGTAGTTGCCAAACAACATCAAATGGTAACTCACTCAATACCACCAGCCACACTATTACCACTAGAAATCGATCGATTAGTTAAAGCTGTAACTGTAAATTTCGCATCGATCACTATGTTGATAAACGGATATGGAAATTTTGCTCATCAGGACACACAATATTATCCTGTTATAGCTCATGATCACGCAATTACGATTGCTAATCTACGCACATACAGTGTGTTTCAAAAGTATATCTACCACAGTGTTTTTTCTCAATACAGAATAAGATATCAAACTTCTTGACAACTCACTGCATTTTTGTTGTTTTTTTCTAATAATTTATAGTTTTCTAATTTAAATAATCCTTAACATTTAACTAAATTCAACACATTTCATTTTACAAAAATTATCAAACAGTGAACATTCTTCTGCTGGTGTGTTGCAAAAGTATATCTACTTTTTTAGAACACTTTTTGCGACAAAAAAAAATTCCATTGAAAACGCAATAGAGAATAAAAGTAAAACAGAGAGCTAAAAGAGAGTAAAAAAAAATATTTAAGATGTGTGGTAGTCATATTGTGTTCTCACAGGAAGTAGATCACTGTTAAAAAGTAAGTTGTGGGTCAACTGGGTAATAATTGTGAAAATAATAAAAAAACTATAAAAAGAAGCGACCAATACTTATTATTATAATATCGATAATGCCAAAGGGAAAAGAACTTTCGTCGGAGGAAAAAAGACTTATAAAAGAGTTGAAGAATCACGGCGAATCGAACATTTTCATTGCTCAGGCTCTTGGAAGAACAAAGTCAGCAATTGGAAAGTTTTTAAAAAGAAGTGAAGAGCGAGGAAATAATGAAAATATTCATCGTGAAGGTCGACCAAAATGCACTAGTAGTCGCACGGACAAAAAAATTCAGATGCTAGTTGGACAAAACAATCGAATTTCATTGAGTGAAATAAAAAATCAGTTGAAAGAACCAGTATCGAAAGCGACTATTTGCCGTAGGATACACTCAGCTGGGCTAAAAGCATACTCTCCACGAAAAGTACCGTACGTTTCTAAAGTAAACAGTCAGAAGCGTTTACGATTTTATGAAAGACATGCTTTCGAATCTTTAAGTTATTGGCATAGAGTGTTATGGTCCGATGAAACTCAAATCACTATGCATTATTCACATGGAAAAATGCATGTTTGGCGAAAAAAAAGGAGAAGCTTTAAGCTACAACTGCACAAATCCAACGTTTAAAGGTCAAAAACGAGGTGTCATGATTTGGGGATGTATGTCCGCGGCTGGGGTTGGAAGGGTTTTCACCGTAGAAGGAACGATGAATTCTAAAATGTACCTGGAAATCCTAAAATCTTGTTTAAAAAAGGATGGAAGACGTCTAATTGGACAAAATTTCATATTTCAACAAGACAACGCACCTATTCATACTGCTAGAATAATCAAAAAATATCTCAAAGATACAAAAATACCGATTTTAGAATGGCCACCACAAAGTCCTGATCTGTCACCGATCGAAAATCTTTGGGATTACCTAAAAACTAAGATTACTGAGGGGCGCCCCAATAATGTGCACCAATTACGTGATTTGATTGCAGAACAATGGATCGAAATTAGCGCAGACTATTGTAAGAAATTAGTTGACAGCGTACCTCATCGACTAAGTTTACTTAAAGCGGCAAATGGTGGTTACACTGGTCACTAACTCAATATGGCTCTGACAAAGTAGATTGGGTAGATATATATTTGCAACACAAGTAAATTGAAGTACATTATTTTTCTTTTTTTTTTCTTTGGTAATCTAAAATGTAAATTTTTATTTTATTGTTTGTTGTGGTAAATAAAAACTCTAAATAAAATAAAATGGGTTTATTCTTGACAATAGGCTAATGTGTGAAATTTTATTCCATGCTGAAAAAAAAAACACTGGGGTAGATATACTTTTGCAACACACTGTATGTAGTAAGAATGTCGCATATAGAAACACCGTTAGAGGAACGGATAGCAGTAAACAATCTCAACTCTATTCCAGGCGCAATATGGGAAAATCATCTTATAATCAACCCAGATAACCTAGTTCCACATCACTACGGAATAAGACAAATCACCCAAGACATTGTAATGAGCGCTTGTCACACTCATTATCAATTCTACCCAAAAAATCCCAATTTTTTATACATCAAAATAGCATCCCACCATTGAAGATATTCATCTTCAAATAAACCTAATTAGTGACTCTTGTCCGGATGCTAAAAAGCCAATACCTCACTTTTCAACTGTCTCCAATATGTACAGTTGATAAGATGATCTTGTATTTCATATTTTTTTCTATTAATTTGTTGGCACGCGACAAAAATTCCTCATTTTATTTCTTTTTGTTTACGGAACTGTTTGTATACAAATTAAATGTATATTATCAGATTACAGTAAACAAATGTGGAAATAACCTTCTATTACTTAGTGATAACAATATGGCTTGTTGTTGTTGCACACGCGCAGGTAAAATAAAAATAAAATATATACGTACTCGTATATAGTTTCTTTTTTTTGGGTGCGCAAGCAATTTTCACCCAATTTTTGAGTTGGTTGTACTCAATAATTGGATATGCAATAGGTTTAATTATTGCAATAAGTTTTCTTTTGCGCGTGCAATTATTTTTTTTAGATCAGCAAATTATGCCCATTGGTTTTCTTTGAACCCATGTAATTGTTGGTGGAATACATTTTTTTTGGTGGAAGAAAATTTGTATATAAACACCAACAATTTTTGTTGGGGGGATTATTCAATTTTTAAGTTTGTATGGTAAACATTATTAGAACTAAATTTTTTTTTTCTTTAATAAAAACTACAAGCAATTATAAGATACATAGTTTTATCATTTCACGTATAAACAAGAAAAGAAAGAGATAAGCTGATATTCAACTCAAAATAGTGGTGAGTATAATGGTAACTAACTAAAAGGGGCCCGATCAGTAGCGGGATAATCAACTGCCTCAATAGAGGCGAGTGGAAGTGGGCTTTAATGCTCCGCCGCTCTTCTGTTGATTCCTGTTACTGATCTAAATACTTTACTAACAAATCCCGCGCAGGGAATTATATATGTTTATTTAGTTTGTTTTTGTTTAGTTTTTTTTATTATGCTTGGCTAGGGCCAAAAAACATCAATCCATTCATGTTGGACTACTGATCCCACTTTAAGTAGTCAATGTAGTCAGGTCCTAATTTCTTTCTGGTCAAGTAATGTCCTCATTTGTGATCGTCATGATCACCCCTTGATTCTATACCCCTTAAGGCAGGATAGCAAGGTCCCTCATTGCTCCACACCAACCCCCACGACCATTTTTACCTCCCACTGTAGCTAGCAGGAATATTTACTGCCGGTGTGGATGCAAAGGGACAATTTCTATAACAAAAATGTACCCAACATTTTTGTTACAACATTGATACCATCAAAGGCGCTTATGCCCGTATTACACGGAAATTACCCAAGTTAGGAGGTTCTGTTGATTACACTGCAGAAGGATCAGCTGCACAATTATTATCAACTAATCTGAATCCCAACAATATGAGAATAGAACATCGCCATCAGAATGGAATAATAAATTAATTATTCGTAACAGGAGATAACGATCAATTTTATACGCCAGCACCACTTACCACCAATCAATATGCAATTGGAGTGGCTTCATTATATGGAGAAAAATTAGCACCAGGACCAGCATATTATGTTTCTGTTAATAATGCTTATAGGAGTCCAGGCGTAGGAACAGTTTTAGTAGATCAAGGCTGGACATCAACCGTCACTGCTTTATTAGCTTAAATCGACGAAGTGTCATGCAAGGTGTTGTGAAATAATTACGAATCAATCAATGTAAATTAAAAGATAGAATCAAAATTGAACCAAATAAAATAAAAAATATTCTCATGGTAAAAGCAAATAAAAATCAAAGTACATAAACTCACATAAAAATGGAAAGAATAGAAAAACAATAAATTAAAACTAAGATAATTCCATATTAACCACACCCCTAAATATATAACAAGTGTAAAATTAAGAAAATAGAGATTACCGCCGCACGACGATTTTCTCAGAAAAAAAATAAAAAGAAATGTGCGTAATAGTATCACATGTCAGTAGTACATAAGGAAAAAGAAATAAAAATAAACCAAAACAGAAATTACAAATATGGTAGACATAAAAAATTAGGAAATCAAATAAAATAAAATAACATACATATATGCATAAAATATGTGACGAGCCGTTTACACTGTAACGGATGGCTATTTTCTCATGCCATCGTTACAAATACCCATACACCCAAGGCCGGATTAATAATCACAATCAGGTCATTTCCCTTCGTACATATAGTAATATAATTGAATTTCTATTGTTAATTGCAATATGTATATGCCACACAAGGCAAATTCCAAGTAGTCGTCTTACAACAGAAAATAATTTCCAAATTTCTGTTTGGTAAAACGATGCAATACCCGTGCCTATTCATACACGTTTTCCAACAACTACAAATTATTGTAGTTGCGACATTCGTGTTACAATTTTTTTTTGGTTGATTATGCATTCTTGCATATTTTCAAAATCAAGTGTATGAACTTGATTTTTCAATTTTAATTTTTTTTTGGGGGAGTTTTGAAAGAAAAGACGAGGAGAGTTGGTTTTGGAGTTTAGCCGAGTATGGCTAAAGTTAGTAAAGTTTAAAAGTTAGATATTTTTGGGGATTTTTGATGTTGAAAATCATAGTGTTTTGAAGAATTAATAAATACGACCATGGGCTAGGCCCACTAGTTACCCCTCGTTAGTGCTCCTTCTGTGTCTCTGGGTTTTTCCTACTGTGATGTAGGTCCGTATTTCTTTTTTTTTTGTAATTTGAGTCCCATCGTTTTCGGTCCATTTTGTGACCAATTGCCCCTCCCCAACCATGCGGCTAATGCAAGGTTGTGTTAGGTTCCACAAAAACCCCACGCCATCCTCCTGAGCTAGCAGGAGTTGAAAGCCGCGGTGGATTACCTAACACGACAAAAATCTATGAAACTGTGAAGTGTACGGCTTTGCCTTTCAACTTCACTGTTTCAACACAAACAAAAAATAAAATCAATAAATTCAATGTGTAATAAAATATGAAAATTAAGTAGCGCATGAAAACGAAATTAAAAATGACCCAAAATCGGTAAATTGTTTGTAAAATGACACAAAATCAGCAAAAGTATTTTGTAATTAAAATTAGGTTGAATAATTGGTTGTAAGCGGAAAATGTGTAGCAATTCCAAGAAAAACAACATTCAGCAGGTCTATCATGAAATGTTGTTAGTGTAAAATTATCGAAAACTAACCCAAATTTTAGTATATAAGAACTTAAAATTTAGTAGTAAGAATCATTATTGTATCAGTCTTATTGAAAGAATCATCATTATTGTATCAGTTCTAGTACCAGAAACATATAAACATATTACTGTATAATTTGCATAAAACATTAAATTCATAATTATAACAAGACATATAAATAAAGAATAATCAAATTTATAAATCTAAATCCTGAAGTATATCAACTGTTGGACTACCAGAAAAATTAGGTGAGTATAAAATAAAAAAACTAATAACTGGGCACCGTCAAGATTGACTTATTGTACAAGAAAGAAATATGGCAGTATTCGTACCCGCCGAATAATCTTATACAATTTATGAGATCTTGACTTTTCTTACAACTAACCCAAAATTTTCTCCAACTCGTAAATATATCACTTGGGTAATAGCCCCCACCAGCGGTAAGCTCCAAGTGACTATATTGAACGAATTCACAAATCTTGATATAACATCTACCAGACTAACATAATCACCAAAAACAGATCTTACGTAATTTAACTTATACCAGAACAGACTCTACAATTGAACTAGATGCAGCAGGTTTAGATTGAGTCTCGCAAAGTAATCGATTCCGCTAAATTACCTCGCGGTAAAATTCGTACGTCACTAGTTTCATTATACACAGTTTCAATCACTTTTGACTCCCAAGTCCGTATAATATGACAACCAATATCTAAAGTACAACATCAATCTAATCAAGCTTAGATTGGTAACTTCATTGGTTACGTTATTGGTTGAAAAATTCAAAATATTATACAATAAAGGGTAACGACAATAAACTATAAACAATATGGCCCATCGCGCCGGATTATACCTCTAGCGGAATTCTAATATGATTCTGAGTTATATTGACTGAGGCCACTATTTGTAAACAACTTGGCCCTTCGCGCCGGATTATACCTCTAGCGGAATTCTGATATGATTCTGAGTTAAATTGACTTATGTCACTATTTGTAAGCAATTTGGCACTTCGCGCCGCAATATACCCCTAGCGGAATTCTGAAATGATTCTGAGTTATATTGACTGAGGCCACTATTTGTAAACAATTTGGCCCTTCGCGCCGGATTATACCTCTAGCGGAATTCTGATATGATTCTGAAATAAATTGACTTATGTCACTATTTGCAAACAATTTGGCCCTTCGCGCCGGATTACACCTCTAGCGGAATTCTGATAAGATTCTGAGTTAAATTGACTTATGTCACTTTTTGTAAACAATTTGGCACTTCGCGCCGCAATATACCTCTAGCGGAATTCTGAAATGATTCTGAGTTATATTGACTGAGGCCACTATTTGTAAACAATTTGGCCCTTCGCACCAGATTATACCTCTAGCGGAATTCTGATATGATTCTGAAATAAATTGACTTATGTCACTATTTGTAAACAATTTGGCCCTTCGCGCCGAGTTACACTTTTAGCGGAATTCTGATATGATTCAGAGTCAAAGTGTTGTGTAAACCAACCTCACATAATAATATTCGGAAATCAAAATGTATAGTAACCATACAAAATGTAAAGTAACACTTAAATAGGAACACATTGTACATATGTACATATAAAATATAAAATTCCCAAACAAAAAGAAAATTAACCTGCATAGTACATTTATGTAACACAAATTTGTTTGTCCCAGCACAATAGATCTTTTAGGTCGCAGTGCGATGTGGCTTATCACCCACATGGCCCTTCAATAATAATAAATAATACAAATATAGATTCATATCGTATTCGCATTATGAGAACATTCAAATTGTAGAAAATAAATAATTTACATTTCGGTGATAACAAACATAAAACATTTAGGCGAACAAAAACGCTAAAACATTTGTAGCGGCTCACGCATTACAATTATATAAAATAGTTTTTGTTATATAAATTGAAATTCGTTCACCACCACATACACATTTGGTTTACGCATAAGATATCTCTTTGCGTAACGTATTTTCATTTGCCATCTAGCGAGATGGCATGTACACAAAATATAATCGAACACTAAATTATATTTTGTGATATTTGCCCCATCTCGTTAAAATTATTTTCCTCAATTTAAACTTGAGTGATATTTTCTGTGGGTCCATCTCGCGTTCAATAGAACGGTGAATTTTGACATTACGATTCTTCTCGTATGTCAACACTAAAATTAAAATAAAAAACCAGCAAACAAAAACGATAATTTCGCTAAAAAATGTTTCATCGTCTCGGTTGTGAAAATATATACTTTTTAATTGTTTTGCTTGAAACACGGTAGTGCGTATACAGTGGTGAAGTAATAAAAAAAAATATAACTTGTGATTAAAACTAAATTATATTAATAAATATAATTGTGTAATTAAATTAATATAAATTGTGAATAAATTAGAATAAAATAAATTGAATTTTTATTAACAAAAACAAAACTATTTTATTTCGTGCAACGCGATACATTTAACATACTGCGGCGGATTAACTAAGCGGAGGAGTACGATTGCGGTCGTCTGGGTAAATAGGTAACGAAACATTTTTTTTTTGTAACCAAGATTGGTCTGCTTGACAAATTGAGTAACGTAGTATTTTGAGTTTTCGGTTATCACATTATATAAAGATGCTTTTATATGAGCTTAAAGCCTTGTGTTTGGGTTTTTATTATGATTAATTAAATTATAACAACCTTGGAGTGTGAAGAGAGGTAGGAATTGGCGGACATAGTGATGATGTGGATCATAATGAAGTCATAATGTATAGTTTTAGGCTAGAGGCATGGATGCAGAATAATTGCTACTGTGGTGATACGACGTGTAAACTATGTACATGTAAAAGGGAAAAGAACAACTTTGTGACCGTTAGCAAAAGGAGCAAAAATATTAGCTAGTATATTATGCTATTAATTAAATATAATTTATATTAATTTAAATAATTGTGAGTGTAATTTTACTGTCGAACAAAATGCAGTGAAAATACCTAGTGCCACCGGTCAATACATCTGACCTCGGTCGGCATTAGATTGTATGAGGTGTCGGGTGAACTCATAGGACCCACACACCCCCTTGCCAATGAATATGTCTATGAACGATATTTTGCGAATCTCGCTGGTGTTTTAATCTGTCGTCCGATTCTAGTTGTCGATGATGTTGGTGCGGTAGTGGTTGCTGTATTTGCCTTTAGACAGGACTTCATGTTGTTGGTAATCCCTTACAGAGGTCGGTTCGTATAAATGCATGGGTGCAGGTCTTTAATTCTGGCTGATATAAATATTTTTGGATTTGCGTGTCTTGATGGAGGCGTCGGTCTCTCTCGTTCGAAATGTTCGCGCAGTTCTTTCACAAACTCGTATTGATGTGTGTGGACCTTTTTTCTTCTATTAGTTGGCTCGGCACGCGAATGTTTTCGCCGTAAACTAGCTCGGTTTTTTTTTTTCTTTTCTTTAAATTAACGTAAATGATCTGCGGATTTTGATTCTTGATTTTTTTGGTTGTTTTTTTAACGTAACGGGTTTTTTTGATTTTTGAGCCTTATTTAAATTTTGTACAGTTTGTTTTATTTCTTTTTATTTTGGGTTGGTTTATGATGTGTGGACGAATTTTGCACCCCCATTCAGATTTGTACCCCCCATGCTTTGTTTAATACAGTGAACAGTGTTTATTAATTTTGTACAGTAGATTCAGTGATAACATTTTTTTTTATGCTTGTTGTTTTGTGAGTGATTGAGGGAAGGGGGGGGGGGGGTCCATCCACAAGTAGTGATAGGTTGGTTCTGTCCCCAATAAGTGTTTTAAAAAAAATTTTATTTAATCATTATAAGTCATTAGTTCATAAAAACAATTGTTTAAGGAACTATAGTGAGAATGATGAGAACATTCAAATAATTAGCACTGCATTCAAGTCTCGAATAATTAGTTATAGGGTTTCAGATGTACCTAATAACTATATTAGTATAAATGATTTTATGTGTTCTATAAAACATAAAATAATTAAATTAATACAGCATCAAACAGAATTATTTAAAGTTTGCAAAGCAAATTTTGAATTATTTGGCTTATTCACCAAATTTGATTTAAAAGATGAAGCAAATGTTGAGCATTAAAATTATTTAATACTAAAAATGCGATTTGGATGAAATATTTTCTCAGCATGTCTGCACCCTGAATACTCTGAGTGAGGAGTTTCAGGAGAAAGAGTCTAGATGGGCGATTGAAGAAGTATTGTTCATTGAAGTTAATTATAATAAATATGTATAGTCCAATGTGTTGTGAAACGGCATCATTTCCCATAGGAAATAATACCATTTCCCAACATCTAACATACATAGTAAATAATTAATATAATTGTATAATGGCACTGACCATCATTATACGACAATAAATAGTAAACATTCAGGAATATGAATATCAAACATAACACATACAATATTAAGGTTAGTTACCAAAACAAATTGAAAATGATGAACGTGAAAATACGAAACATATAACATATAAAGAAATTAAGTAACCGTCTGTAATATAAAAATAAAGTAAAGTGGAATATCGCAATACATAACATTATAGGTCAATGGAGCGAAAAGAAAAAGAAATATGATCGGTAATAAATTTTATGTATTAGAATATAAGGGAATAAATAATGTAGATCATAATTTCAAAATTCAAAGTAATGCGATATTTCGTAATAATAAAAATATGTAAAATCAATTAAAATTTAGGTCATAAATTTGGAAAAGGTCTATCAGTAAAATATGTAATAAATTTAACTATCAATATATGAAAATCGTCCAATAGCAATTAAATGTGGGACACAAAAAAAAACATACCGACAAAACTAAATAAATGTCACACGACTTGCAATAATTGTAATGCATAAAAAATGCAATCAAACATAACAACCCAAATTTTCATAACGATATGGGTAAATGACTTTTCCAAATTATTGACCGAAATGAAATTTTGTTGTTAGTGCAAAAGACACACACAAAATTAGTATATAAGGCTTACAAAATTAAATATAAAGTTGTTATAGTCTTGAATCTTAAAGTCTCAACATTGTCGAAGCACAATAAATTTATCAAATAAAGATATTAAAACCAAGAAGCGGAGTTTCTTTTTATCCTCCAGATCCAGAACACAAGGAGTAAGTATTTCAACAACTAACTAATAACGCCCAGGCCTTGAGAGAACACTCTCAAAAGAACCAATAAGTGCTACGCACGTGTTTCTTTTGTTAGCAGTACTCAAGGTATCCGAATATTCCACTAACATCGTGCCTAGCGGCATTCTCCACAAAAAGGGAAATTAATTCACGATTCGGTAATAGCCCCCACCAGAGGCAAGTGTAATGACATATTACATTTCTCATTTCATATAGTAAACAAACAAACACATTCCAATCGTTTGTAAATGGGAAATATAAGTAGTATATTATTTGTTAGTGTAATTAGTGATAGTAAAATTTGAATCAGCAATGTTGAAATATAATCATACATTTTTATTTCAATAAGCGCGTGTACAAAGATGTTATTGTTGTAATCAATGTAATAAAATTAAACGCGTGCAAATACAATTGTTAGTGTAATAAATTATAAATGCGCTGATCGAATATTTTAATATTGAATATAATTTTGTCAAATAAACAAATTAATAAGTAAAGTAAATTTCAATCAGAGAATAAATTACACATTAAATTTAAGTATATAAACTGTAAAATTTTGTAAACAAAAAAAGAATAAATTTGGATCTAGTTGAGTGATCAACTAAATTAATTAGTTTCTTCTAAAAACAAGGAGCCACCCCGCTGAAACCAAGTTGCAATTAACTTTGCAATATAAGGTGGTTAAATGGCGAGGGCCAAATAGGCGCTTTAGTCGACGCAAGAAATTGCGTTAAGAAGCGTAGGCCACTCTTCACCCTTGGCTATAATAATAATTAACTACAAATAACCAATATCTAAAAATAAATATATCATTTCATGGCGATCTTGCAAATGGACCAGATCTCTGACGAGCAGATTCAATGGCAACACAACAGAAGCAGTACTTTACGGAGGACTACATAAAAGTGAATGCAGCCAAAAAGAGGATCACTTTAGAAGAGTACAGGCAGAGGCAACATCAGACGATAAAGAAAACTAAACGTGGAGGAAAAATTAACAAAATCAAAAGAAAGAATTAATGAGAATATTAGGCGCGTGTGTTAGACCTAAAGATCGGCAAGTAATTCGAGCCGAATTAAATATATTAAAAAAAAAAAAAAAAAATTATAAAAAATCAAAAGCTTTCTAAGAAAAAGAAAGTCAAATAAAACTACAATATTTGTAATTAATTAAGTCACATAGTATTTAAAAATCAAAAACTTCAACAGCATAAGTAAAAATAAAAAATAATATGAATCGATGTAATTAATATAGTCTTAATAAATAAAATATTAATTTGTGTAATTATAAACAGATTAATAAAATAGAATAATAAAAAAAAAAATATATTAAAATGTTTAAAGCATAACATGAAAGATGAAATTAAATTAGAAAATATTAAGAAAATAGTAATAGAATTATTAGAAAATTTAAGAAAAAGTCCAAATAGAAAATATAGCGATAATTATATAAAGATTAAAACAAAGCAAATAACAGAATTAGAAGAGTCATTAAAAAATATAATAAAGAGTAATCCTAATTTTTTAGAAGAAGGTATAAAAATATATAAAAACTTAAAGAGAATCAAAGAATATATATGTATAGAAACAATGGCACTATTTGATATTTCGTTAGCGTTTAAAATTATACCAGAGTTCACTGGTAAAGTTCAAGAGGTGAACAATTTTGTAAATCTAGTGGAATACTTAGCAAACACAATTAAAACTGAAGAACAAATTAAATTGATAAGCTTTGTAATAAAAACTCGAACATCGGATGCAGTTAAAGCCAAGGTATCTGGGCTTGGTGAAATAAAAGATATCGAAACATTTAAAAAAATATTTTTAAAGAGCTTCCTCAAGACAAAAACAGTTTTACAAATTTTATCTGAATTTTCAAGTATAAAACAAAACCAATTTTCTGTAGAAAAATTTGCTCAGCAAATAGACACTTTGCTGGCGGAATTGAACAATATACAAATAAGAGATCAGGGCGATGAGCACGCTAAAATTATAAGAGTGATTAACGAGCAAACAGCTCTTAGTGCTTTCAAAAAAGGGCTAAATGAGCCCCTGAGAACCACAGTAATGGCAGCTAGGCCAGATAATTTATTAGATGCTCAGAAAATAGCACAGGAGATTAGCTTGCAGCAAAGTATGCAAGGTTTAAATATAAATATAATAAATAATAACAGAAATTACAGAGGTAGGTTTAATACGTATAGAGGAAGGAATAATCAAGGTAGATATAGATTTAATTATAATAGGTACAGAAATGTTCAACAAAACCAGAATTATAATAAATACCAAGTAAACAACAACAATAATTCATATAATGGTCGTAATAGAAATATAGGTTATAAACCAAATTATAATAATAAAACTAGAAATATACATTATGTGTCGGGAAACGAGGAAGGGCCATCGGGGCCCTAAACCATAGATTATCAAAGAAAAGACAGCGTCCGGATTATACGAATCAAAGGAATATTACAATAAAAACATATTATGGTATAAATAACAATCTTACAAACTACATTGAAGTAAATACAGACATAAATAACAATAGGTTAAAATTTTTAATAGATACAGGTGCAGACGTATCACTTTGCAAAATTAACAACTTACAATTTAATGACAGCTATGAAAATGATAACTTATACAAATTAACTGGGATATCAGAAACAGAAATTGTGACTCTAGGATCAAAAACAATAAACTTAGGAATAGGAGATCAATGGACAGATCGAACCGTTGAATTTATTGATTCTCTAGTTAATTGAAAAATTGCCTTAACATCTATAACAACGGAGATAAACATAATTTAGGCTCAAGTTAGTGTAGGTTAAGTAAATGTATAAATAGACATTAACCCCTATTTATATAAATATATAAATTGACAATAAAACACCACATTTATATAACAATGGCGCTGTAGACTAAGTTTCCGTTCGACGCATTAGTAGTAAAATTAATCCTAGTAGAAACAACCGTTGTAGTAATAAACAGAATCGTTAACAAAAGTTAAAAAGACAAACGTTATAATTCTCTGTCGTTTAGAACAATAAATACATAGGAGTTATTTATATTCGTTATTAAATACAAGAAATCGAATTATTAAGTTTAAATCAATAAGTAAAAGCGTTAGGACAGACTAGCTTTGTGTAATCAATCAAGGTATAGTTAATGCAAATTGAGCAATCAGAAAATAAAGCCGTAACAAGAAACAGGCTAAATAGCGATCCAAGTACAACACTAGTGAATCCACTAGAAATATTTAGAAAACCTTATTTTAGAAGAATCAAGAGATTATCAGCAAAAATGGTGATGACAGACGTAGAAATTCAAACTTTGGTTGAACGAAGAGTACCAATCTTCTACGGTCAACACGATGTTGACAGTAGCGAGGTGCATTATTTCATTGATGCATGTACCACCATCAGCCAAAGAGATGATTTCGCAAACGTGGATCAAATGG
Source organism: Tipula vernalis (assembly GCA_958295665.1). NCBI lineage: Eukaryota > Metazoa > Arthropoda > Insecta > Diptera > Tipulidae > Tipula > Tipula vernalis. The sequence goes on from OY282559.1 coordinate 120,146,087, forward strand.
TGACGTTATTAGAAGAAATAAAGCTGCGCCTACGAGGCAAAGCATATACAATCATGAGGGACGCTAAAGTAAAAACCTTAAAAGAATTACTCAAAATAATAACCAATAAATTCCTACCCTCACATTCAATCGAATCCCTAAGTAACAGATTATACAAAGCCAGCCAGGGTGCGTCGGAAGACTGCTCTGAGTTTGGTGCTCGAGTACAAGGTTACGCCTTAGATTATGAGGCAGGAGTTCGAGCGAAGTTAGGAGAAGACAACTTACTTCCAAAGCTATTTTTGGAAACACTGGAGAGGGATGCCTTTATACGAGGTTTAAATAACGGTATAATTAGGGCACACCTCACAATGATTTCTGAGACACCCATAAGGGAGCTTATAGTGATAGCAGATAAGTTGGAGAGACAATTGGGTTACGCGAAAAATTTAAATAAGGTGAATGGATTCAGTAAACAAAAGTGTCAAATTTGTGACAAAATAGGTCACATAGCAAAGGATTGCTATGAGTTCAAAACCGCTTCAAAACAACCAACTCAGCAAATAGAGATTTGTCAGTTCTGTGAGAAAACAGGCCATGTCGCCAGAAGTTGCCCCGAAAATAACCAAAAACAAAAAGCTCAATTCTGTAGTTACTGCAAAAGACCAGGGCACTCGATGGAAGAATGTAGGACGAGAAGAGGGAACTACACCCGTAACACCACATTCCAACCAAGGGAAATGCCAAACGAATATCAACCGGCCTATAGATCAGGACAACGGGGATTCGGACAAGGTCCAAATACAAACCAGAACTACCAGCCAGGAAATCCTATGAGTAACAGCCAAAGAGAGGTGTACACACAAAGAAATCTCACATCAGGCTATCCGGTAAAAACACAAACAAGAAGAAACAGTGGCGTAGAACAGATAAACCAAAATTTAGGAAAATTAAGAATTAACTACATAGAAGACAATGAGATAAGGGAAGAACCGGTCGTCCAACAGGGAAACGAGCATGGGCTCGTCGAGCAACAGCCGCATCAACTGTAGTCCGGACGAGTCCCGTAATTTATGAAGGCTATAATCAACGACCAGGAAACATACAACGGACATCCGAAAAAATCATTCTAAATCAAGCGGGAACACCCCCGATAAACAAAGTAAATCAAGCGGGAACACCCCCGGTAAACAAAGTAAATCAAACGGGAACACCCCCGATAAACAAAGTAAATCAAGCGGGAACACCCCCGATAAACAAAGTAAATCAAGCGGGAACACCCCCGATAATCAAAGTAAATCAAACGGGAATGACCCCAGTAAACAAAATAACTAACGTAGGAATATCCCCACAAAACAAACCAAATAAACTAGGAAGATTTACAGAAGTAAAATCGAATCCAATCCAAAAAAATCCATTGCCACAGAGCACCAAAGCTAATGAAACAATTAGACAATTGAGTTTTGCCTCAAACATTCAAGAAAAGGCCGCAGTAAATGGCAAAGTCATTGCTGTACCGCCACAAGCAAATCCCATCCAAGAAAGTTTACCAGAAACAGATGAGATTTGGCGACCAGTAGAACCATTCACAACTATCGCTGAAGTTCACGAAATTCCCGAAATATTAAATTCGTATCAAATCAATCTAGTGTCAAAGCACAAGTTCACGCATGACACAGTGAGATTAAAACTGGCAGCATCAAGCGGAGAATCGGTACTCTTAATAGACTCCGGTGCTTCAGTTTCGCTAATTAAGCAAAGAATGATAGAAAATTCTAAAGCGATAGACCAGAGTAGCAAAGTCCTGCTACGAGGGATAGGCAAAGAAGCCACTACCACTCTTGGATGTGTGTCCACACAAGTAGACATCACACCACATCTCAGAATAAAACAAACATTTCATGTGGTTAAAAACGAGTTCCCAATCGAACAAGATGGAATACTCGGTAGAGATTTCCTCAACGGAAATAAAGTAGATATTCTGTACAGCACGTCAGAATTGAACATTTTAGGAAACAGAGTCAAGTTCCTAAACAACCCAACAAATGTACGCCTACCTCCACGGGAAGAAGTGATCGTACAAATTAAAACTCCAACAAATAATCCATACCTATGCAATTCAGAAAATTTGATGCAAGGTGTGTTCATCGGTAACTGTCTAATTCAACCAAAAATGCTGCGAGCACAAGTCGGCATAGTTAACACAAACCCTTATGAAGTGATAATTGAGAACTTTGTTCCAAAACTCACTAATCTTAGTCATTACGACATTTTTCAATTGGATCATTATCCATCAAACAATCAACATCTCGAAGACAGAGATGATTTAATCATTAATCAAGTTGTTACGAACTTAGACGTAAACTTAAACATAGAAGAGTCCACCTCGATTATCGAGTTAATCAGAGATTTGGTCTCTTCAGCTCTCCTGTTTTAGTTTTCAATGTAACCAACCTTGTGAAGCCATCGGATCCAGGATGAAGTGATAGAACTTTTCCCAAGAGCCACTTGCTAACTGATAAATTGTCATCTTTAGAGTCGTTTAAGTTCAACGGCATTGTTGGGTTGAACCATTTCGATTTTTGTTGTAGTGATGTGAAGTACACTATATACCAACGTTTCCAAAAATGTTGGTTCATATACTGAACCTATGCTTTTTGTTTAAATAATGCATAAATTATAATTACTTGATGTTGTTTATCCGTAATTACTATTAGATGAATATAAAATTCAGATAAATCTAAATACTAATGTATTGTAAATTGTGTACGAACTTATAAAATGTCCTGATTATATCGTTTGGCAGGTAATCTCGCGCCACATGCGTTGTTTAATTAATATGTATTAATATTTTATATTATAATGAAATTCTACGGTAATTACTTGTTATCGGGAATTTCATTTATATAATGGTGTAAATTTAACAACGATGGTATGTGGTAGTAGAGAATATTTATATAGATATATTCTCTTGTATTATTGTTTTGTTGAAGAATCACGTTCGTATTTTGGATGTGTTGCTTGATGGTTTGGTGCACTATAACGTGTGTGAAATGAACCAACCAAAATGTAGTATAATATTTGGACATGAAATAGGATTAATCATGTTTAAAATTTACATAACAGTACTGCTCTAGGTATCATATGGCAGGTAATCTCACGCTTTGCATGGGGTAGTGAAAAACAATATGTTAAAATTATATATCGAGTTTATAGTATAATGAATCTCGGTAGGAAGTGGGGCTATTTTAAGCGCGGGGTAAAAGTAAACAGAACAAATATCTCTCGATCTAATCGTATCAGAGGAGAGTGAGACAAAACAATGAATAACGGTAATATTATCTTTATGCTAAAAAAAAATGATTTCGATATTCAGTTTCAGTTTGGACTTACAGGTGTAAATGTGTTTTTGATAAATAAAAGTGTTTTTTTTTGTTTTTAAAAAATTTTTAATTGTGGGTTTATAACTATTCCAGGTATTTATTTTTTTATGCCATTATTATCTATATGAAATTTACTGTTTTGTTACGAATTATATTTGTAATTATTGATATGCATGACACATATTTTTTGACCGCCATTAAAAAAAAATGACATGGGGCTAAGTTAAGCATTTAGCATGGGGTAAAAATAAGCATGCTTATTTTAACCCCAAGACATTATAATTAAATTGTACATACCAATCAGTCATTATAATTTACTTGAATAACGGTTATTTTCAGAATGGTTAGAAATTATAAAAGGAAAAATCAAGAAAAAATTAATGAAACGATTATGACCTCAGCTTTGAGAGATGTTTTAATAAGGAAACAATCGATTCGCGGAACTGCTTTAAAATATTTAATAAATCATAACACCCTGTTTAAGAGGGTAAAGTTGGCCAAAAAATCATATCCACCGATGCATCAAGAGGATTCTGGAAATGAGAGTGAAGATAATTTAACGACTTCAAAGTCGGCCCATCACCGACAGGTATTTTCCATAAACGAGGAGGAAGAGCTGAAAAAATATTTACTACGATCTTCCCAAATAAACTATGGCCTTACATATGTTCAAACGCAAAATCTGGCTTATCAGTATGCTCAGAAACTGGGCAAATCTTATCCTGGCAGTTGGGACTTAAATAGAGCAGCCGGAAGGGATTGGATGTATGGATATATGAAAAGACATCCTGAACTAAGCTTAAGAAAACCTGAGAATACAAGTTTAGCTAGAGCTACTGCTTTCAATGCTACAAACGTAGGCGAATTCTTTAATAATTATGTGACAGTATTAGAACGATATAAATTCAATGCTTCTAAGATATTTAACCTGGATGAAACTGGCATAACTACTGTAATGCAAGCTCCAAAAGTAATCCTTTAACATACCTAGTATTAAAAATTAAAATTTACCTATAATTTAATTGTTTTCTCTTTTGTAGGTTATTGCAGACAAATCTATAAGACAAGTTGGTCAAATCGTTTCTGGAGAACGTGGTGAGTTAGTAACGTTCACTGCAATCGTTAACGCTGCGGGAAACTCTCTTCCACCAGTGTTTATATTTCCGCGTGTGCGCTATAAAGAACAGTTTTTACAGGGAGCTCCAACTGAGAGTTTAGGAATTGCTTCGAAGACTGGTTGGATAACTGTCGAACTCTTTCCTGAAGTTCTGAAACACATTCAAAAGCATTCGCAATGTACCAAGGACAATCCAATTCTATTGTTGATGGACAACCACAACAGCCATTGCTCATTGCCTGCGATTGATTTTGCAAGAATGTGGGGAATTGTGCTCCTCTCATTTCCACCACACTGTTCGCACAAATTACAACCACTAGATGTTGGAATTTTCGGGCCCTTTAAAAGCGCTCTTAAGGTGGCATTCAACGATTATTTGCTAACACATCCAGGAAAATTAATAACCATCTACGATATTCCTCAGCTCGCAAAGCGTGCTTATGAAAGTGTATTTGTTTCCCGAAATATAATTTCTGCATTTGGAAAACCTGGAATTTGGCCCCTTAACCGCCTTGCATTTGATGACAATGATTTTGCTGCTTCGTACGTAACGGACCGACCATATACTCAACCTGACTCAAATGATGCTGCTATTCCAGATAATCAGCTTGTCACAAATGCAGCTATCATTCCAGATATTCCAATGAATACAAGCAATACTGCTATCCCAGATACTAATCCAGCCACAAGCGATGCTGCTATCTCATATAAACAAACAATTTTACAGCATCAAATCCAAAAACCATCAACTTCGCGTGATACACCATTAAACTCTGTCGCACTAGAACTTATAAAACCGTATCCAAAAGCTGAACTTCGGAAAAAGCGACAAAGTGGCCGCGAAAGAGGTAAATCGCGTATATTCACAGATACTCCCGAGAAAACCAGAATCGAATTAATAAATCAAGCAAACCATGATAAACGTTATAGAAAAAGAAAACCCTCAAAACCTGCACCACCTGAAGAGCTTGATGAAACGTCGGAATCTGAAACTCTTATAGATTTGCCTGATTCCGACGACTGCTCCATATTTTCTGAAAATGACGAAAATTTTCCAAATCTTTTAGTCGATAGTGACGTAATTAACACTGAAGATTTTGTATTAGTAAAATTTGAGCAACCTAAAGGAAAGCCAGTTTTTTATATTGCTAAAATTGAACGTGTATTCAATATTTACGATTTTGATGTTAAATTTTTAAGGAAGCATAATAATTATTATGTTTTCCCAATAATTGATGACATATCGCAGATCAATAGAAGTGATATTGTTGCAAAATTACCCGTGCCAACTCAAATACCTGGGACTCTACGAACTAAGGGATACTACAACTTTAATATCAATCTAAATGAATACATCATTAGATAAATACGCTAATTTAGAAGATAAGGTAGCATAACCAATGGAATATTAGATGTTTTTTTTTATATTTTACAGTGAAACTGTTATATTTTTTATTTGTGATATTAATTTTATGAATAAATTTGTTTGCATAAAGAAAAACTGTAATTTTTTGGTCTGTTTATTTTTACCCCATCGAAAAGGTGCTTATGCTTACACTTACCCCACTATAGGGGTAAAAGTAAGCTGACAACATGTTTTTTAGTAATCAGTTATTTGAGTGCACCAAAAGTATTTTGTTTGTGACTATTGGCTTATTCCATAGACAAAACTTTAAAAAATAGTATGTATATTTCAATATACGTAATATTGAATCTGTTAAGCCATTGTTATGGGAATTATGTAAAATGCTTACTTTAGCCCCACCTCCCCCTAAAGTTATTCGAAATTCCGTAATATTAGGAGTAGAGAACATATGAACACAGAACATGTATTACCATGTTTCTACAATTTTGATTATTTTACAGGAGGGGAGAGAAACCGAAAGGATTTACCATGTAGATAAGGAACTAAGCAAAATTGTTCATGTTTGAAAGTTCTGCTTGCACAAATTTAATTAAAAAATAAAACAAACAATAGTGCGCTATAATTTGTATGAAATGAATCAACCAAAATGCAGTATGATATTTGGACATGAAACAGGATTAATCGGATTTAAAATTTACACAACGGTACTGCTCAGGTATCGTTTGACAGATAATCTTACGCTACATGCATTGTTTTGTATGTGATAGTTTATAAATACCAAGATCACCATTTATAGCTAATCCCGCTAATGCTCTTCCTGAGGCTCTAGCGCCTATGGAACTAGATCCAACTAATTATATTGTTAAGGATTATTATAATAATTCTTGTTAATGTTCCCTGTTCTTATTCAATAAAACCATATAATTGTGTTGGGCCCGTAATAAAACATAAAGTAATCTCTTCGCTGGATACACAAAAATGTGAACCTAATGATAAAAAATTAATTAAAAAGGAAGGTGTAATTCAGATGATCAACTAAAGGATTTTGAAGAAGTAAAATTTATTGGGTATATAGTTGCCGCAAATCATTAAATTTTCAGATGTGGCAAATCTATTGATACTCACCACGATGCTGGTTTTTACTATGAAATGTCAAAAATAATTAGATCTGAGTGTGAATACTGTATACCTATACAGAGATTACCTATCAATTAAATGAATTAAAAGCTGTATCTTTAACAACAGTCGAATTTATTGATTCATCAGGTTCTTGTTCTGATTATGGCACATTTGTTGCTAATGGATATCATTATGAACAAGCCGTTCGCATTTCAAGTTATGAAATTATTTTATCAAATGAATTAGGTAAATTATCAATAACACTTAATCTGTAATACTGAGCTTGAATTCATTCCTTTTTCAAGATGCAGTTAATTGCTATATAACTCGACATCTTGCGATTCGAAAACATACGATTGTATTACAAAAAGTTTTAAACTTGTTTATTTGTTTTTAAACTTAAAAAAATTGTTTAAAATTAAATAAATTTCAGTTAATTGCATATAAATCTATTGATAGTTATCATGATGGTGGTCTGTACAGTAAAACCATAAAAACAACCAAGAGTGAATTTGAATCTATTGTAACTACTAAGCAGTATAAATACCCAACAACATAGGGTCAAATGATCATTGAATAGAGATGAAGAGAAAAAGTTTAATTTACAAGTATTGAAAGCATTACAAATTACGGTCTCAATCATAGGTCTTAAAAACCAGGTATTCTGACCCTTGGACTTATTGAAAATCATGGAACAAGAAGATCTGACGGCAAACACTGCAAAAACTGTTGAATACACCAATACCAAAGCTGCCTACTCTAACGTATTCTAGAATTTAGTCATGATATACCGCGTAGGAAGAGCAGAGGAGGTTCAACAGGAGGGATACACTGATGAAGTTACCAAAAAGATTACTCGCCTTGTTTGAAGCAGCTCCATATGGAATCGGTACAATTGGAGACAATGTTTTAATGTCAAAAAGTGGTCAGTTAATTATGAGCTGCTCTGAGTACGTATACCAAAAATTAAATAAAATTACACTTTTTGAGTAAATTTAAAAGCCAACATTGTTTTGAATACACACTAACATATGTACGATCCCATGTAAAAGAGATCCGAAGCAATTAAAGAACGGGCCTATTTTGCTAGATGAGTTTTCTCGTCCTCCATTTGCTACCAAAAAATCTTAATGAAACAGTGAAAAACAGAGCTGGTGTTCGACAATTTTGGTAACTGCTTGCAAGAGCATCAGCGCTAACTACATCCACTGGGTTTGATTACTCTCTTAATGGTATTGATTCAAGGTTATTTCAAAGTGCCTCTACTATGTTTTCTGCAGCTCCAAATTTAAGAAGAACAATATTTGAATTTTTCCAAGAAATTAGTTTATCAAATACAGTAATTGCTCATTTCCTTGGACTCATGGAGTATTCGGGAATGAGATCCCTTAAGCTTGCTAAAGATTTTCTTGATGCTCCCACAAAAACACGAGCTCACATAGATCAAAGAATGATGAAAGATTCAATTTTATTCCTTCAAGAATGGAAAATATCAGAACTAGAACAACAAGCAGGAAGTCCTCCAATCATGTATCGGAAATTAATAGTCACTGCAGACAAAATTTTAATGTCTAAGAATTTTAACCATCTCATTGCCACTACAGTTCCATTCCACAAAATAACTGATGCGACTTTAGCCGGATTTAAAACTGTTATACCTGATACTATCTATGCAGAAGCTGTAAGAACACGATTATTAGAAGGTACCACAACAGTCTATTCACCGAAGGAACTAGATTACATGAAAGCTCATTGCGGTTATGATCCTACTACTGAAGAAGAAAATAAAAAGAAGCAATCCAGACAAGAAGAGGCTTTCTCACATATGTTCGGGAATTTAGTAAAGAATATGATGAGTCAACAACAGGCACAATCATACTACACGAGCGAATGAATTCATATTTTAAATTGAAATTGAAATAAAAATCAATTTAATATTAAAATTGAATTAAAATTAAAATTAAACTTAAATTAGAATTAAATTTTCATCATAATAAAATCCAATTAAGATTTGAATTAAATTTAAATTAAATATCTAATTGAGACAAACATCTTATAATAAATATTTCGTGGTTAGTTGTCTTATTTAACAGGCGGCTATTTGTTTCCTTTAATCGTTTTGACCTCCGTCTTTTTATATTGTTATTTGGCGAAAGCTGGCAACCAGAGGTTATACCAGATCAGTGATGCCAGATGTAGGGAAAATTCCCTATTGTAGGGAATTTTAATCAAAAAATTTACGTGTAGAGAAAAACGGACGGATATTGAAAAATACCGCTAAAATAGGGAATTTTTACTATAACATAATAACTATAACAAATTTTTAATTAAAATTCTTCAACGAAACACAGAAACGTTTATAAATATTTATTATTATAATTACTTAATACAGCTTTCTGTCGCAACATTTCATCACATTCGCTGTGCTACCCGGGTAGTTCGATTGTTTGGGTTATTATTTTACATTATTATTTATGGAACTTAGGGTTTTCCTTCTGTTATTATTTTTTAAAAGTTGATTTGTTATTGATGCAGTCAGTGTTCGCAATTTCGCATAGATGTGTTGATTTTAGTAATATAGTTTTTAAATAATTATATGGGTCATACAATAGTTACAAAATTGATCGAAAATGGATTCGTCGTCGTCGTATGATTCCCAAGATGAAAAGCGCAAAGGTGGGTCATCAAAAAGTAAGTGGCGCAAACAAAAATTTAATTCGGACTGGCTTAACCTCGAAAAATTTAAAGGTTGGCTGGAAAAATTTTCAGACGACGAATTTCGGCGCCGTTGTATTGCATGTAACAAAGATCTAAATTGCGGCAAATCAGATCTAGAGAAATATTCCACAACAAAAAAACACAAACAGAATGTAGAAAAATTGAAGAATACACGAGAGGTCAAATCATATTTCAAACAAAAAACTAATTACAACGTAAGTAATTTTGAAATACGTTTAAGTATGTTTTTTGCGGAACATAATGTGGCGATTCAAATCGTCGATCATCTGCTACCCTTGTTAAAGGAAATTGCGCCAGACTCGCAAATTATTAAGGATGCTAAATTGGGTCGTACCAAATGTGTAGGGGTTATAAAAAACGTGTTGGCCCATGAAGAAGTTTGTGATTTAGTCGAAACTTTGAAAACAAACAAATTTTCTATATTAATCGATGAAAGTACCGATATTGCCACAAACAAGACAATGTGTGTGTTAGCGCGTTACATTAGCCCTAAAAATAATAAAATAAACGTTCGGTTGTTAGATTTAATGCCCGTTGGGTCTGATTGCACTGCTGCTGCACTATATACGAATTTTAAAAACATGATAATCAATTTCGGTATGTATTTTTCCAATTTATATTATATTCCAGGTTTTCTTTAAATTCAGTAAAAAAAATTTAAATTATCAAACATACAGGAATTCCTTTCGAAAATATTATTGGTTTCTGTAGCGATGGAGCCAATGTAATGATGGGTGCAACAAATTCATTTGTTTCACGACTACGTGAAGACAATCCTCACGTAATTAGCATAAAATGTATATGTCATAGTGCGGCAATAATCGCAAGCAAATCTTGTTTTGCTCTACCTCGAGCACCGGAAGACCTTTTAAGACAAATAGGAGTGTACGTTTCAGGTAGCTCGAAACGTTGCAGCAAACTGCAGGAAATTCAAGAACTTTTAGGCGAAGAAAACAGAAAAATCCTCAAAACAGCCAATACACGTTGGCTATCACATCAACGCTGTGTAGAACGAATTCTCGATAATTGGAACGTACTACAAATTTTTTTTAAAGAAGCGGTAAAAGTTGATAAACTTAAAAGCACCGAGGTAATTTTACAAGAACTGCACAACGTGTGCACAAAAGCTTATCTGCTTTTTCTAAAATACGTTTTGCAGTTTTTTAATTGCCTTAATGCTATGTTCCAATCAATTAAGCCGCTAATTGGACAACTCCATACAGAGTCTGTAAAAATTTTTAAAAATTTGGGACAAAATTTTATTAAACAAGAGGAATTAAAAACCAACGTAAATGTTGATTCACCTCATATTTTTCTACCACTCGAATCTAATTACCTTGGCCCGGAATGTATGGAAATAATAAAGACCATCCCAAAAACTGAAGCAGATAGAATAAGGCTGGATTGTTTAAAATTTTACGTTGTCGCACTTCAAGAAATACAAAAACGACTACCTATAGGTTCACAATCAGTATTTAAAGATATGATGTTTTTAGATCCGATGATTGCCTTGGGTTTAGATGGATTGCGCAATGAAATGGAATTGTTGGACTTTAAAAAACTTTCTAAAAAACTAGCCATTGACGAAAGCGCCATTAATATAGAATGGAGGTCATTACCTAATCAATTTACGGAAACCCAAAAATTAGCGTATGTGAAAGAGCCTATTGAGCAATTCTGGTGGAAGATATCAACATTAAAAAATTTTAATGAGCAACTAGTTTTTCCTGAACTATCAAAAGCCGCATTACACATTTTATCCCTTCCACATGCTAATGCTGATGCGGAAAGAATTTTTTCAATCGTGTCAGATATAAAAGCTAAAAAAAGAAATAAACTTAGCAATAGTGTTTTAAATGCAATATGCACAATTCGTTCATCACTTGCCAATAGTTCGGAAACGTGTGTAACATTTAAATGCAAGGAAAATCATTTTACGCGAATGATTTGTACAATTAATGTTTTTAATTTGAATTTGGGATAAAAATTTGAATACATTTAGATATTTTTAAAATTAAATTTAATAAAATGTAAATGGGTAGGTAAAAATGAATTTATATATGGGATAAAATTGGCAATGAATTTGTGATATTTGTTTTAAAATTTAATAAAATGGGTTAAAATGAATTTATGAATCCTCATTTAAACTGTTTGTTTTATTTTGCTGTTGTAAAGCTATTACAGAAATTTACTATACATGAAATTTGACTTGTTGAATTATTTTATTCTGGTAGCATAGGTAGTACTTTCTCTACATTTCCCAAATAAATGTTAAATATCTACTTAATTTTAATTTGTATTTGTTAAAATTGATTTATACAAAAACTCGATAGATAGATCGTGATATTTGTTCATTTTAGTACCGCAATTGTCGCCAGTGAGGATTGCTTTTTGCATAGCATTTCTTAATTTAAACTAACGACATTCAGAAATTTTTCATGTTAAAACATGTGAACTATAGTGTGGTAAACATGATCTATAGAATTTATTTTGAGTGCGAGTTTACGACCATTTTCTGAAGAAAAATTTTCAGCAGATTATATATTTTAAATGGAAAACCAAAGAATTATGTTCGGAAGGTGAAATTTGTTTACAAAATAGACTACGTCGATTAGTAAGCCTGTTGAAAATTTTTCTTCAGAAAATGGTCGTAAACTCGGCAGCAGTTTTAAAAGTTTCATACAAAAATTGTATGTAAGGAAAAGTAGGGAAATTTTTGTTTATTTGTAGGGAAATTGCAAAATATTATCTGGCATCACTGTACCAGATGTTTGCAAATCAAGTATTAACATTCAATTTTCTTTTATCACGACAAGTCGCAATAATTAGTTACAAATATGTATATGTAAATGTATACTGCCGTGCTAAGAAAAGTCACATTTGCATTTTTATAGTTTTGAGTAATTTCAATTTTTCTATTTTTGTTTGCCATGTCTTAATAGCCGCGTTTTTTTATTCGCTCTGGATAGCTGCTATCGAGAGCCGTCATATAAAAAATGGCTTCCGATAGCGCACCGTATAAATAGGTAGAGCCAAATATTTTTTATATGAAGTTTTTGGTAAACAATTGAATTAAAAATGATAGTTTGATGTTAAATAAGTTTAGTTTACCAATAAATAGCGCGTCAAATTTAAATTTAGGCGTAGAAAAATGACGGCTCTCGATAGCAGCTATCCGGAGCGAATAAAAAAACGCAGCTAATATGAAACTTGATTATTAAATAACGGCATTTATGGCATTTGATGAAGTATGTTTGGCTTTTTAAAAAATCAAAAAAATTGGATTTGTTTACGGAATTCAAATATGCCCTAATGCATTTTTCGACTTTTGGCGTTTGTTACTTTTTTTAGCCCGGCAGTTTCTAAACATATACGGAGAAAATACCCGCTCAAGATAAAGGAAATTCTTATTTTATTTCGTTTAATGTTTTGTAAATAGAACTTTAGAAAAAAATCAAAAAATCATCTTTCTAATTGTTCTCGAAAAACTCAAATTAATGATCAAAGATTTTTTTTAACAATAGTAAATTTTATATTATGTGGTCTATTTCATTTTTATGTATTTTTCATTTAAGAAAATTTTAAATTTTTCTTTATAAAAACGTATACCTATGAAAAATTGATGTTGTAATGATAAAAAATAAAATAAATAATAATTCCCACCCAAATTCCCCCAGGAAATTAAATTAATTTGGCTAATTTTTGTTCAGAAATCAGTCCGCCTAATCCTAATAACTTAATAATCTAAAACTTAACTAATAATGCTTATGTACTAGCGCTTACAAATTTAATCTTTTGAAGATGAAGTGCTTGTAGTGATGAATTCGCAATCGGTCACGAGTTGGAAAATATGTTGAATATATTTGGCATGGGAACGGTTTTTCACCCGTATGTTCCCTACGCCGATGATTACTGAGGCTGTTTTTATTCACAAACGCCTTACCACAATCGACAAATATTCGATTTTATACCACTGTGGTCATATTTATGCGTGTGCAACAGTTTTGCCGTACATAACTTTTTGTCACTTAGATTGCATCCATATTTAGTCATCTATGGATGACTCTTTATATGATCATGATACAGTGGTTTGGTGTCATATGTTTGGCCACATATTTCACATGATAAATGTTTACGAATTTTTTTCTGAAGATACAAAAAAACATATTTATATATTATTCGATAAGCTTTGTATAAATAAGATGGTGGTGAGGTGTAAAATCTGCCAGAATAACACTTACCGATATTGCATGATTGTCGTTTTTCATTAATTATCCACTAGATTTAAGTAGCTCACAACATTCGATACACTTGAATGGGATACCTAATCGTTTGGCGGGCGACTCACCCGAAGATTTCAGCCGATGGATTGCGAATAATGCAGGTAAAAGAAATTTCCGTATACAATTCATACATTGATGATAAACGGTTAGTTTCTTGCGTTCATGGAAATTTTCGTGTTTCGCACGTTTTCGATGTGTAGGTACTAAATTTCTTATTACAATATTTGCACGTAAGTTCTGCGTCGTAAGCGGTAGTATGGACTGATTGGCGACATCGGCAGCGCACATAATTGGGATTTGAGACGTCTATAACGATAAGCACATGGTTTTTTAGTACTTTTTTAGGTGTATACGACGGATCATCTGCTTCTTCTTCGTCACTAACAGAAATGAATTCGCTTACATTTTTTCGTTGATGAGCTCTGCTGGGTCGGATAAATTATAATGTACTTTGGCTTCTTTGGTTTTTAAGTCTGTCATTTTAAAATTTGGGTTTAGCTCATACGACCTTCATCACTAGTAGAAAAGGAATCTGCTTTCATTTCTTCTTTGATGCTGAGCACTGTTGAATTGCACGAAACGTCCAACGTATCAATGAATTCCGCGAACGAATTTTGGGCGTCACCTCAAACTAGTTTAATGTTTTAATTTATTCAATTGCTTCTTTCACCAAATCGTCTTTCACTGTAACACTGGAATCACTAACAACGAAACAATAAATAAATGATGTACTATGTTTTTAAACTGATAAATTATTATATAATATTATTGCTATTAATTACCTAGTTGACGATTCATGTTTCCGTAAATATTGATCTACTTCTGCAATGCGGTGAAAAATTCTAGAATCTCGACCATTTTTAAGTTGCAGAGCTGACATGTTTGTTGAATTTACCATTCACATCATCGCATGTTATGTTGACCGGTAGTTTTATAAAATTTACTTACGATTTCATTACCACAGAGGGATAATAAATCAGACCCTTTGTAAGCACAAAACCGGTTTAAGCCCAACATTGTTTATTAAAATCCTCTAGAATGCACGACGGACGACCCAAGCGATAATAACGCGTCGGTAAATGAAATGATTTCAGCACAAAACGAATCCAAAATTCCAAAATGACGAATGCGAGGGATAGCAAAAAAAATGTTTGTTGTATTTAAAAAACTCACTGGAGTTATCTTGAATTTGTTGATTACAATGAATTTTGTTGGTTAAGTTTTTATTTATATAATTTTATTTTGTTTTAATAAAAAAATGTTTTTATGATTATAATTTATAAGAATCACCACTTTTGAAATGAATAAATAATTCGATAACCTTAGAATTAATGCAATTTAACAAATAATTTTATATTCTTGTAATTTTGTTCGACAAGAATGACATTAGTTTATTCGCTGTTTTTGACTACAGTTGAATACAGCACCTCTACCTTTTAGTAGAAGAACTGTTGCTGAAATACCCCAAGAGCAGCGCGACATGTTCCTCATATTCAACTTGTGATATATAAACTTTATACCCCAAACACATAAGCGGCGCTCTACGCCTGACTTCGCTTCTCTTCGTCTTTATGATTTTAGTCTTCGAGATTTGTTTACAAAATTGTCTTTCTCATATGCCCATTTGGATGTTATATTCAGCTAAAATTAGAGGTTCTTCAAGCATTTACTTTAAAAACAACAACAATAAACATAAATGTCATTCATCGCCTCAAGAAATACAAACTGCTAGTTTGACGCCGCTCTAAGTGTTCGCTTTTATGGAAATATGTACATTTATTCTAATTTAACGCCGCTGTTCGCTCCGTCAATGTGTTTGGTTGGGGTATTAAGGTCGCTGCACGAGTATGGATATAAATCCGGATAATCTGAATCCGAACGAAGTTAGTAACTTATTTGACGATTTATTCAATAAATTCTATTTTACTTGTCAATTTACTTCTTTTTTTTTATTTGCTTGGTTCTATATACGACAAATTTATTTCTTTGTGATTTTCTATGGTTTTCGAAGTTTATAATTAAAATATGTAAATAATTTATTGTTTTGGCATCATTTATTAATCAATTAAATTTTTCTGAACGTTTATTTTCTCGTTTTTTTTTTTTTTTGTGTTAAATTAAACTAAATTTGTTATTGTTTTTTGGCATGGTAAACTAAATTTTGTGGCGTGAAGAAGAGAATACCGTCATGGTAGAAATTCAACGCGTTGGATCAAACAATTATAGTAGAATAGCTGTACAGATTAGGGACCAATTTAAAGTTTATTTAAATGAATCAGATGTTCTCCCGTGGCAGTAAACAACAACACAATAAAAACAAATTTTAATTGTAAATTATTTTATTAATTCAATAATCGATGTAAATAAATAATTACCATATATATATATATATATATATATATATATATATATATATATATATATATATATATATATATATATATATATATATATATATATATATATATATATATATATATATATATATATATATATATATATATATATATATATATATATATATATATATATATATATATATATATATATATATATATATATATATATATATATATATATATATATATATATATATATATATATATATATATATATATATATATATATATATATATATATATATATATATATATATATATATATATATATTAAATTCAAAATCCAAAATTAAATAAAAACGAAATAAAACTAATTAACATAAAAATATAAATAAATATGTACATTCCTATAATAAAATTGTGTAACTTAAAAATAAACAATTTTTATTGTCATACGTTCATTACAGAACAAAACAACAAATTTGTTTTGTAAATCGAAACGTCAAAAATAAGCAAAAAAAAAGAAAATAGGGGAAAAAATTGCTCATAATATTTTTTGGTATAGAGTGAGCAAATGTTCGTCAAAGAGGATAGACGTGTTTTTTCTATCATCTTCAAAAAAATTTAATTTTATTTTATTTTTATCTTTATTTTTGTTTTATTTATGTAGTGTTATGTATCTTGTATATACATACATACATTTTAATTTTAATTCTAATTAAATTCAATTTTAGTGAAATAATAATAAAAGTGGAGATTGCAATTTGTGATTTCAATAGAGCAACACGCGTTTTTATATATAGTGTCTATTGAAAGTGCAAAAGTTTTTCTAAAGTGTTGTGTTTGGTTAAGCCATTTTTGATCTCTATATTGTGAAGATATTAGAATAAAAGGTTAGTGGATTGGTGATCAAATTAATTTATTAGATAGATAGAATTAATTTATTAGATAGATTTAAGTAATTTCTATAAACAAGGTGTACGGGGTAACCCGTAAACACCCTTTAACAAATAATGTTGAAGGAAAAAACGTGGTTTTTCCTGACAAAATTATAGAATGGAATGATTACGATATAGAGTTAAGAAATAAAAAAATTAAGTTAGATATAATGGGAAAAAATAAAAAGAAAAGTGAATTAAAGAGTGGAGTGGAAACACATATGATAGTGGAAAATAATGTGGATTTAAAATCCAAAAATAATGAGGAAAAGGATATAGTAGTTGATGTTGATGCAACTCCAATTATCAAAATGGCGGAACAAAATAATAACAATAAAGTTCCAGAAATGGATAATAATAAGATATTTCATTATAATAGATTAGATGTAGGGCCGTTTAAAGTAATGGTGGTTAAAGAGAATTTAAATTTAATATTGTTAGGGATAGCAATTAAAAAAAATAAGTTTACAAATATTAAAAATGTAGAACAAATTAGTAGAAATATGGCGAGGATAACTTTTGATAACTATATGGAGGCAAATAGATGTATTGATTCGCAATCATTTAAGAAATTTGATTTATATGAAGCATCGATTCCAAAAAATTTCATAGAAACTTGTGGGTTAATTAGAAATATACCAATTTCGTTAACCAATGATGAAATTAAAGAAAATTTAAAATCACAATACCCAATTATTAAAGTAGAGAGATTGATGAGATGGGACGGTGAGAAAAAATGTCAAGTGGAGTCGGAATTGGTTAAAATCTTTTTTCAATCAAATGTATTGCCATACAACATAGTTATGTATGAGAATATATTAATTAAAGTTAATTATTATATTCCCAGACCAATGTTTTGTAATAACTGCTTAAATTATGGACGTACGGTTTCTAGATGTAGAAATATTGATAAATCTAGATGTAGGATATGTTCATTAGAATATAATAAAGGAGAAAATCATTTATGTGGATTAAAAGAAACATGTAAATATTGTGAAGAAGAACATATAACGAACTATTTCAAATGTAGGGAGAGAATTAGACAAGGGAGAATCACGAAGGTTATGACAATAGAAAAATCCTCTTATAAAGAAGCGAAAGAAAAATTATTTGGAAATAAACAGAGTATTAATAATGAAGATTTTAGATTTGGATTAAAAGATAATGGAGAAATAAATAGACTAAATGAAAAATGTAAAATTAATGAGAGAAAGACTATGATATTGTTAAAATTGATGGAAGAGCTTAAAGAAAAATTAAAAGAAAGGGATAAATTATTAGTTTACATTTCAAATAATTTAAATCCATTAAATAATAGAAATAAAAATCCTGGCACAATTGATGATCTCCTTATTAAAATCGGAGAATCATTAAGTCATGATAAAATAAATGAATAATCTTAAAATAATACAATTAAACATACATAGCTTTAGATCAAACAGAACTATTCTTGAACATTATTTAGATTATAATAATATTAGTATAGCGATATTATCAGAAACCTGGACAAATCCAAATCAGAGTAATTATATGACAAAATATGATATTATAACAAAAGATAGGAACGATGGGTACGGAGGTGTAGGATTTTTAATAGATAAAAAAATTTCGTGGAGATTAATTGAGCAAAATTTCACATACAATAGGTTGGAAATCGCCGAGGGAAATTGAGGTAGAATTCTGTAATTTATTATCAGAAAACTACAATAGAAAGAGTATAATTGCAGGGGATATAAATGCTCATAATAGATTATGGGATTATAGCGGATATAACGATAGGTTGGGAATTCTAATAGCAAAAAGTATAACAGATAGCCAATTTAATTTACTTAATGATGGTTCTCCAACTAGACAAAATATGTATAGGCACAATTCATCAGCTATTGATATAACATTATGTACGGGGAATTTAATGAGTATAATAACATGGGCAGCGTCAAATGAAAATTTGGGGAGTGACCATTTTGTTATTAATATATCATTGAATATTAATGGAAACAGTACAGGTCAAATTACTAATTGGAAGAGAATTTTAAATGATATAGATAGAATGATGGAAAATGAGAAAAGTATAAACTTAGAAGATAAACTAGAGGAATTAATTATGGAAAATACGAGAATAGTGAATAAAAAACATAAATACATTCCGAAACCATGGTGGTCGCCTATAATACAAAGACTTTGGAAGATAAAGAGAGAAAAACAAATAATATATAGTGAGAAAAAAAATTTATACACTGCATTAGAATTAAAAAAGGCTACTCAATTATTAAAATTAAGAATAAAACAAGAAAAGAAGAAATCTTGGATATGTTTCTTGAATAATATAGGCAAAAACACTAAGAATGGGGACATATGGAAGAATATAAACAAAGTTAAAAATAAAAGGCAAAATTGTTTTAATATTTTAGATGATGATAATATGGGTAAAAATTTTTTAAATATTAATTTTCCTAATAAAATTGAGAACATTTCTCTACCTTTTCATAATACTTCAGAAACTATTAATGATAAAGAATTTAAAGCTAGGGAAATTGAGATTATTATAAGGAAATCTAAAAACACTGCTCCAGGTAGGGATAGGATTAGCTATGGGGTTATCAAAGAGATAATAAATAAAAACAAAAAATTCATACAATTGATAGTAGATGATTTTAATAAAATCTGGTCCTCTAAAATATATCCGGAGAGGTGGAAAAGAATTAATTCCATTGCTATTAAAAAAATGAATGGGGATGATAGAGAAATTAAAAACTATAGACCAATATGTTTATTACCTGTGTTTTCTAAAATATTTAACAAAGTTATTCTAGATAGAATAAATAAACACTTGGAAGAGAATAATTTAATGAATGATAATGTATTTGGTTTCAGGAAAAATATAAATATTACGGATTATTTTATAGAACTATATAATTATATTATAAAAGAAAAAAAGAATAAGAATAAGGTTATTTTGGTGAACACTGATATTACGAAAGCATTTGATAGGGTAGATAAATCAATTTTAATTGAAATACTATCTAAAATGAATTTTTCTCATCATATTATTAATTGGATTTACCAATTTCTAACGAATAGATTGATATCATTAAATAAATCAGATAGAAACTTTACACACATTACTAACGCAGGTATACCACAGGGTAGCTCATTGAGTCCAACACTTTTTAACATTTATATGACGAGTATTCATGAGCTTCAGAATAGTCATACGAGACTTTTTCAATTTGCTGATGATGTGTGTATAGTGATAAGTGGAAAAGATCATAAGGAAGTAGAAGCCAGGACAAATAGAACATTAATTAATTTTTGTGGAAAATTAGACTTATTAAGATTAGAATTAAATACCAACAAAACACATTATTTAAGACTTTTCACAAATATTAATAATCAATATAAGACTAAAATTAAAATTAATAATATAGTAATTAAAGATGTTCAGCAAACAAAAATACTAGGAGTAACATTATCAAAAAATTTATCATTACATAATCATTACCAAAAGATGAGGACAGAGATTCAAAAAAATATTAATATATTAAAAATATTTACACATACAAAAGGGGGTGTCCATCCTGATATAATGCTAAATATACATAAATCAATTATAAAATCTAAATTAGACTATAGCTATATTATAACAGATCTTAAAAATAAAACTTCACATAAAATATGTCAGACGGTAAAGAATTCTAGTATTAGACTATGCCTGGGGTTAACTAAAACAACGCCTATTCCAGCATTATTATCAGAAGCAACAGAATTAACTACTGATCTGGACAATAAAACAAAAACGTTAAAATACATAATGAAACATTTATATAAAAACTCTAAAATAGGAAAAGATATAAAAGAAATTCTATAGACAAATTAAATAATTTATATGATAATTATAATTTTTTATCTAAAATACTTCGAACTCATATTAAGAAATCTAATCCTGAAAATTTAAAAATTATAAGTAATATAATAGGTTTGGATAATATTAAGTCTAGGAACTCATTAGAACTAAATAAAAAAACTAGGGAATATTTAGAGAGGTATAAAGGTTATAGTCATATTTATGTAGATGGCTCTAAGATGGAAGATGGGATGGGAATAGGAATATATATCAAGGAGAAGAATAAAAAAATTTCAATTAAATTAAAAAACGATACGAATATAAAAAACATAGAAATTATAGGAATAAAAATTAGCACTATTTTAGCTCAGATATTGTAATCAAATATTGTAGTAATTTTTTCAGATTCACAGAGTGCATGTAAATCAATAACTTCGGCCTATAATAAAATAACAGATAAACATTATGAAAACGAAATTATAGACTTGGTTGGAAATAATAGGAGAAAGAATATAATAATTCAATGGATTCCAGGTCACATTGGAATATTGGGAAATGAAATTGCAGATGGATTAGCGAAATTAGCAAAATATAATCCTACTCATATATTTGATAATCCTCCTACTCAAAATGATATCATTAAAAGAATTAAAGAAAGTATATACGAAGAATGGAAAGAGAAATATAATGATCTGACAACAAATATTGGGCGATATTATAAAGAGATTTGTCCAAATCCTAATTTAGATAAGTGGTTCAAGAATAGTTCGTTAACAGTATTAGAAATTAAACAAATTAGTAGAATTAGAACGGGTCATGCTTACAATAAAAAATTTTTATATACCATTGGTAAGGAATCTTCTCCAAATTGCGATAATTGTAATATTTTAGAAGATAATGAACATATAATAAGTGTGTGTCCCAAGTATGAAATTATAAGAATAAAATACATTTCTTTAAAAGATAAAACATTAAAAGAATTACTTAAATCTGATAATGATTTGGAATTTAGACAAATATTAGATTTTTTAAAAGAAATTGAATATAGATTGTGATCACCAATCTACTGATTAATTATTTTTTCATATTTTAGGAAAACTTTTTCACAGCAATCGGGAAACAAGGGCTATTATTTAGAGGATTTAAGGAATTTAAAAAAAAAAAATATTTTGTTGAATTTGGAATTATATAATGTAAAGATAATTTAAAAAAAAAAAAAAAAAAAAAAAAAAAAAAAAAAAATTTATTTATGTAATTAAAAGGGGATATTAGAGAATTAAATTTATGGGATATTATAGTACATGATAATAATATTAGTGAATTTAAAAAAAAAAAAAAAAAAAAAAAAATTTTTTTTTTACTATTATATACTGTTAAAATCAACTAAAGTAAAGTCAAATTTCTATAAATTAAGGACTATTAAAAGACTGTTAAATTACAATTAATTATTTTTATTTTATTAAAAATTATTCAATTAATTTAACCGTTAACATTCCATAGCTACAGCCCTTCGGAGAAGAAGAAGCTGATAGTTAGAATTGGAAACAATTAAACAGTAGGTCGTATGGATGGTGACGTCTGACCACAACAAATAGAGAATCAAAAAAAAAAAAAAAGATAATTTTACAGTGTACATACTATAATTATAACAGAATAGTTAATATAAAAATGAAGTTAGCTGTGTTAGAATTCAGCAACTAAATGTCAAACTGTTATACATTATGAAACTGGTATAATGTTTTGACGTTTCAACAAAAATACAATAATTTTACGAGTAAGTACAATTTTTCCTTAAATTATAAATAAATTGAAGTAATTCTATTTTATCTTTTCTTTATAGGTTCTTATAACTTTAGTGGTCAACCAGGTGATGTACGCACGTCAACACAATGAATTTAAGATAAGTTTTGTTTACAATAAAAGTGATCTTAATTAATAATGAAATTTCATTGCAGGTGATTTTCTTCTAAATCAGCATAACATCAGCTGGCATCGCATATACGATTAGTTTTGTAATTTATAAATGTGACGTTAAATTCTAAACATATAAAAATATTATTATAAAATAAACTGATATGATTTGCAATTAATTAATTTAACATAAATCGATGAGTTTTATTTTCTTTTTAACGCAGTTTATTTCAGCTGTTGAACAGTAGGTAATAACGATTAAAGGAAACAAATAGCCGCCTGTTAAATAAGACAACTAACCACGAACTATTTATTATAAAAGCAGTTACCGAAATTGTCGAACACCAGCTGTGGTATAAAATTTCACTGTTTCGTTTAAGATTTTTTGGTAGCAAATGGAGGACGAGAAAACTCATCAAGCAAAATAGGTCCGGTCCATTCCTTAATTACTTCGGATGATTCCGATTTTTTCGATGTAGATGACAAAGGATTAATAAACGAAATGAGAGGTATAAGCAACCTTTTTAAAATAGATATAAGTGAAATCAACCTTTATAATTCAAAACATAAAGGTCCTTTCTCAATAATTATGGAAAAAGAAGATTTAAACCTAATAACGTTTGCAAGGAAGCTAAGACAGCTAAACCTAATTGAATACGAAAATATTATACAAACATATAAAAAGACACGGTTTTTAATAATTTGTAAAACTATATCGATGGCGAATAAAACCATAATGAATGAAAATTTAAAACAGGAAGGGTACAAAGTATTCCTGCCAAAAAATTTTAGTCATTCGTATCGAATAATAAGAGGCATACCGAAAGAAATAAAAGTTAAAGAAATATTTGAAAATTATGAAGGTGAAAGTAAAATTGAAAAAATTGAAATGTTAACAAGATATAATAACGATCTAAAACTAACTCAAACAACAGAATCAATGAAAATCACATTTAGTTCTAATAATAAACCGAAAAAAATAAAAATGTATGGAATAAATTATTGAGCTTTTCTGTTTACGCCTCCACCACTATTCTGTAAACTTTGTCTGAACTATGGACATATTAAGAAATAATGTCATAGAAAAACTATAAGATGTGGTAATTGTTCAATGGAACACGTTATTGATGAAAACAATAAATGAAAAGATAAAATACAGTGCTATCAATGTAAAGAATAACATAGAACCAACAATAAGGAATGTAAGAAAGAAAGAAAGAAATAGAGATACAAAAAATAAAGGAGAAAACTAGCAAATCATATAGAATGGCGAAAAATATACATGAAAACAGAAATAAGTTATTCAAATATGAAGAGCATAACTTTCCAGCAATCAGTGCAAGCCAGGAGGTGAGGATAAGAGAATTGAAACAAAATATATGGAGAGGAAAAGAAGATAATGAACAACAAAAAGCGATAAACCTAATGGAAGAGAGGAATAGGAATGAAGTAAGTGTAAATAGTAATAAAGAAATGATAGAAGAAAAAGAAAGTAATAATTAAATAATTAAAATACAGAATAATATAAAAGAGCGAGATGAGTTAATAATTGAAAAATTGGAAATTTTGTAAAGAAACAAGAAAGAAACCGAAGACTCCTACAAAAAAATACTAACGTTATTTAAACAATTATTCGATAGCTTAAAATCAATAGTAGAAAATAATGAGATACCGGAAGAAATTAACGGAATAATAGATGCGATTACGATTGGCCCAGATAAGGAAGATCCAAAAGATAGAATTGGGAGTTTAAATTACTTGAGATGAAGATAATACAAATAAGTATACATAGCATAAAATATAAAAAAGAAATAATAGAAAAATATATAACAACTAATAACATAGACATAGTAATATTAAGTGAAACATGGACAACCAAAGATTATAAACAAAACTATAATAATTACAGATGTCATGTGAAGCCAGCTTTAAAAGTATAAAAGGTACTCTTTTATAGTTTTGACATTAGTATGTTAGGTTAGAGTTTTTCCTGTACACGAACAGACACATGTAATTCTAAATATTAATAAAGAATATTAATCCACACTTATTATTTTAATCTACGAACAATATCTTGTTTAGAAACACTAAACATAACATACTGGTGACGAGGATTTATATTCACGAATATTATTTCCTCCATAAACAAAATGGATATAGAGCAATTTGAACAATTTGTGGAATTGATCAGCCGGAATAACGCCGCGCTTATGGAAACAGTAGGACAAGTAATACGCGGACAAAATCGAGATACAGATACCCAACAACAAACTCCGCAAAACTTAGATGAAAAGGAAGTTCGAGAAATTAAAAAAATGTTTAAATGCGAGCGATATGTCGCATCTTCAACATAATCGGCAGAAAACGCCACTTTTAATTTTTGTTAATCACATATAATTTATTTATTATTATAATTTATTTATTTATCATGAAAATGGATTATTTATTGGAATAAACAAATTATTTATTTTTTTAACAACAATTTATTTTTATGTATTGATGACCATTTTGTAAGAGAGCGCGCGTGCGACTGGCATAAAATCCGAGACGAGACTAAAACAGAACAAGAGCGACAACGACAAGCGACATCGCCTGTCAAATTAAAATACACAGAAATCATATGATGCTCACAGAACAATTGTCGTTGTTGACAGCGACATTGTCGCCAGCTTCATTTTAGAATCTATTTCTAATTTTGTCGTCGGCGCCGTAGTGTTGCCAATGATTTTTGTGTTGTGTTGGTAATACTTTTAAAAATGTCCGCTGTCATTTTTGTGTTTAATTAAATAATCGTGTAAAAAACATACGCTAGTGCTTTTTATAATTTGTTTTTTAATTAAATAACGAATAATACAACATAAAACATGTCATTTGAAGAAAAACTAATAGAAGCCGTTAGAGGAAATCCTATTTTATATGATTTAAAAAATAAAAATTACAGGAGGGTGGATATTAACGAAAAGATTTGGCGAGATATAGCACATAACCTCAAATCCTCAGGTGAGTACAATTGTTGGTTTTATCTGCGATACATAAGAAAATATCGGAGAAACGATAAATGTATTAAAATATTTCAGAAAAAAACTGCAAGACGAGGTGGAAAAGCTTAAGGGATGCTTTCAAAAGAGCTCACCGGGTTATACCTTCTGGGAGCGCCGCATCTGATCATGAAGAAGATACTCACAAAAAGTGGAAATATTTTGACTTAATGAGTTTTCTATATTCTATACAAGATCAAAATGAGTAAGTACAAATCATAAAAAATTCTTAAATAGTTTTTAATAAATTATTCGTATTTTTTTACACTTTTAGTACGGTTGGCAACTTCGAAACACCTACAACAGACTGCGATAGTAATACCGACAGACATTTTTGCGATGAGAGCTCGTACGATTACGTTTCTGGAACAGATAATGCTTCAGGTGCAGGGCTGGATGATATTATGTGCTCAACTCCATTAAAAAAAAAGAGGTCTGCGACCAATGATATTCATACAAATTTTAAAAATGTTTTGGACATTGCATCGAAAACCGTGACCCAAATAAATCAAGTCCCAACCAAAGCAGCTAGTTCAACATCGCTTTTATTTTCATCATTAGCGCTTAAAATAGACAATACAAATTTGCCTTCGGCAATTTTGAACGATTTGGAAATGCGGGTTTCTAATATGGTCTACGATACCATACGAGAACATAACTTTTGCTAAACTCGTTTGTAAAAATACAAATGGCTAGTTAAGAACAGAAGTGATCCAAGTAACTTTAACGTTACTTGGATCACTTCTGTTCTTAACTAGCGAAATACTAAATATTTATTATTTTTTATATTTTTTTTTTTTTTAAGTTTTATTCAGACGCTTGTTATATGAGTCAAATAAAACATGATATTTGTTATGAGTGCAATAGAACAATGAATTTCGGAATTATAAAAGAAACAATAAATGAATTATTTTTTGAAGTTTCGATTTTTTTTATTTAATTTTGTACTATATGTAATATAATGTAAGGATTTCTTCCCACCTGGCATTGTGTACATACATTTTCATATAGAAAATAAAATCTTATTATTTAACGATTATTTCTCGAATTGATCGATTTCCTTTAAATATTCTATGCTGCAGCAGCATCTCACTTTCATCACGGCAACTTCTGGGAATGTTATATATTATATTTACCTAGATTTTTTATAATTATAACTTACTGAGTACGAACTCAGTTTAAAATATGTGATTACATATCAGTGAATTTATTATACGAAATAATAAACAATAATAATATTTTTTTGAATTTTAATGTTTTATTTATACTGTTAAATTGGTTTTACATGCTATTTTAATTAAAATTGTAACTTATTTAAAAAGTTCTTTCTTCGAGAAATTGTTTTAAAACGTCTCTCAAAATAAATGCTTCCCGTATTGATCGATTCCCTCTAAAAATTCGACCTTGCTGCAGTGTCTCTCCCTCATCACGCCAGTTTCCAGGAATGTTAACGCCATTTACCTCCTTATCCACGTAATCATATGGACAATATAATTCACTTTTCTGCAACATCAGAAAATTATGTAACAATACCGTTGCCAATATAATCTTTTGTGCATTTTTGGGATTTAAACTAATCGTGGTTCCAAGTATTCGCCATCTATTCGCCAGTATTCCAAAACTATTCTCAATCCTAATTCGAGCTCTTAACAGCTTTTTATTAAAATTCTCTTTGTCCGGCGATAAGCATTTCCCAGGGTACGGGCGCATTACATTTTTTTTAAGAGGAAAGGCTGCGTCGCCAACGAAGTAGTATGGGAAGTTAATAATTGAATTGGGTAGAATTTTGGTTGATGGAATTTCCAAAGTTCCATTGGCCAATTGTTTCCCAAAACCACTATTCTTTAAAATACCCCCATCGCTCTGACTGCCATAAGCGCCGACGTCGATAGCAGTAAATGAATAATTTGAGTCGCACACCCCGAGTAGAACTAAACTGTGATGTCCTTTGTAATTATAAAATAGAGAGCCGCTTTTAGGTGGACACTTAATATTTATGTGTTTGCCATCAATCGAACCGACACAATTGGGCATTCCTGTGTTAGCTTCAAAATCTTGTGCAATTTTGATCCACTCATTGTAGTTCGGCTTTGTAACATAAATAGGATTAAGCTCCCAAATGACGTCACACGTTTCTAAAATAATTGTTGAAACATCGATTTTAAAACTCGAAGCGAGTACTTGCATTGAGCACCCATGTGCAAGGTACCTAAAAGCAGATAAATTGTATTATATCTATCTATCTATGTATATATATATATATATATATATATATATATATATATATATATATATATATATATATATATATGTGTATACTATATATATATATATATATATATATATATATATATATATATATATATATATATATATATATATATATATATATAAGTTAAGACAACATAATGACCATCGTCATCAATATTAACATCATTCAACATGTATAGTAAAATCGCAACATTGTATATTTTGCATAGAAGTAAAATTCCTAACACTCAAATTTCATTTATTTTCACATAAATATAATTTCTGTAATTTTCCATAAAACTTCTTTAATCAGCATTTTCGCAATATAGAAGTTTTTGTAATTGAAAAATTGTAAAGATATAATTAGTTTTAAGAAAGATTTAGAATAAAACGGACATAGTCCAAATAAAAAACATTTTTTTTTAAAGATTAATGAATTATTAATCTTAACTGGCGCCGAAACAGTGAGTTAAGTGAAAGTGAATAGTGTAAAAGTTCAAGTTATTATTACCGTGAGAACATAATAACAGGCAAAAGACAACTAATCCCACGAGAACTTAGGAATTTTGTCTGCGAACGTAATAAAATACGGATATACCCACGAGAACATAGCCAATTTTATTACACACTACCGTGAGTGAATATCGTACCGCAGTAGGCCGCCAGCAAGCATAAACGCTAGCAGCTAAAAAGGAAATAACGGATCATCCGGACACAAGTAGCTGACTCAAGTGTACAACACCCGGAGTGCACTTAAAATACCTCTGAGGAAACACTAATCCTCAGATCAAGAATTACCCAGGAGAAATTCCTCAAAAATAATGAAAATAATAATCTTGTAAGTACAAGTAATAAAATCGTAATAAAAACGCGTAATAATTAATAAAAATAAAAAAAAGTGAAAATTTATAAAGAGTATAATATTCAATTAATAATCAATTAACAAATTAATATAGAAAAAGTGAAAATTTATAAAGAATAATAATATTCAAGTAATAATAATATAATAATAAAATATAGAATAATAATAAAATAATAAATATTCATTCGAAATTCAAAACTTATTTAAAAACAAAATTGTAAAAAGTGTAAAAATGGAAGAAATTCAGGCAACAATGAGACAGTTGACGGGGGCACTCAACGCCCAAATCGAATTAAATAAAAAATTGGAAAGAAGAATTGGCCAGTTAGATAATCAAGTGGAAAACAAAACACCAAATAATACAACACTCGTGGCACCCAGAACAGAACAGGAGCTTAAAGATATCGGCAAACTACCAGACTACGTCAAAGAACTACAAGTTTTTGACGGAAATCCATCACATTATGTGTCATGGATATACAGTGTAGAAAGTATCCTAAAAGACTACGAAATAGTGAAGGATAAACCTGTATATAGAGCCATATTACAAAGTATAAGACAGAAAATACGAGGAACGGCGGACGCAGCTCTCTTATCATATAACATTTTCGACGAAAATTGGAGTGCGATAAAAGGATGTTTATCGCTACATTATGCCGACAAAAGAGATGTGAGGACACTCGAATATCAATTGGGCAGCCTAACTCAGGGAAAGAAAAGTATCGACGAATTTTACGCAACGGTAAACCATCAACTATCCCTCATTATCAACAAAGTTAAAACTGAAAACTACAATGCAGACACCATGACAGTGCTGATAGACACATACAGGAATCGAGCATTGGATGTCTTCGTTAGAGGTTTAACTGGGGACATATCAAGAATGCTAACAATTCAGAGACCGACAAATCTCCCAGAGGCGTATTCATCATGTCTGGAGATACAAAATCTCAATTTTCGGAGTATGCCAATACACAATAGGAATTTTAACAATTCAATCACGATTCCCGTAAACCAATTCAATGCGAATAGAGTTCAACAATACACGAAGCCGATACCGCTACCAAGAATATCGCTGCAACAGAGGAATATGGGGTACAGTATGCAGTATCAACAACCATACCAGCAACAACCATATCAGCAACAACCATACCAACAACAGCAATATCAACAGCCATACTATCAACAACAAAATTACCTTGTACCACCACCAGCAAGGCCGCAATATCCAAAACCACCAACACCGATGGAGGTGGACGAATCTATAAAAACCAGGAAGGTCGATTACATGAACCGACCAAATAATTATCCGAACCCAACCTTCAAGAGAGAACAAAAGTCGGATATCAATGAAAAAGCTCAGAAACAACAAAGAGTATTTCACCTGGAACAGGAAAACGACGAAGACCCGTATGAAGAATATATTAGTAATTACGACGACAACGAGAAAGAAGTCTCAGATGTAAACGATGAAATAAATTTTATAGAGGAGGCCTCTCTAGCCTACCTTACTTAGAATACCAGTGCCGCAATAATAAAATATTAAAGTTCCTCATAGACACGGGCGCAAATAAAAACTTTGTAAAAAAGGAACTCGCTAAGGGTGCTCAGCCCATAAATAAACCATTCACCGTTAAATCAGCTGGAGGTGATATACAAATAAAACAGAAAATAACCGCACCTATATTCAAAAAATTTGGAAATAATATGCAAGTAGACTTCTTTATATTACCGAACCTAACTTCATTCGACGGTATAATTGGGGATGATACCTTAAAAAAAGTAGAGGCGATGATAGACAGGAGACAAAATATCTTAACCATCTCTCCAGGCATCGACATCCCATTGAAAGAGAAAATTTCAACCCAAGTCAACAACATTGAAATGAGAGACAACCATTTGGACGAAGAAACAAAGCTAAAATTAAAAACCATGATCAATAAATATCTACCACTCTTTGGAGCCATTGGAGACAAACCGACCATTGAAACGAACGTGAGGGCGGAGATCAAAACTACTACGAATGACCCGATCTACACAAAATCGTATCCATACCCGATCAACATGAGAGCCGAAGTGGATCAACAAATAAAACAACTACTCAATGACGGCATTATAAGACCATCGAAAAGTCCGTATAATTCACCCATTTGGATTGTAGAGAAGAAAATGGATGCATCGGGATCAAAAAAGTATCGAATGGTCATAGATTTTAAAAGATTAAACGCAGTCACCGTGTCGGACACTTATCCAATACCAGACATATCTAATACCATCGCAAATCTGGGAAACTCCAAATTCTTCACAACGATAGACCTTACATCCGGATTCCACAACATTAAGATGATGGAAAAGGATATACCTAAGACGGCATTCTCGACAATGAACGGGAAATACGAATTCACCAGACTACCGTTTGGACTGAAAAACGCGCCAGCGATTTTTCAGAGAATAATCGATGACGTCTTAAAGGAATACATCGGTAAAATATGTTATGTATACATTGATGATATTATCATATTTGGAGGAGAAAACCAAGAGGAACACCAGAAAAATGTCAACAAAATTCTAGACAGACTATGGAACGCTAATCTCCGAGTCAATTTAGACAAGACCGAATTTTTAAAAGAGGAAACCGAATTCCTAGGATATATAATAACGAACAAAGGAATAAGAACGGATCCAAAAAAAGTAATGGCTGTGCAGAAACTAAAATCACCTGAAAATCTTAAGGAATTGAAAAGTTTCCTTGGATTAACATCATACTATAGGCGATTCATCAAAGACTTCGCAAAGGTAGCAAAACCTTTGACGAATCTTACAAGAGGGGAGAATGCGCAAATAAAAGCTAGCCAGTCAAAAAAAGTAGACATCAACTTAACAGACGTCGAATTGAAAGCATTCGAACATCTAAAATCACTACTGTCATCGGCGGACCTATTGATATTTCCGGACTTCGACAAACCGTTTATTCTAACAACGGACGCGTCGAACCACAGCATCGGGACCGTACTCTCGCAAGGAGATATTGGCAAGGACCAACCTATAACGTATATATCTAGATCCCTCAATAAAACCGAGGAGAACTACGCTACGAACGAGAAAGAAATGTTGGCGATCGTTTGGGCTCTATATAACCTAAGGAATTACCTTTATGGAGCGAAGAAAATCAGGATTCTTACTGACCATCAGCCACTGACCTTCGCTCTCAGCAATAGGAATAGCAACAGCAAGCTGAAAAGATGGAAAGCCAGGCTAGAGGAGTACAACTACGAGATTGTCTACAAACCCGGAATTACAAATAAAGTAGCGAACGCACTATCAAGACTGAAGTTGGAGGTCAACACACTTTCGCCATCAAGCGATGAGATCGTACATAGTGCAGAAGAAGATGGCACACAACTAATTCCGCATTGCGAATCCCCAATAAATGTTTTTAAAAATCAATTAATAATATCCGAGGGAAACGGAATTTACGCTTATGAGGAACCACACCAGAACTATCATAGGCATTACATCTCCCTGTCAGAAGATCAGACAAGGGAAAATCTCATCAAATATCTGAAAGAAAGACTACACCCAACATCTGTAAATGGAATCAAAATTCCGGAAGGATATCTCCAGCTACTTCAGGAAATTTACGCAGAACATCTGAACAATTACAAATTGAGGATAACACAGAGGATAGTAGAGGATATCCGCAATGAAGATAATAAATACCGCATTATACAAGAAGAACACAGAAGAGCGCACCGAAATGCAAGGGAAAATAAGGAACAAATACTAGAAAAGTATTATTTCCCTCAGATGACCAGTTTAATAAAAAAATATACGCAGAACTGCGACATATGCAACCAAAATAAATACGACCGTCACCCTAATAAACCGCAACTCCAGGAAACACCAATACCAACGTATCCTGCAGAAATTCTACACATCGATCTAATCGACATGAAAGGCGAGAAGTTTATAACATGCATTGATAAATTTTCGAAATTCGTCAAACTATTTCGCGTCAAGGACAGAACATCAGTACATATGAGAGACAAAATTATCAAAATCCTGCATTATTTCACAACACCCAGAATAATGGTTATGGACAATGAAGCAAGCTTCATCAGCCCCATCATTGCGGATTACCTAAGAACACTAGGAATTCAAATTTACTTAACACCTACACAAAAAAGCGAAGTAAACGGAACAGTGGAAAGGGTTCACTCCACCATAATCGAAATAATCCGATGTCTGCAAAATGAATACAAGGATTTCACGACTAAAGAATTGGTCAATATAGCGGTTGATAGGTACAACAACTCAATACACTCTGTCACCGGAAGGAAGCCTAGTGACATATTTTTTGGACGGACAAAACGTGTCAATTATCAAAATTTATTAAACTTCAAGGAGAAAGTAAATGAAAATGTAATACAAAGGATCAGAAATAATCAGAGGCTTAAATTACAAAGAGAGAACTTGAAAAAGAACGTGCCAAGAACATACGAAGTTGGAGCACCAATATACACAGCTGTTAAACAAATTCAGGAAAAAACTAAACCTAAATTTCGAAAAGAAATCGTGGCGAAGGATAATAGAGTCACCGTGACCACACTTTCGGGAAAAAGAATTCATAAAACTCATATCAAAAACTCACCAACTTAAATCACTTTACGTATATCTTTTCAGCTCATGTCTATGGACAATAACGACATCTTTGAGCATACACAAGTATGACACTCCAATAGTGTCTGTAAAACAAGGAAATGGAAATATAATAAGCGGGAACTTCAAGATCATACATCAGATTGACCTGCAGAATTATGTGGAAATATTAGCAAACATCAAATCGGAATTAAAAGGAATCGATTCAACAAACATCATGAAATCTCAACTAACATACCAAATCAATGAAACAGAAAAACTACTGGAAGAACTTCAAGGTCAACCTTCGAGGGCGAAACGAGCAATCAACTGGATTGGCTCTGCTTGGAAGTGGATCGCCGGCTCTCCAGATGCAACTGATTGGGACGAGATCCTTAAAAGCCAGGACCGGATCATTGAGAACAACAACGAGCAGTATAGAATAAACACTGCCATAACGAACAAGATTCAACAGCTTCTCGGTCAACATAACGAAATATTGCTACATCTGGATGACCATACAAATGAGGTTTTTCAACAAAAATGATGTTCAATCGACTACAAATAGTTAAAGAAGAAGTAAAAGAAATTGTAAGAATTACGCAACTTGCTAAAGGTGGGATAATCAATTCCAACTTATTAGACAAAGACGAAATTGGACGTCTAGTGGCAGAAATCGAAACCTTACCCTACGCTAACGAAATCGAAGCCATCGAATATGCCGAACCTGCAATGATCAACAAAAACTCAACGATTTTATACGTCATATCAATCCCTAAAACGAGCAAAGAAGAATTCCATCACATCAAAATAAAATCTACAATAAAAAATAACAAACAAATTTATTTGGAATACAACGAAATCCTTATAAACCAACAAAACATATATGGGATTATTGACAAATGCCAAACCAGGAGAGAAACCATTAATTGTGACCTCGGCCAACTACAAGAATTGAAAGAAAACCATTGTATTACCCAATTACTGAAGGGATTGTAAGCCGGGTGTGAATTTACATTTAATGAAAAGGAATTAATAGAACCCATAACTGAAAACACTATCTTCCTAAACAACTTTCATGGCGCAATAACATATAATAATTCAGTCAAACATCTAGAAGGCAATTATTTAGTTCAATACCAAAACGAATCAGTAGAAATAAAAGGATGGATCTTCACCAACAAAGAAATGAGAACATCTCAAATACTACCACCAGTATTGCAAACAAATATTACAGAACAAGGGATGAAACTTAATCTGGAATACCTACATGACCTACATGTAAACAACATAGGGAAACTCCAGAAGTTATCAACATACCATCAGATAAATAATGTTACGGACACTATCATCATAATTACCATAGTTATAGTAATTATAGGATTTGTAATAAGATCAAGGAGCCGCAAAGGAATAGCCCTGTTCAAGAACAACGAAGTGACCAATCAACATCCTGTACCGCTTGGGATACAACCAGTCCAGCTGAATTTTTAAATCCACGGGACGACGATTTTTAGAGGGGGAAGAGTTAAGACAACATAATGACCATCGTCATCAATATTAACATCATTCAACATGTATAGTAAAATCGCAACATTGTATATTTTGCATAGAAGTAAAATTCCTAACACTCAAATTTCATTTATTTTCACATAAATATAATTTCTGTAATTTTCCATAAAACTTCTTTAATCAGCATTTTCGCAATATAGAAGTTTTTGTAATTGAAAAATTGTAAAGATATAATTAGTTTTAAGAAAGATTTAGAATAAAACGGACATAGTCCAAATAAAAAACATTTTTTTTAAAGATTAATGAATTATTAATCTTAACTTATATTTTTATATTATATTTTAATCTTAACTTATATATATATATATATATATATATATATATATATATATATATATATATATATATATATAAATGAAGAAAAATTGTTTATCTTACACAAGTGTTACGGCCAACCTGCATTCAGCACTTATATGTTTCCTGTTTGAATGTTTCTCGATATTTTGTTTAATTAAATTCAATAGTAGTTTGAAGTGATCGACGCTCATTCTAGTTGCTCGCTGAAAGTGTTCCGGATCATTCTCTTTTAGATTTATAAAACTCCGATTAAAAAATCCGTGATTGTCTCTAGACAAATTGACTGGTCTTATCCACCAACGCCTACGAGAAGCTATTGCTTTATAGTACTCATAACTTATGAGAACTATGTAAACTATATTTACAATTTTGATTAATTTTAGCAAATCCATTTAACGTAAAAATTATGTATCACTTAGATTTCGCTCCTCTAATAACAAACAACCTTTAATTTTAATTAAAATTAATTTTTTTAAATTTCTTAAAGTATTAATTGAACAGTCAGATATTTAAGGTTATGTTGTTTTATTTTATTTTACCGTCGGTCGCTGACGCTCTTGATGTGTTTACTAAGGCGACATCGCCGGGCGATAATTGTATTTTGTCGTCGTCGCTTGTCGCTGTCGCTCTTGTTCTGTTTATACCTTAATTAAAACGAAATTTAATTTTCTGTATTTTGTTTTGTTTGTGTTTTGTTTTTGTCGCACAGTTGGTATAATTTGCTAAATGAATAGGTGTGTTCATTTGCAAATGAAAACGGTGTTGTTTTTTTGTTGTGTGCGGACGAACTAGTTGTGGCAAAGTGAATGAGTGGATGAACGAGCTGCCACACATTAACTTTTTTTCAAAAGGACTTAGAAATACAAGACAAAAAGCGACTTGTGAGAACTAGGACCTGGTTAAAGGACATCGTTAATAACGATGAGCAATTGAAAATAATAGAGAATACTCACATTCCTTATCACCGAGGAATTAACGAAAATTTAAAAAAATTGGACGAAATTATTTTTTCCCCAAAATGAAAGAAAAAATTACGGAATTCATAAGTAAGTGTGACACTTGTAAAGTAAACAAGTATGAAAGGAAACCAGTGAATTTAAAATTCAAAATCTCCCCTACACCTAATCTGCCGTGCTAAGCATATTTTCCTTAACTACATTTTTGGCCAAATTGAGTTATTGATGCCAATCGATAGCTAATAACAAACTTTATCATTAAAACTAAAAAAAATAATTAAAACTAAATTGAGAAACACGTGATAAGAAAAATAGTTTTCATTTTTAATGCAAAATACACTGATTTCAAAACTTTAACATCAATTTTCTCAAAATTCGTTTTTTGTAGATAAGTAAAACATGCTTAGCACGGCAGTAATGTACCAATGGAGATACTTCATTGCGATACATTCGTACGTATTACGCTCTAAAACATTCTTAACTATAATGGACAAAATTTTCAAAATTTCTCTCCATTTTCGAGCTTTCGAATCGTATGTCTCAAGAGCCATTACAATTTCAGGAAAATCAAACAATTTTCGAGAAAACTACCACCAGAGACAAACTGGCCCCGAAATACATAAAGCGAGTTACATTCCGAGAAATGGAATCGCAACAAAATAAAGAATTCCAAGAAATTAAAATGCAACAAAGTAAAGATGCTCATAATACAATTTTATACTAACAACATAAAATATTATCATGACCTAAAATTATTATTATAAATTTAATGTATCATATTTTATGTAAATCAAATTATTGTTTTGTCTAACAAAATATTCATTTTTAATTAATAAGCAATAAGCATTATCAGTTATAAAATAACATGTTGAACCATGTTTATAAAATATATTATAAAGAAAAATCATGTAACTAAAAAACTTAACCCTTTGGGTCATGATGTACTCATTTGTATACATCATTTTACAAACAGTGTAGTTCTTAGAATTTTCCCAACACCGTTTGCTTTTTCAGTGTATTTTGATCAGTATTGTTTTTAGTATGTTTTACCTCGTTTTTATACAGAACTATTGTGGTAATATTAGTAATAATGACAGTTTGTATTCATAGAGGTTAGGTGATTGTTGCATGTCGTTTTTGCTCCATATAAAATATTGTTTTTTAGTACTAAAAAACGGTTAAAATAATTTAAAAAAATATTATTATAAATTTAAAGTGTTTAATTTGCGTAAACCAAGTAGTAAGTAAGTTTATTTATTATTTTAATTGACTAAATCTTGCTGTAATTGTGTGTTCTCAAATGAATACATTTTGATTCAAAGGTTGTGTGTACAAATAAATACATTAATAAATTTGTTCTTATTTGTAGACATTCCTACTGAACTGTTGTAATTTTATGCTAACATAATTTTATAATTATGTAGAAATGAGTGATAAAGAAGCACTTAAGCGAATATTGGCTAAAAATAAAAAAGCCAAACTTACACTAGAAGAAGCTGCTCTTTTGATAAATGCAAGTGATTCTGAACTTGATTTATCTGAGGACGAAGAGGTTTCTGTTACCAGGAACTATTTGGAGGATATCCTTAACGAAAAGAACGAAAATGATTTAGTCAACGTAAATAAAGAAAAACCGAGCGATTTATTCGATGAAATAATGATGCAAGGTGCAGTTGTAGCGGAATGTTCCAATGAGGAGGAAGAATTGTCAAAGGAAAATGCTACGCTATTAGCAATGGGGACCGGCGAAAGCGCTGAAATAGTTATTGACGATAATATTCAGTTTGAATTTATTGATGAAAGCCGAAAATTTCAAACAACCGATAAATCGAAAATTGCATGGACGAGAAGGAATATCGAGCCAACCCGTTTTTTATTTGAACATGAGCTCTCCGAAGATGAATTGGTAACCTCTCCATATGTCATTTTTATGAAATACATTCCTCAAGAGATGTTTTCAAGTATGGCTTTCTTTACCAATCTTTATGCTCAGCAACAAAATGTAGCTAATTTTCGGCCAACGACATCAAACGAATTATTAAAATTTGTTGGTATTCAAATTTTAATGGGTACTCTAAAAATGCCACGAATTCGTATGTATTTTAATAAATACATATCTATTCAAACAGTTATACAAGCTATGTCACACGAGCGGTTTTCCCAACTTCGTAATACGATTCATTTCGTAAATAATTTATATGTACCCGATGATAATCAAGACAAGTTTTTCAAAACTCGACCGTTAATTAATTGTATCCGTAAAAGATGCGCAGAGCATACTGTCGAAGAGAATATTTCCGTGGATGAACAAATTATTCCATTTAAAGGCCATCTAAGTATAAAACAGTACATTAAAGGGAAACCCTGTCCTTGGGGTATTAAGGTATGTATAGCATATTTGGTACTTTTACCTAAATATCATTTAAATTTAATATTTTATTTCAATTTCAGGTATTTTTATTATGCGGTAAGAGCGGATTACCTTACGATTTTATAATTTATCAAGGCTCAACAACCGAATTAAACAAAGTTTCTGTGCAGCGGTTTGGATATGGAGCGGCAATCGTTTTACAACTAGCTGAGAGGATCAAAACTACGGGGCATGTCTTATGTTTCGATAATTATTTTAGCTCCTACCAATTATTTGAATGTTTGACTCAACTTCAGATAAACGCTATTAGAACGGTTCGTGTCAATAGATTTCGGAACCCGCCTCACATCGATGACAAAACTTTGAAAAAGCAAGGACGTAGATCTTCAGACCAAATAACAAGCAAAGATGGAAAAGTGAGTGTGATCAAGTGGCAAGACAACAAAGCAGTTTATTTAGCTTCAAATTTTGTTGGAATCGGAGAAGAAGCAATGGTACGACGATACGATAAACTCAAATCAATATACGTTCAAATAAAACAACCACAAATCGTTAAAATTTATAATATGGGAATGGGTGGAGTCGATTTGTTTGATCAACTTTTAAGTTACTATCGCTTTTTTCATAAATCAAGAAAATGGACATTACGGGTGATCGCGCATTTTATTGATTTTGCAGTTGTATCAAGCTGGATTGAATATAAAATAGCCCATAAACATATCGGCACTCCTTCGAAAGATATTATGGATTTACTTAATTTTCGGCTTTATTTGTCACACTGTTTGACTACTATTAATCAGAGCATTACCCGAAAAAGAGGAAGACCATTATCTAAATCTAACAATAATTCTTGCCACAGCGAACCTTCAAAAAAAACTAGAACAGAAATTCGGCCTATTAACGAAATCCGATATGATGACACACGGCATCTTCCACTGCGGAGTGAGTCAGTAAGTCGCTGTAAATATTCAAAATGTACAGGAAAGAGTAGAGTTTATTGTTGCAAATGTAATGTGCATCTTTGTTTTAGTAAAGACAATAATTGCTTTTACAACTTCCACAGCAAAGACGAAGAAGAAATATAATTCAATATAACTTCGCCAAACCAAAGTTCCCATTCCTTAATAATTCCCGAAAGACTGAATTGAAATTATTAATTTATTTATTATAATTATTATTTTATAATTTTACATTATAATTATTTTTTAGTTTTATAATATTATTTTCATTTGTGATAACGAATTATTTATGTAACTTTCATTGAATTGAAATAAATATTTTATTTTTAAGAATTTTTTTTTCTTTTTTTTGTAACATTTGAACCGATTTGTTCTCATTTGAGCACATGTCCTAATCCTGGCCTACTGGCTCAAACAAATTTTTTTTTTTTCAGAAACGGCATTGTGACGTTTAATACAACAAAAAAATGTACAGTAGGATTTTTTATCACTGCTAGAATTAAATCATGACCGAAAGGGTTAAGAAAGGATTCAATAAACTGACTCCAAAGAGCACAGTAACAAAATATTGATTCCCGGCTCTAAAGAGACCGGCTTTTTAAAAAATAAATAAAGTTTAATTAATTGTAATAAATATAAAGAAAATAAAAGTGAAACAAAAGTGAAATAAATGTTTTTTTTATATTTTCTATTAATTGAACAACATAAATGGCGCAGTTGGTAATTTTCTCCTCCGAAGAAGAGAAAACAGTGTAAAAGAACATTAAAATAGTGAAGTGATAAGATACAAAGAAAAATAAGTAAAAATTGATTTTTCGTAGACACGAAAATCATTTCACGTAAATAATTGAATAGTTACTTAAAAAAAAAAAAAAAAAAAAAAAAAAAAAAATTAACTAATTTCGTGCTAAATAGTTAAAGTAAAATAATAAACTTATAAAAACGTGATAATATTTAAAAAGTAGTAATAAAAAGTGGGTGTTAATTAAAAGTGAACAATTTAAAATCAATAATCTCAAGATTGCGAGTAAAAGAAGCAAAGTATTCGACTTAAATCGACAGCAAAAACTACAACAAAAATGAATACAGAACAAGTCGAACAACAATTGTTGCAGCAGCAACAACAGCAACAACAATTACAAAATCAAATTACAGTGTTGCAACAACAACTGGTAAACCAGGAAACAATAATGCAAGGCATTAAAACCACCCGATTTGATCTAAGTCCAGATCAAATTATAAGAAACTTCAGTGAGATCCAAGCCTTTTCAGGGGAAGATACTTACAAATTAAAATCTTTCCTAAAAACCATCGTAGATACCGAAAGTCTATGCGGTAATAAGAACGAGGAACTTAAACAATATTGCTTAAGAAAGCTAATCAACACAAAAATAATTGGGAATGCCAGAGGAACCATCATGGAAATACCTGAAACTCAACGCACCTGGGAAAACGTCATCAGGCAGCTAAAATTGAGATACAGACCTAAAAACACCATCCATCAGTTACTCTACAATGCAAAGGAAATCAAGGTATTTAATCTTAAAGATATTTTTAATAAATTAAATAAATATAAGAGTGAGTGTAGTGAGATATGAGATTTTGACGACGAGGATAATTTCACATATTATTCAATAGATAGGGAATTAGTGCAAATATTAAAATCAAAAATAATTCCTCTAGTTCAATTACAAATAGATTCAACGAAATCGTTATTCGAATTAGACAATATTCTTTGTAAATCGGAAATATACCTGTCAGAGGATATAATTAAATTCGAATTTAGAATAAATAGAAATAAAGAATTTAATTTTAAAACAAATAATAAAACATATTTTCAAAACAGAAACCCTTATAGGAACAACAATATTAACGGTGTTTATAACCAGGAATTTAGAAATGGTAATAATAATAGCTATAATTATAATAACAATAGCTCAGGACAGTTTAGAACACAAGATCACAGAAATAACAATAACTCAGGACAGTTTAGAACACAAGATTACAGAAATAACAATAACTCAGGACAGTTTAGAACACAAGATCACAGAAATAACGGATATAATTCAGGACAGTTTAGGCGACAATTTAATGACAATAGAACTGGACAATATAGAAACAATACTCAACAACCAGGACCAATGGAAGTCGATACTATAAATCAAGTAAATCCCTTAAATCTGTTATATATGTATTACTATGTTTCTACTGTATTTTGTTATTATATATCTATAGTTATGTATATGAAATGTAAATGTAAATAGCTAAGTAAAAATTTAAATAAAATTAATGTATATGTGTGAGGATGAGTAGGAGAGGAGAAGAATGATGAAATGGAAAGGAGAAGATGAGTGAGTTGGTTTTTGGATTTAATGAAATAAAGACATATTATATATAAAAGTAAAACGCGTGTAATTAATTTTGTGTATACGG
The DNA here is from genome assembly GCA_958295665.1 of Tipula vernalis. NCBI lineage: Eukaryota > Metazoa > Arthropoda > Insecta > Diptera > Tipulidae > Tipula > Tipula vernalis. The sequence continues at coordinate 120,188,481 of OY282559.1, forward strand.
TCAAAGATTGTAAAAAAATCATGAGGTAAATTTTATAAACCCCACACCATCAACCAGCTACCGATAGTAAAACTAACATTTAATGATAAATCTATTAATTGTTTAATAGATACTGGTTCAGATACCAGTTTATTAAAACCAAATACTCTTAATTTTAAAGAAATAGAATTAGAAACTCCTATTATGTATAATTCTTTTGAGGTCCCAATTTTGTAAATAAAAAAATAATCGTATGTTATACCACAAGACGATCGAAAATTTTCGATAATACGAGACGTATTGCCTGAAACACCACGAGACCGAAGGTCGAGTGGTGTTTTGCAAAGACAATACGTCGAAATAAGAGAAAATTATCCATTGTCGTGTGGTATACAGGAGACTATATCTTGAATAAAGAAAACAATAAATTTAAATAGAAAAGTTACAATTTTAATAATTATATTATGAATTATGATATTTGTTGCTGCATTAGACGGTTGAGAAGACGGTTCCTTTAAGGAAGAAGACGGTTCTTTTAAGGAAGTTGTATTTGCCGGCTTGTTGTTTTCGATCATTTCATCAATTATTTGTAAAGAATTATTCCCGAAACGATCCATTTTGGATTTATTGTAGTCGATAACTGGAAACTGACATATATAAACAGAATTGTTGTTTTTTCTTTTGTCAAATTTCAAATTTGCTAAGCCTACACGATTTTAATTATGCTACTACATTTTACAAATGTTTATATAATCGATTATACAAAGGCTTATATAATCGATGTAACCATAGTTACTATATTTTAACTATTAGAAAAACCGGGCATACATTGATTTTTATAATTTAATGAGTGATATAGTCACGCCAATTCCAAAGGAACTAGTAAAAACTGGTACATTAGAATGGAAAATTTTTCCTCTAAAGAGTGAAAAATATGACGCGATTATCGGAATGAATTTTTTAATTCCTTTTCAAGCTGAAGTTGATATACAAAATGAATATCTGAAGATATTTAATCAGCATAAAATCCCTTTCGAAATAATTGGATATCCCCGTGATCTTACCGAAGTAAATCACTTAGAACCAATTGTTTCACAAGAGGAAATTTTCTCTAAAATAAACCAAAATAGTTTAAACAATGAAGAAAAAGAAAATTTAAAGCATTTATTATCCAAAAATAAAGATTTATTTTATGAAGAAGGTGACAATTTGACTTTCACTCACGAAATAACTCACGAAATTAAATTAACAAATGAGAATCCTATATATTGTAAATTATGGGGGGATCAAAGTTGAGTAGAGTAATCTACCAGCTCCGTAACCTTTCGGTAGGGTGCACATTACGCGAGCTGTTCTGGTCATGTTTTAGGCAGCTGGCGTGATGGGTACAATTGTGGAAGGGGTAACCTGGTCACAATTCGCAAGTGTACGTACTGCCTCCTCGTGGCAATCACTGGTAACTGAGGCCCTTTGGTACTTCTGACCATTTGGCACAGGCTAAAGTACGGCGCTAAAGGAGAAACCCTTGATAAAAAACCCTAATCTAAGGTGGAACAGCATATGCCGATGGATGAATGGCTGATAGGTTAATCAGTCCAAAGTATGCGGACTCTGGATACCAGGCGCCCTCCAGTTTTATTTAGCCTTCCTGTGGTAAAGCTGGGTGTCCCACAGGCGACTCTCTTTTCCCAGCAACTCGTGGGAATAAAATGTCTAAACAGGTAAAAAATAATAAGGATGATGACGCTCCTAAAGCGTCATATACCAGCGATAGTTCCGCGGTGGTGTTCGAGGGCCTCGGTCCTCTTTCCGCTGTGGGACTCTCGATGAGTGGTCTATCGGATGGGGAGCTCCGTTCGGGGATTGAGAAATTAGTTCTCAACTCCGACATGGACACCTCAGGAGATGAGAACTCGAACCCCGTAAGTGGGGGTATCGCCTCTGTGAAAGCAGGGGGGAGCAAAGTCGTCGGGGAGGACCCAAAAGGAACTGTCAGCAGCACTGACAAACCTTCCGCGGCTCCTCGCGTGAAAATGTGTGGGGCCGCGAAGAAGCGGTACAGGAGGCTTCTTGCTGAGGGCAAACCGCCCGGAAGCGAGACAAGGCTTCTGGCGGTGCGGCCACAAAGGGAGTCTTGTGCTCCCGCAGAGGCCCCACCGTCAAAGAGGATCCGCTCGGATGAGGGTACTCCACCGGCACAAAAGAAGGCCAGGGGAGAGGAATCTGTCCCGACGGTCTCGGGTTCTGCGGTCCGGTCTGGACTTACCTTCAGGCAGGCTGCGGAGTCGGAGATAGTTGGGATCTTGCCCACTGGTTTTCCAGAGGTTGTCCTCACTGGAGAGCAGCTAAAGGCTGTCCAGGAGGGCATCCTAGATAAGGTGCTAGAGCAGGAGGCCAAGGAGCTTAAACCCAAGTTCCTTGGCAGTCAGCTTCGGCCTGGTTGGCTGGTACTAACCTGTGCTGACCGGGCCACTGTTCAGTGGCTCAGGGAGGCCATAGGTTTTATCAAGCCATGGGAGGGTGCGCAGCTGATCGTGGCCGAGGCGGAAAACCTGCCTCGAGCCAGGATTGTGTTCGGCACCTTCCCAAATAGTGCTGAATTGCCCACAGAAAAGCTTTTTGGGTTTATAAAAAGCCAAAATGAGGGCATGCAGGCGATCAACTGGAGAGTGATCAGGAGAGAGGCGAAAGGCTCTTCGGCCTTTTTCACGTTCTCTATGGACCACTCTTCAGTTGAGAAGCTCAAGCGGGTTGGCTTTAAGGTCAACTATAAGTTTGGGACTGTACAATTGCATCCCAAGGGTGGTCAGAGCGGAGCTAAGCCGGCTTCTGTCAGCGGGACCCAAGTGGTGAAGCCTGTAGAAGCTACGGTAGCGGCACCTGTAGCTAAGACCACCGGGGTGACCGCCCTCTCCAGGAGACAGGTGAGGAGAAGGCGGGAAAGGGAGAGGAAGGCGTCAGGGGTTCCGCGGGGGAAGGCCTCACAAGGACTCCCCCCGTGCAAGCCACTGGTTAGGCCTGGAGGCTCTCAGGCAGCGGGGGCCAGCAGAACGGCGATGGAGGACACTGGTCAGCCATCGGCCGGACAAAGAATGCATGCGGGTGGTGGCGATGCTGAAAAGGAGGCTGAGCAGGGCCTTCAGAAGGGGCCTTCGGTAAAGTGAAGGCACACATCGCCTGCCTGCAGATAAACCTGCATCATGCAAAGGCGTCTTCGGACGTCCTTTGTCGCAGGTTTATCTGCCAAAACATTGGCATGGCTCTAATCCAGGAGCCATGGGTGATTGGTAACCAGATTAGAGGTATACCAAATCAAGTGGGTAAGTTAGTTTATCATAACGGAACTCAGAGTCCAAGAGCGGCTGTGTTGGCCAGTTCGCAAATTAATTTTATTCCCATTTCAGAGTTCATCTCCAGGGACTTGGTCGCAGTAATGGTGGAGGTTCTGGGTGAAAGAGGCAAATAGGAGGCTATAATGGCCTCCGCCTACTTTCCTGGAGACTCAGAGTTAATACCTCCACTTGACGTTAGGCGGCTCATAGCTCATTGCAAACGCAACGGGCTGGCCTACCTGATAGGATGCGATGCAAACGCGCACCACACGGTGTGGGGTAGCACCGACATCAATAACAGGGGTGAGTACCTTTTTGAATTTCTGATTTCAAATAATGTAGACATTGTCAATAGGGGAAGGAAACCTACTTTTATAAATGCGATTAGGCAAGAGGTCCTTGATCTGACACTTGCTAGTCCGCATTTCAGCGACTTGGTCAAAAACTGGCATGTGTCTGAAGAGGCCTCATTATCGGATCACTTGCACATCAGATTCGATTTGGCGGCTGAGACCATGCAGCGGCAGGAAATCAGAATTCCAAAACTGACCGACTGGGACTCTTATAGAGTCTCACTCGAATCAGAAATGCCCTCGGTTGTGGGGAACATAGAGTCTCCAGAGGGTTTGGAGATCTGTTCAAACCAGCTGCATAATTCTATACACTTGGCTTACGAGAACAGCTGCCCAGTTAAGCGAAGAGAGTCCACAAAGATGGTCCCTTGGTGGAACGGGACGCTGGGTAAACTGAGGAAAAAATCGAGAAGATTATTTAACAAGGCTAAACGCACCGGTGAATGGGGCGAGTATAAGATGGCCTTGACGGAATATAATCTCGAACTAAGGAGATCCAAAAGGGCTACCTGGAGGAATTTCTGTGAGGGAATCAATGAATTGCCCTCTGCAGCTCGTCTCCAGAAAGTCCTTTCCAGGGATCATTCAAATGGTTTAGGACTTCTCCAGAAGCAAGATGGGGGGTTCACTGAAAACCGGAAGGAAACCTTAGAGGTACTGTTAGAGACCCACTTTCCGGATTCAGTAGTGGTAGGAGCCCAAGAGGACTCATATGATCCTTCGAGTGAGGTGGCCTATTCGCCTCACAGTAGGATCTGGAGTCTCTCTGGGAAAATTTTCACACCCAGCAAGGTTCGATGGGCTATTGGGTCTTTCAAACCTTTTAAATCCGCTGGAGGGGATGGTATCTTTCCAGCTTTACTTCAAAAAGGTATTGAGGAAATACTCCCCAGCTTGATCCAGATGTTTCGGGCAAGTTATGCTTTTAACTATATTCCGAAACTGTGGAGGAAAGTAAATGTGGTCTTTATACCAAAGGGCGGGGGTCGTCCAGACACCCAGGCCAGGGCATATCGGCCAATTAGCCTCACATCGTTTCTTTTGAAGACGATGGAAAAAATCCTGGACTATCAAATAAGAAGTGAGGTCCTTGGAAAGAATCCGCTGCATCGGGACCAGTTTGCTTATCAAACTGGTAAATCCACGTTTATGGCCCTTAGCGGGCTAGTCACGAGGATTGAAAAAGCAGTGACATATAAAGAAATTGCCCTTTGTGCCTTTGTGGACATTGAGGGGGCGTTTGATAATACCTCCTATGGATCTATAGAGAGGGCAGCAATGGGAAAAAGGGTTCCACTTTCCACAATTAGGTGGATCCGTTCCATGCTGGAACATCGTGAGATTACTGCCAGACTAGGTGGCGAATCAGTAACCATCAAGGCCGTAAAGGGCTGTCCCCAAGGAGGCGTATTATCTCCTCTTTTGTGGTCATTGGTTATTGACAGACTACTGGTCCTTCTGAGTAGCCATGGGTTTGATGTCCAGGGCTATGCGGATGATGTGGCTATCATAATCAGAGGCAAGTTTGATGAGGTCATTTCTGATCGCATGCAAAATGCACTCAATATAATATGGCAGTGGTGTTACCAGGAAGGACTCAGTGTCAATCCAAGCAAAACTGTCATTGTTCCTTTTACGAGGAGGACAAAGCTTGCGCTTACAGCTCCCTCGTTAAACGGTACTACTATTCCTTTTTCCAGCGAGGTTAAATATCTAGGGGTTATCCTAGATCAAAGACTGAACTGGAACCAACATTTGTTGAAAGTTCAAAATAGAGCCATCAAGGCTCTCTGGGCCTGTCAAAGACTCTATGGGCGTACTTGGGGACTACAACCAAAAATGATCTACTGGTCATTTCTTACAATCATTAGGCCTCATTAGGCCACCTACGCATCGGTTGTATGGTGGCCTAAAACTGAGCAGAAGACAACGCAAACCTTATTGAATAAGGTTCAGCGTGTAGCCTGCATCGGTGTTACGGGCTCAATGAAGTCATGTCCAACCGCGGGGGTGGAGACACTTCTAGGACTGACACCGTTACACCTGCATATTAAAAAGGACGCTGCAAGTATGGCCCTGAAAATGCAGGCGGAAGGAAATATCAAGCCAGGCAATATGGTGGGTCATATGGAAATCCTTAAGGAATTTCAGACAGACCCTACCATAGGAATGCCTTCCGACTGTATGCCAGCTAAACTGGACTTCCACAAACCATTCTGTGTTAGGTTACCTGACCGGGATGTGTGGAGGGCAGGTGGACCATCATTTGAGCTAGGGTCCATGGTATGGTTTACAGATGGATCAAAAACGGAAGATGGGGCGGGGATAGGAATACACGGGAGTGGCACTACCCTCTCGAAGTCCTTGGGTACCAATGCCACCGTTTTTCAAGCAGAAGTACATGCTATAGAACTTTGCGCTAGGTTAGGCATAGCAAAAGGCCTAAACGATGCAAAGATTTATATTGTATCAGACAGCCAATCAGCCTTAAAAGCTCTTAGGTCTTGTACCGTTGAGTCAAGGCTGGTATGGGATTGTCTGAAGGTTATTAAACATCTGGCAGGCTCAAATAAGGTAACACTTATGTGGGTGCCAGGTCATACTGGAATCGAAGGAAACGAGGCAGCTGATGGCCTCGCCCGTGAGGGTTCTGCCTCTCCATTTTTTGGACCAGAACCCTTCTGCGGTGTCACTAAGGGACACCTTAGAGCAGCGGTAAAACGCTGGGAGGATGTTCAAAAGTCCTCCTACTGGCGCAGAATTCCAGGTTTACGGCAGGCGAAGAAATTTATATCACCTTCGTCTGTCAGGGTTAAGGAGTGTCTTGAACTTAGAAAACCTGAGTTGAGGCTGCTTACTGGCTTCCTCACAGGTCATGTCCCCTTGAGGTATCACCTTAAGAAGATGGGCCTAAGTACGACAGATGGATGCCGCTTCTGCGGTCTGGAAGCGGAATCAGCGGAACATGTTCTGTGCCATTGCCCAGCCATTTTCCAGCAAAGACTGCAACATCTAGGAGGGAGAACAATGAGCCCGGATAGTATGTATCTTGTACCGGCCAGTAGTATTGTCAGATTCATTAAGAGCCTGAATATTGACTGGACGGATAATTAAGTAGGGTCCAGCACAATAGATCTTTTAGGTCGCGGTGCGAGGTGGCTTATCGCCCACATGGCCCTCCAGTAAATAATAATAATATTGTAAATTATACAGATATCCGCAAATACACGAAAAAGAAATCGAAAAACAAATCAAGGATATGTTAAAACAAGGAATTATTAGGGAATCGAATTCACCCTATAATTCTCCCCTTTGGATTGTACCGAAGAAAATGGACAATTCAAATACAAAAAAATTGAGAATTGTCATTGATTATAGAAAGTTAAATGAAATTACTATAAATGATAAGTTTCCAATACCTAATATAGAAAATATATTAGATAAATTGGGTAGAGCCCAATATTTTACAACTTTGGATCTAGCGAAGGGATTTCATCAAATCCTAGTAAGCAAAAAAGACCAAAATAAAACAGGGTTTTCCACAACATTCGGACATTACGAATATGTTCGAATGCCTTTTGGATTGAAAAACGCCCCTGCCACCTTTCAAAGATTAATAAATTCAGTACTAAGGGAACATATAAATAAAATATGTGTAGTCTATCTTGATGATATATTAATATTTAGCACTTCTCTACAAGAACACATAAGTAATGTAAATCAAATATTTGAAAATTTAAGAAAAGCAAATTTAAAAATCCAAATAGACAAATGTAACTTCTTTTGTAAAGAGACCGAGTATTTAGGTCATTTGTTAACGACAGAAGGTGTAAAACCAAATTCAAAGAAAATAGATGATATAGCACAATTAAAACTCCCAGTAACTCAAAAACAAATTAAATCATTCCTAGGTATCACAGGATACGATAGAAAATTTATCAAGGACTATACCAGAATAGCGCAGCCTATGACGAAATATCTCAAAAAGAATAGTAAAGTAAATAAATTAGATCCATCTTATATTCATGCTTTTGAGCAACTAAAATTATTACTAACTACCCATCCAATTCTCAAATATCCCGATTTCAACAAACCATTCGTATTAAATACAGACGCCAGTCAATTTGCAATTGGTGGAGTTTTGCTTCAAGAAAACCATCCCATAGCATTCGCCAGCCGAACGCTAAATGATCATGAAATTAGATATAACACTACGGAAAAAGAACTATTGGCAGTCATATGGTCAGTAAAATATTTTAGACCGTACATATATGGAAAAGAATTCGAACTTAAAACAGACCATCAAGCATTAAAATGGTTACACACTAAATATTTAGGCAAAGATTTAAACCCAAGACTCCAAAGATGGATACTATCTTTAGGAGAGTACAACATAAAAATAAATTATTTAAAAGGAAAGGAAAATAAAATAGCAGATTTTCTAAGTAGAATAAACAATGATAAACACGAAATAAATGAAATTAGTGAAAGTTTTGGAATTAACGAAATGTTCGAAGCTAACGAAGGGAGAAACAATTTCCTACAAGACCCCCCTTCCCAACATGAAGTTAATAATGAAGAAATAGTAAATGAAAACCAAGACAACATATCCATTCAAGCGACAATACATTCACAAGAAGAAAATTTAAACGACGAACTAACATTCTTAGACACTATAGTAAACCGATTTAGAACACAGATAATAATTACAGAAAATTTCACTAACGAACTTGAAAATGTATTAGGGAATTGTCGGATTAACATAAATCCAAATATAAATCACATAGAGTTAATTAATAAACTTAAAACATACATATCGTCAACAAAAGTAGCCATATATTCTGAAATATCTGATCACGATTTACATGTAATATTTCAAGTATTAATCAAAGAATTTCCAAATACCAAATTCATTAAATGCAGACATTTTGCACAAGACGTAGAAACAGAGGAAGACTTAATTAAGATTTTATCCATACAACACAAAAAACAGAAACATCCCGGTATCATAGCACTTTATGAAGATTTAAAGTTTAAAATCTACAGTAAAAATTTGAAAATTACAATAAATAAAATTACGAACAATTGTGACGTTTGTAACACAGGGAAATACGATAGGAACCCAATCAAACCAAAACTACAAAAGACAGAAATACCGACAAACAAAAATTAAATCGTTCATATAGATACGTATATTAATAAAAAACAACCTTTTCTTATTTTTATTGACAAATTTATAAAATTCGCAACGGCTTATCCGTTAGAAAACAGAAATTTTACAGACATTATTGAAAAATTTAAAATGTATATTAACCACAAGAAACCCAGAAAAATAATAGCTGATAATGAATTTAAGCATATCAATATAAAAGAATTTTTAGATAAAGAAGGTATAGAATTACATTTAACAAAACCTAACAGCCACACAGGTAATGCCGACGTAGAAAGACTTAACAATACACTGACAGAAAAATTAAGAGTTTTAAATATAGACCAACCCAGTCCTATAAGGTATCAAATGTTAGAAGCAATAAAAAGCTACAATAATCAGTATCACAATACCATTAAATGCACCCCAATAAAAGCAGAAGAGGGCATTAATCAAGAAGAAATTTACAAGAATTTAGTTGATTCCCAAACAAAAAGGTTAACTATACACAACAAAAATAGAGAGGAATATACAGAAACTAGGGAACAAGGTTACATAAAAAATTATAAATCACTCAGACATAAAGACCAACCAAAATTCAGATTACTTAATTTAACCAATATACATCCTACAAATATTAAAAGACCGTTAAAATTCGCAGATAATAATGACAACATTGCTCTTAATACTAACAATGACGAAACTAACGAAAACACAAATTCAAGTAGAGAAAATTGAAAGCAACACAGGATATACTATTCTTCGAGAAAGCGAGACATTTTTACCCAAATCTTACAATTATTCATTACACATAATCGACATAGTAGAAATAGAAACTCTAATATTAAACCTGAGGTCAACAGTGAGGGAAATGACAGTAGAGCTTACAAAACACTTTGTTAAATCTACATTATTTAAAGACGTAGACAATTTACTTTATAAATTAATGACTTTAAAAGACGGACATCACTCAATACATAAACGAGGTTTAGTAAATTTCATAGGAACAATAAACAAGTGGATATCAGGAACAATGGACGATGAAGACAGACAATTAATTAATAAACATTTATACATAATTGATCAGAATAACGAAAATCTAGCTGTAAACATAAATGAACAAATTAAAATTAATAATAACTTTAACAACACTATAAACAAATTATATAATACAATGTTGGAAGATAGAAAAATTATTAAGGATTTTATTATAAACAGAGATAACCAAACTCTACTTAGATTAATGATATATGATATAAAATTAAAAATATATGAAATAGATAGAATTATAAGTGAATTACAAGATAATATAGTATTTAGTAATCTTAACATTATACATCCATCTTTGTTCACTCATGAAGAGATTGTAGAATACAAAATAGATGCTATAGTAAAATAAAAAATTTAAAAGTAGGATATTCTAAAACTAATAATAATAAATTGATATTTTTAATCAAAATTCCCAGTTGCATGGAAAAAGCAAATACAAAATTAATTATACCCCTGTCAAATATTAATGATTGTAGTTCAATAAATTATGAGATCACTAAAACATTTGAAATTAACAATACCTATTATGAATACAATACAAATAAAGCATTTCATGAATTAAATAATTTAAAACACTGTATATTAACAAAAAATTGTCAAAATATTAAAAACTGTGATACAGAAATTTATAGCATCAATGATAATAGTATATTAATACAATTGGCTAATAAAGTAATTTTAACATCAAATTATGATGAAAGAACATTCGAATTGAATGGAAATTATTTTGTAAAATTTTTTAACTGTAGCATTAGCATAAATAACAAAACCTTTTATAATAATATAAAGGAAGTAAATAATGATTACATCATTCAAAATCTAGATTATAAGTCAGAGAATAACACATTTACATTTAAGGAAATAATTTTGGAAACCAATAAAAATATAAATGAAATAAAATTGTTGAAATTTCATAAAATATTAATATATTCAGGAATAAGCATAATATTAATTATAGTAATAGCATTAATAATAATATTGATTATCTATATAAAGTTTAAACAAAATAAAATAAATATTAAATTTACAAATAGAGTTCAGGAGAACTCTACTCTTAACGAAGGGAGAGTTACATTCCGAGAAATGGAATCGCAACAAAATAAAGAATTCCAAGAAATTGAAATGCAACAAAGTAAAGATGCTCATAATACAATTTTATACTAACAACATAAAATATTATCATGACCTAAAATTATTATTATAAATTTAATGGATCATATTTTATGTAAATCAAATTATTGTTTTGTCTAACAAAATATTCATTTTTAATTAATAAGCAATAAGCATTATCAGTTATAAAATAACATGTTGAACCATGTTTATAAAATATATTATAAAGAAAAATCATGTAACTAAAAAACTTAAGAAAGAATTCAATAAACTAACTCCAAAGAGCACAGTAACAAAATATTGATTCCCGGCTCTAAAGAGACCGGCTTTTTAAAAAATAAATAAAGTTTAATTAATTGTAATAAATATAAAGAAAATAAAAGTGAAACAAAAGTGAAATAAATGTATTTTTTATATTTTATATTAATTGAACAACATAAATAGCGATGTAATTAAGGATAATGACGTCACGGTTGTTATGTAAAGATAAACACTATACTAAGTTACTGTATAATAATTAATATTATATAATGCACTGAACTATATATGAGATAGGGATAAAACACTGTTAAGCGGATGAAGAAACAAGAGAAATAAATGTGAAGTAAAACGTGTGACATTCGTCTTTTACTTAAAGTATAAATAAAATAAATGTAATAGAGAACACAAAAGTGGCGACGAGAATGAAATCATTTAATACAAATTAAATAAAGCAAATTTAAAATAAAAGTGTTGGCAAATTTTTGCGTGATCTAAAAACGAAACGTGGTGTAAATAAAAAGTTGAGGTTAGAGCATAGCGTGTTTTGTATACAGAGTGGGTCTGGATAATCTAAATAGAACAATTCGGTACAATATAAATTTTTTTTTTGAAATAGCGGAAAACCATAAAACGTATATGGGATATACGGAACCGTACATAAGAGGTGAAAACTTTGAAGATTATCTGGAACGGCTAGAGAATTACCTCGAATTAAATGATGTTAAGAACAAGAAGTTTAAAGTGATGTTGCTTACTAATTTAATTGGTCCGGATGCTGGAGCAAAATTGGCTAAAGCTTTCAAACCAGCCAAAGTAACAGACAATACGTTCGAAGAAGTAGTAAAAAAGTGTCAAGAGCTATTTTCGCCGAAGATTTCGAGTTGTATTAGCGTGGTAAAGTTTAATAAAAAAGGACAGCAAAAAGGAGAATCAGTAAAGGATTATGCTATAGAATTAGTAGCAATCTCTCAAGCTTGCAAGTTTGGAGAATATAAGGATAAGGCTTTGAGAAATCAATTTATTTCGGGGATAATTAATAAAAGGTTAAAAGCCGAGCTAATGGCATTGGATCAGAAAACAAAGTTCTCAGAAGTGGTTCAAAAAGCAGTTGCGGCAGAATTAATACAAAAAGATATTAATGAAAATAATAATGTTGTGGCAATTTCATCTGACGATGTAAATAAAGTAAATTTGTCTCAACGAGGTAGAAGTTTAAATCGTAATTATTCAAATTACAAAACCAGGAATAATTCAAAAGAATACAACAATGTTGCGCCAAATACATCGTCATCAAATGGAAGACAAGTTAACACAAGATGTTATAGATGTCATCGAATTGGACACATAGCTAAGGAATGTACAGTGTCAAGGTACATCATCAAGGTTTGTAACGAAAATCCGGGTGTTGTCGTTACCTGTTTGTTTTTTTAACCCGCTTCGCTTTAGTTTAATGAATCGCGCCGTTACTGATTATTTGTTTTCTAATCCATTCAGAAATATTTTTTTTTGGTATTTAATTTCCTCCATAGATTTTTTTTTTCTTCACTTCCGCTAATTCATTCATGGTACAGTAAAATTTCATATCGAGATAATTTGTTTTCTTGTTAACAATTGTATACACACACCAACTTAATTGTTTCTATTCGATTTAAATGCTGTAATTTTGTTTCAATTTAATTTAACTTTTCCTGACATCATTTTTTCCCAACGAGATTTCTAATTATAAATTTAATCCGTCTATTGTCTAATAGATGGAACTGGTGTTCATTAAAGGGTTAAAGTTTGTTGAAAAAAAAAAAAAAATACTCACCTTAGCTATTGGCACATACACATATCAGTGTTTATTATTTGATATACAAACGATTCGTGTTGATCTGTCTTTAGTGAATTATGCACGCCATATTTTAATTTTTTTTCATTTCTTTGTATTTAGCGCCATTTATTCGAGTTTTATGTATGTATCTAATATGCTATGGTCTAGTTAGAATTGAGAAAAATTGACGGGTGAGAGAGAGAGACAACGGGAGCTGTAATAAGAATTTTTGTGGTTTTCGTTTATATAAAAAATATAAAAATGAGTCGGAAAATAGCATTTGACTTGAATAGGTCAGTTTTATTCATTTTGGCTATATTTCAAATTTAATTTTTTTTGGGATATTTTTGGTTTCTGAGACGAGTTGAATGGGGCATGGTCCCAATAGAAAAAATAAATAAAAAAAAAATAAAAGTAAAATAATTATATAATTAGTGGAATGAAATAATTATAAATTAAAAAGTAAATATGTATAACTATTTTTTTTTTGAATAAGGAAGAAGTAAAATAAAAAAAAATGTTTTGGATGAAAATAAAATACCATATACAAGTTTATAAAGTTTAAAAAAAAAAAAAAAAAAAACGTGTATATATTTTGTACCCGGGGTGAATTTTTGGCGTGGTTACAATTGGCGAATACAAGTTTTTTGGTGTGGTTACTGTTACATAGCGATATGTACGTTACGTTACGTAAGCATAGTAACATAATAATATTATAATGGATACATGTAAACGTATTGTAATTACATGTATCATAGATATAGCTCAAAACATCGTGAATAAACTATACACTCGTATACTTGACGCCTGATAAACAACACGTGTTTCCATCATATATCCTAACCATATAACATGTTGTCAGAATAGGGATTAAATAAATAAAAAAAAAAAAAAATAAATAAATATAGTGAAAAATAAAGATTAATAATAAAAATTATGGAAGGATTAAGACCACCAAAAGTCTTAATATTATCGGATGACCGTGGCAATGAATGGAAAACGTTGATCAAATTGTTCAGTTATTACGCAGTGGCAAGTGGATTGAGCACAAAAGACGACAACATAAAAGTTGCAACCGGAAGCAGTTAAAATTTTCGAAACATTCGGACTAAAAGAAAATGCAACTGTAGTCGCCTAGTACTAAAATATTTATTCTCCTCGGTACAAATTAAATACGGCGCCTATGCGTTCAACTTGTACTAATAATATTTATTCCCCTAGATACAAACTAAAAACGGCGACTATGTAAACTGGTAATCATCGTGTGCATCGTACGCTTATTCTTATTGGTTCGTTTAAAATTGGTTATAGTACGTGTGATTTGATTGGTTGTTTTGCGTCAAACGTTTTAAAAAAAGAAAATGTAACAAAGAGAAAAAGAAAAAGGGGATACGAGTTAGTCGCGTCATGCAAAAAGGTTGATTGTTATTCGGGATAAAATATTATTTTTTTGGAGTTCTTATGTTTTAAAAGTAATAAAATTAAGTGTCGAATTATTTATGTGTTTTATTCAAGTGTTATTCTAATAAAAGGCCCCTCACAACATTTGAAGTAATAATAAAAAAGTTTGATGATTTTTTCACTCCAAAGTCAAATGTAACCTACGAACGGTACATTTTCGGAAAACTCCAACAAGCAAACGAAACTTTTTCTGAATACTTCACTAAAATCAAGTCGCAAATAGTAAAATGCGAGGATGGAGAAATTGAGGATGATCTGCTACGAGATAAAATAATAATCGGTATAAATGCGGAAAACTTACGGGAAAAATTATTGGCAATGGAAAACCTAACCTTACAAAAAATCATCACCGCGTGCAAGGTACATGAATCAATGGTAAAGCAGATGTCTACATTAAGAGCAACGGGAACCGAACCAACGGAGGCAATGATGTAAGTGAGATAAATAAAATTAGTATATATACAAATATTAATACAATAGTAGAAATAATAAAAATAATGTTTCAAAAGAGAAAACTTATATGTGCGATAGATGCAAAACGATTCATAGTTCGCGTAGTTGTCCAGCTTTTGGACAAATCTGTAATAAATGTAAAAAAAGAAATCATTTTGCAGTCGCATGTAGAAGTAAGAAAAATCAAAAAGTAAATGAAATACAGACTAATTCAGATTATGACGAGGAAACTCTTGATTCATTATTTATAGAAGAGATTGAAAATACTAAAGAAAAAAATAATTGTTGGTTAGAAGAATTTAAAATTAATAAATCAATTTGTGAAAAGTTTAAACTGGACACAGGTGCCCAATGTAATGTAGTTGACATTGACTTAATGAACAAAGTAGGGTCAGAACTGCACGATTCACGTACGAAATACTTAATATCATACAGTGGACACAAAATAAAGGTTATGGGGCCAAACCAAACTGTTAATCGAAAATAAAAACAATCAAAGTTTTGAAATCGTGTTTAATGTCATCAAAAGGTCGAAAACACCTACATTAGGATTAAATGCATGCCAATCGTTAAATTTGATTAAAAAAAATCGACAGTTTTGGTTCACATGA
The DNA here is from genome assembly GCA_958295665.1 of Tipula vernalis. NCBI lineage: Eukaryota > Metazoa > Arthropoda > Insecta > Diptera > Tipulidae > Tipula > Tipula vernalis. The sequence goes on from OY282559.1 coordinate 120,204,053, forward strand.
AGATATATATAAAGGATTAGGTTGTATAAAAAATTTTGAGTACGATATCGATCTAAAAGAAGATGCAAAATTTGAGATAGTACCTGCTAGGAAAATACCGTACGCCATCAGAGATGATATGAAGAAGGAATTGGACAACATGGAAAAATTAGGACTAATAAAAAAAATAACTACTCCAACGCCAGCAGTGTCGCCCCTCGTAATAGTAAATAAAAATAAAAAATTAAAGATTTGCATTGATCCATCGCAAGTAAATCGTATTATTTTGAGAAGACATTTTAAACATTAGAGGAAATTGCAGAAAGAAGGCGAAATATTTCACGTTGCTGGACTGTAAAAAAGGATTTTGGCAAATCCCAGTATCGGAACGTAGTCAACAATATTTGGATTGTTCAACACCATGGGGAAGATACACCTGTCTCAGGTTACCGTTTGGACTCGCTTCAGCACCAGAGGTGTTCCAGCAAGTGATGCAAGAGATTATAGCATATATCCCAAATACAGAATGTTCAATTGATGATATCCTAATTTATGCGTGAACGATAGAAGAGCTGCAAAAGATAACGGATCGAGTAATTAAAGCGCTAAATTACAGCGGTTTCAAACTAAATAAAGAAAAGTGCCAATTTAATGTTAAAAATATTAAATTTTTAGGGCATCTATTGTCAGAAGAAGGCATCAGACCAGATCCGGAAAAAATTTTGGCTATTAAAAACATAAAAATACCTAATAATATCAGTCAAATCCAACGACTGATGGGTATGATAACATATTTGTCAAAGTTCATACCGAATTGCTCGGAAGTCACCGCTCCACTAAGAGAGCTTTTAAAGAAAAAAAAACAAGAGGCTTTTGAAAAAATAAAAAGTATCCTTTCATCGCCGCCAGTGCTTGGATATTATAATGTTAACCTGCCGGTAAAACTTACAGTGGATGCCAGTTCAAAGGTATTAGGAGCAGTATTGCTGCAGAACGAGCATTCAATAGATTACAGCTCGAAATCTTTGACGGAAACTGAAACAAGTTATCCACAGATAGAAAAAGAAGCTTTGGCAATCCGGTTTGCCTGCAAAAAGTTTCACCAATACGTATATGGGAGATCATTGACTATCGAAACGGATCACAAACCGCTAGAATCTATTTTTAAAAAAAATTTGCAAGCCGCACCAGCAAGATTACAAAGGATTATGTTAGAGGTTTACCCGGATAATCCAGAAATAATGTATCGAAAAGGCAAGGATATACCGATAGCGGACTTGTTAAGTCATGATGTGCAAAATATTGATGACCCATATTGCAGCAATGAGGAAGAATTTGAAATAGACGTTATTGTACCAATGCGAAACAACGCGAAACAGCTTGGTTAACGACACGAACGAAGACGAAAATTTGTCAACTTTGAAAAGATACATATTAAACGGATTTCCAGAACATAATAAAATTCCAAATGAACTAAAGCATTTCCTAAACTTTAAAGAAGAGCTGTCAACTTACGAGGGTATACTATTTAAAGGAAGTAAAATAGTAATTCCCATGAAGCAGGTAGAGAAAATTTTAAAAACAGCACACTTGGGTCTTTTGGGTATTCAAAGTACATTACAGAGAATACGCCAAGCATTTTACTGGAAAAATTTAGAAAAAAATGTCATAGACTACGTAGAAAATTGTAGTATCTGTCCAGCTACCCAACGAGCCAACAACAAACAGCCGATAATTCTGAAAGCCATTCCAGACTACCCATTTCAAATTGTTGGGTCGGACATGTTTAACTTTGACTCAAATAATTATATATTATTAGTCGACAGCTAGCTATCCGGGCTTTATAGAATTCGAAAGGTTAAAGCACTCCAACTCATTCGAAGTAATCAATTTCTGTAAAAAATATTTTGCAATCTTTGGAACTCCAGAGATTTTTGAGTACGGTAATGGCCCACAATATTCATCCAAAGAGTTCAAAAATTTTGCAGAACAATGGAAATTTAAGTATAACACCTCAAGTCCACACTATCCAAAAGCAAATGGACTTGCCGAAAGGGCAGTGAAGACGGTTAAATTATTGCTTAAGAAATGTCAAAAGGATAATACTGATGTGAATCTAGCCTTACAAAATTTAAGAAACACTCCAAGAAATTCGGAATTAGGATCTCCGAATGAACGGTTAATGTCCAGAATTACTAGAACTATACTACCAGTCAGTTCTGATATTTTAAAACTAAAAATCAGAGAAAATGTAAACGATAACATTGCTAAATTACGCAATAAAGGCAAACAATATGCAGATCACGGATCCAGAGACTTACCAGACCTGAAAGTCAACGACAACGTAAGGATGCAAGTAGCGCTAGAGTAACACAATAATTAGAAAGCCCAAGGTCAGTAATCGTACGGTCGGACAACGGAAAACTCTATCGAAGAAACTATCATCACCTTCATAAATCGCAAATAAAGATTCCAATCAAAACGGAAGTTCAGCCGCATGTCGACAATAACTGTGAACCTAAAGAACAAGTTTTGATAAAACCGCCTAATGAAAACACAATACAAACAACACAATTTACCGATACATGAACGTCAATTGACAAAACTAATAACCAAACTCAATTTTTTAAAACCAGATTTGGAAGAACTATTAAACCTGTGGAAAGATTAGAGTTATAATTTCTTGAATTTATATGTATATTATTAGTATTATATGTTAAAAAAAAATAAAAAATAAAAAAAAAAATAGAAATATTTACCTAGTCTTAAGATTTAATAATTTGAAATGGAATATTAATAATTAACGAACTGAAATCGTATTTGTTAGTAATAATATGAATTAAAAAAAAATAAAAATAACTGATTTATATGCATAATAATAAATCAGTTCGGGAAATTAAGATGCAATTAGATTTATTGAAACCTCCAAGTATTAATAAAAGGGTAAAAATTGTTAAGAATATTGATCAAATATATTATGTTATGTTCTATGTTACATAATTACGTAAAGTTTCGTTCTACTTTTCTTTCTTAGTCCAGTGGTTCTTTTTCTATTATTTTTGTATGACAAGGACAACACTGTGTAAATTCATGTTTATGTAATTCGTGGTTAATGGCTGCTGAAGTCTTATTGTGTAGAACACGTTGTGCGTACGAGAAATAAAGCGAGTTTTATAATTATCATCGGTGTGTTTCTTTATTAAATCTAACAATATCTATAAAAAATTGGTGGTTACATTATTTGGTGAATTGTTCTGCGAGCGCGACGATATAATACCATACCCATAATTGGTAACCCCATAATTGGTGACACCGACAAAAGCAATTCGCTTCACTTCGAACGAAAATTATTGCAACTGGAATTTCGCGAGTTACGCAGCCCAGCTTCACCAGTCATACTTACCGAACTACCCAGACAGTCATCATGTTAATAAAGTCAGCATGTTAAAACGGCAAAGATAAGAAACACAATTAATATAAAACATAAGCAGATCTCACGCTAAAATCAAGTAAAGATAAGAAATACCATGAAGACAAAACTTAAGCAGATCATCTTGCAGACGATGGAATAATAAACAAAAAATCAAATTAAAACAAAAATATATACCATATTTCAATAAATAATAAATGCATTCCACTGTGTACACACAGCAAATGCAATAGTATATAAAGAACGTAAAATGTATAATGAAACAGAGTATATAATTGTAACTTCAGTAGACAAGACGTAGTCTTGATACAAATAAATATAAATTTGTTATATAAAAATAAAATAATAATAAACGACTGTAAAATAAATTATTATCAAACATCGAACCTATATAACTCGTTCTGCGAGCGCGACGATATAATACCATACCCATAATTTCTAACCCATAATTGGTAACCCCATAGTTCATTCTTTATCTTCTTCATCTATATCCATTGATCATTACAGATAAAATTAATTTATATAACCGATCAGATACCGGCCCTTTTACCGTATTTGTTAATAAAGAGAATTTAAATTTAGTTAATTTAGGCAAAACAATTAAAATAAATTATTTCAAAAACTTCAAAAATATCTCCGGCCTTAACAAAAATGTGGCTAAAATTATTTTTAATAAATAGCAAGACGCAAATAATTGTATCCAATCAGAAGCCTTTAAAAAGTTTGATAACTACACAACTTATATTTATGTATACGTAAAAACTTCACATCTTCAATTGGCATAATCAGAAACATTTCTATTGGTCTTTCTGTTGAGGCGATCCAAAAAAATATTAAATCGATTTTCCACATTTCAAACATAGAAAGAATGACAAAATGGAATAACGTCACAAAAATAGCAGAAAATCTTGAAGTAGTTAAAATCACTTTTTGTTGAATTATATTATTAAATTAAATGAGGCAATACTGTTAAATTATATTGAATGAGGCAATACTAAAAACATAAATGTTCTTCTCTTTCTTCTTGTTAGTTTAATTGTCATACAATAAAGACGTAAATAAATTAACTAAAAACAAATTCGCTTTTCGTTATGTATTTTTTATTTGTGCACATCTCTGAATATTGTTTAGTACATAGTTTTCCAGCTCTGATTGATAAATTTCAAAAGGTTATGGGCCCAGATCACTTAATATTAAAAAAAAAAAGTAAGATTTGCTAAAATATAAAATGCTGTGTCACCGAACCGTAAACTTTTTATGCATAAGAATTAAATAAGTTGTTTTTCAAAAGCCATCTCGTCGAAGTGTAATTGAAAATTAAAAAATATTAAAATGAATATTTTAACAGAAAAGCATGATGAAAATAATATCAGCGGACACAAATTAAATGGAACAAATTACCGGTTATGGAAGTTTCAAATAACTGCATATACGATTATGAAATCGCATGGTCTAGAGATGAACGAAAAGCCATGAATGCGATTATTCCATCATTGGATGTTGAACGTGTAAATTTTCTTTTAACATATACAACAACCAAAGAAATGAGGGAAAAATTAAGCAGCATTTATGAAAATAATTCGGATATTCGTGCTATGACATTATATGAAGAATATCTGGCATGCAAAATGAAAGATAATGAAACAGTCGCTAGTTATGTGTCCAAGGTAAATCAATTTTCTTCTGAAATAGAACAACAAGGTGAAAAATTGTCGGATAAATTAAAGATGGTTCGTATTATTAGTAGTTCACTGCCAAAATATAATAATTATAAAACAGTTTGGTATAATACGAGTGAAACACGATCAATGGACACATTGATGGCATCTTTACAATTGGAGGAAGACAATTTGAAGCGGATTGATGGTGAAGATGTGTCAACATCTGGTGTGTTGAAATATTGTATTTTGTATTTATCAACAAGTTATTTATATCAAGAATTGTAAACGAATTCCAGTTAAGTTGCTTATTGGGTTATATTCAGATTTTATAATGTTAAGTTGGTAGCACTTACTTCATGTCAAAGTGTTTATATACATGCGGTTTCTTTATAAGACCACACAGAAGATCCGGAAGTGTAATCAAATAAACAAGTCGTGTCCATTTTGCATTTTATAATAAAAACTTAATAAAGTGTTCAATAATAATAATAAGTAGGTAGTAGTAGTTTATTCAAAGTAAAATCTCGTGGATAACACACAACAAGAGCTATCCGCTGTGATGTTAATTTATAGTAAAATTCACTAAAAATCAACATTGTGTTGCTTTTGCTGTAAGAACAGGCAAAAATAAAAAGCGATCAAAGATGGAGATTGATAAATTAAAGATGATAACATCAAAACATCACGAAGGGTAATGAAACATGTGAAGTATTGAGTCGTCAAAAAAAAAAATATAGAAGTTTAAATAAATAATAAACCAAAGATATTTTCCAAAAAAGTATATTAGTTAAAGTATTTATATAATAAAATCTAAAGATTGAGATATCATAAAATGTAAATAGTTAAATAAAGAAGGCGATGAATTAAGATGAAATCTTAATATAATTTAACCACAAAACAATAAAGAAGGAAATCACGTGTGAAATAAAATAATACAAAAATTTTTGAGGTTATCGAGACACAAATCTAAAAGGGTTACAGATTAAAAATATAAAATTAAGTTAAGACATGTAAATAGGTTAAGATTAAATTTAGAAAATAAGAATCAAAAATCTTTTATCACGAAAATATGTGTATATGAACATAAAAAAAAAAAAAATAAATAAAAAAGTGTAAATAGTTAATCAAGAGGTTGATATATAGAGGTGAAATCTTAAAATTATATAACCACAAAACAATAAAGAAGGAAATCACGTGTGAAATAAAATAATACAAAATTTTTTTGGAGGTACTGAAATATAATCTAAAAGTGGTACAGATTAAAAATATAAAAATTAAATTTAGAATTAAAAGAAGAAAACACTAAAATTAGTAAATAAGAATCACAAATCAATTAACATTAAAACACGTGTATTTTAATACAAAAAAAAAAAAAAAAGTGTCAGTTTAATGAAATAAAATCATTTCCAAAAAAGTATATTAGACAATGAATATAAAAAAAAAAAAAAACCTAAAGATTGAGACATCATAAAGTGTAAATATTTAATTAAAGAAGGCGACGAATTAAGAAGAAATCTTAATTAATTAACCACAAAACAATAAAGAAGGAAATCACGTGTGAAATAAAATAATACAAAAATTTTGAGGTTATTGAAATATAATCTAAAAGTGTTACAGATTAAAAATATAAAATTAAGTTAAGACATGAAAATAGGTTAAGATTAAATTTAGAAAATAAGAATCAAAAATTATTTATTATCAAAATACGTATATATTAACATATAGTCAAAAAAAAAAAAAAGTGTAAATAGTTAAATAAAGAGGTCGATATATTAAAGGGAAATATTAAAATTACATAATCTCCAAAACATAAAGAATGAGATCAGGTGTGAAATAAAATAAAATAAGAATTTTGCTAGTTATTGAAATATATATAAAAGTGGTACAGACTAACATCTAAGCTAAATTAAAACATGTAAATAGGTTAAGATAAAATTAGTAAATAAGAATTAAAAAACTATTGGTATAAAAACACGTAGGTTAACATATACAGTCAAAAAAAAAAAAAAGTTTTGTGAGTTTAGTGAAATAATGAATTAAAGTTTTTTCCCAAAAAAAAAAAAAAAAACTACATATATTCAAAAATCTAAAGAATAAAAAAAAAAAAAAAGAAAATGTTTTTAGGATGTGTCCGAAGTGTGTGAAAATTTTGAACTTGTATAATTTTTGACAGAAGTAAAAAAAAAAAAAAACACAATCGGAATATAAACTATTAAAAGACAAAAAAAAAAAAATTAATCAAATAAACAAAATCAAAAAATAAGAATCAATAAAAATTAATAAAAATAACAATTTCTCTGTAAAAAGTAGAAGGGAAGGGAAAATTTATACAGCTATAAATGGATTAAAGAAATGGAAAATGAAAAGACTAAATAATGATCACAGTGTAGAAGAAATTAAACAAAAGAAGAGATCAAATAAAATAAGGGAGACAGTTCTACAACAAAAAAAAGAGGATATAGACATAATTTTATTAGACACAAGTGAGTCAGAAGGAGAAGGTACAAATAAAGTATCGAAAAGCAAAACAATTAAATATAATATATCTACAGAAAATAAAGAAACAAAAGTGGAAATTTTAAACAGTAACATAAAGGAAGAAAACATTATGGAGGAAGGTAATAACAAAGTAAATGAAAATAAACAAGGAGAAAGACAGATTGAAGACAAATATAATACAACAGAAAAGGAAGTCAACTTATACACTAGCAAAGATAAAGGACCTTTTTCTGTAATTCTAGAAAAAGAAAACACAAATCTAATCAAAACCGCTAAAACACTAAAATTAATAAACTTGGACAAATACGAAAACATAATACAAACCTTTAATAAGAAAAGATATATAGTAATTTGTAACAATATCTCTAATGCAAATAATTTAGTTAGGAGTGAACAACTTAAAAATTATGACTATAGAGCTTCAATTCCCAGAAGCTTCAACCATACTCAAGGTATATTAAAGGGTATACCTATAGAGACAAAAGCAAAAGAAATAATGGATAACCACAGCTCAGATGTAATAATTACCGATATTGAGAGATTAAATAGATACGACAACAATTCAAAAAAAGTAATAAAAACTGAAACAGTAAAAATTACGTTTAGAGCTAACATAAAACCAGATAATATGAAAATTTACGGGATCAACTATAGAGTTTTTCACTATACTCCACCTCCAATGTTCTGCAGAAATTGTTTAACATACGGACACACTAAAAAATTTTGCAGAAATAAAACAACAAAATGTGGAAACTGTGCGCAGATACATAATGAGGAAGAGTTTAACGAAGTATGTGTAAGAGAAACGAAATGCAATCTGTGCAAAGAAAATCACAAAACTAACAGCAAACTATGTGAGATAAGGAAAAAAGAAATAGAGATATTAAAAATCAAAGTTACACACAGAAAATCCTATAACCAAGCAAAAAAAATATATGAAGAAAAATATCAAGAATTTACATACAACAAGTTCAATTTCCCAAAAATGAACAGTACTCTAGAGGACGAAATAAACAAAAAACAAAATAACATGGAAGAGGACATAAGTTACAAAAATAACTTAGAACAAAATAGACTAAATCTAATAAGAGACAGAGAAAAAAAAGATAAATATGTATTACAAAATACTGGGACTATTCAAAAATCTATTCGAAAACATAAAACCACTAATAAATAATATGATGCTACCAGATGAAATAAGTAATATGCTAGACGACATCACAGTAAAGCTATATGAAGAAGACCCGGAAGTCCGATTAGAGGGCTTAGATTATTTAAAATAATAAATGAAGGAAAAAACAATAATAAAAATCGTACAAATAATAAAAAAAAAAAATAATGTTCCAGATAATTACTCAATACACAAAACAATAATAATATTTAAAAATTTAAAAAAGTTAAAAAAGAACACTAAAATAAATATAAAAAAAGTAAACAGAAAATTGATAAGATACAACAAAATAAAAGCAATAGTAATTCATATAATAACAATAAAAAATAGAAACACTAAAACAAGAACTCTAATAAAAAAAAAGGGTAACAATACAAAAGACAAATTAAAAATTAGAAGGAGAAAAATCAGTTACAAAACAAAAATTAAACAAATAGGGGAACAGGTCAAATACAGAGATAGATTTAATATAATAACAAATAAAGAAAAAAGAGATGAAAAAAAAAAAAAAATAATAATAATAATAAAAGATGAACATAATACAATTAAATATACACAGTATAAACAATAAAAAAGAAATTTTAGAAAAATATTTGACAAAAAACAAAATAGACATCATGATCATAAGCGAGATGTGGACAACAAGTAAAAACATACCTAATTTCTATAACTATCGGACAATATTCACAAATAGAGGAGATGGATATGGAGGTTGTGGCTTCCTTATTAATAACAAAACACAACTATTATCAACAAATAAAATAGATATAGAACCGATAGAAGCAATTGAAATAAAAATAGTAAGAAATGATGTAACATATACACTCATATCATTTTATAATTCAACAAGAAATAAAAACACGAAGGAAATAAATGAAAAATTTGAAATACTTCTTAAAAAATACGATAAAAACAAAAATTTAATAATAGGAGGTGACATTAACGCTCACAGCAAATTGTGGGACAAAAAAAGCAAAAACGATGTTCTAGGAAACAAGATAGAAAAAACTATATGTTCGTATAACTTATACTTATTAAATAATGGGGAGCCTACGCACCAAGACCTATACAACTGCACGGACTCAGCTATAGACATTACTTTATCATCACTAGACCTAGTGAATAACATAAGTTGGAACAATACCAAAGATAGCTTAGGATCTGATCATTTCGTCATAAAAATAAAAATTGGGGAAAATTTAATGGAGGAGACAGAAAACCAAACTATAAAGAAAACAAACATTAAAAAAGTAATAGAAGACATAAAAGAACTAAATCCAGAAGAAACGAAAGATCTAGAAGAATATGAAAACAAACTAATGGATATAATAAATAAAAACACATACAATCTTAGTGGGATAAGAAGCACGAGAAGAAATAAAAATTGGTGGAATGAGGATATAAATAGATTATGGAAAGAAAAGAAGAAGGCACAGACCATATTCAACAGTAAAAGAGACATCCACGCAGCGATAGAACTGAAAAAAGCCAAAGCAATACTTCTAAAGGAGATTAAAAAAGCCAAATATAACTCATGGTTAGAACTTACCGAAAAAATAACGGCGGAAACAGACAACAGGAAAATGTGGAAAATATTTAATTTAGTAAACAAAAAGACAATAAAAACATATAACATATTGGAAGAGGAAGATAATGCCAAAAAGTTTTTAGATCTAAATTTTCCGGAAAGTAGAGAGATAGAAGAATTGCCAAGTAACGAAGTAAATTCAACAGTAAAAAACAAAGGCTTTGATATAAAAGAAATAATAAACGTTATAAAAAATAATAAGAATACAGTGCCAGGAATCAATAAAATATCAAATGAAATTCTTAAAAATTTACCAATAAATCATATAAAAGTCATAACCAAACACATTAATGAGATGTGGATTGAAAATAACTTTTATAAGGAAATAAATACCATCAAAGTTATAGCTATAAAAAAAAACAATAAAGAAGAAGATATTCCGGAGAACTATAGACCCATTTCGTTATTACCAGCATTTACGAAAATCATAAACAAATTAATAAAAAATAGAATCCAGAGAAGTATGGCGAATAATTGGAAATTACCAGAACATCAATACGGTTTTAGAAAAGGTAAAAGCATCACAGATTTTTATATTACATTAATAAATAAGATAAAAGAAAATAGAAAAGACAAATTTAAAACAATATTAATAATATTGGATATAAAAAAAGCTTTTGATAGCATAGACAAAAAAATATTACTACAAAATCTAAAGGATAAAAAAATAGAGCATAATATAATAAATTGGATCTACAAATATTTGACAAATAGGACAATAGTAATAGAAGGAGAGAAATACAAAAATTCCAGAATAACTAATATAGGGATCCCACAAGGATGCTCACTCAGTCCACTACTGTTTAATATATATACGGCACCCTTACATAATCTAAACTCAAGAGTTACAAAAATAATACAATATGCAGACGATATAGGAATCATGATAACCACAAAAAAACATATGAATACGGAACAAATAACAAATAATATAATGAATAAAGTAAGCGCTAAATTAAAAGAATTAAAATTATTAGTAAATCCAGATAAAACAAAACTAATGAACTTTAATACTAAAAATAATATTCACCTTGATATAAAACTTAGACAATACAACATTAATAGAAATCAATAATATCAAATTACTGGGAATTATACTAAATAATAAATTAAACTGGAACGAACATTTTAGATCACTAAAAAATAAAATAATAAGAAAAATCAACATAATTAAAGCATTTACTTACAGAAACGGAGGAGCTCATCCACAAAAATTATTGAACATCTACAAAGCAGTTATTCAAACACAAAATTTCAATAATGAAATTTACATGAATCTAACAAAAAAAATCATACAAAATATGCAGACACTTCAAAACTTATGTTTAAGACAATGCTTGGGGCTAACCAGAACTACCCCAGCAGTAGTAATACTAGCAGAATCAGGAGAATTGGGATATAGAAGGCAAAATGAATACAAAGAGATCAAATACATGAGCAAACAAATAGCCAACAACTCAGAAATAGGTAAAAAAATTTTGAAAAACACATCACTAAAGAAATTTGAAGAGAATCTAATTAAATATCCAATGCTGAAAAATATAGGAATTTGTAAAGAAATTTTCAACAATAGTAATAACATTAAAATAATCGACAATATAAGAGGAAAAGATAAGAAAGAATTGAACGTAATACAATGGAGGAAAGAGATAATTAAAATAATGGACAAATATAAAACTTTTAAGAGCTCATATACAGATGGATCAAAAAAAGAAGAAAAATGTGGTATTGGTATACATTCGGAAGACAATTTGAATAAATCCATTAGTCTAGACAAAGAAGTAAGCATTAAAACCACAGAAATGATAGCGATTTTCTTAGCACTACTCATACACATAAAGAAGAATCATAAAAATATCATAATATATACAGATTCTAAAAGTTGTTGCAGCTCGTTAAAAAATACAATAGAAAAAGGACATAATAAACTATATGAAAATAAAATATTGGAACTAGCGGAAGAAAATCAAGACAAAGAAATAATCATACACTGGATTCCGGCTCATGTAGGCAACAAAGGAAATGAGATAGCGGACACCCTAGCAAAAATGGGATCGAGCATGAGTAATATGAATAAATTTAACAATAAAGTTCCATTAGAAGATATGGCCAAAATGGTAAAAAAAAAATACAAGAAGAGTGGAAAGAAGATTATGAATATCAAACCAGAACAAAAGGAATATTCAACAGGATAATAAATAAAACTACCCCTCCAAAAAAGGTATGGTTTAAAAACTGTAACATGAAAGCAAGTTACATAAAAATAATAAATAGACTAAGGACAGGCCATACATATAACAAAGTGTTTAAAAATCTAATGAAGATGGAGGATAATAACAGATGCTCAAACTGCAATGTGAAAGAAACAAACCTTCACATTGTAGACAACTGCATATTATATAAAGTAAGAAAAGCAAAATACAAGAACATCGTTAACAAAAAACTCATCGACATACTGCAAGATGGAAATCGAAATGAATTATACGAATTAGCAAAATTTTATGAAGAAATAAACATAGAATATAAATAAATAATTAAATAAAATATAGAAAAATAGTTGAATAAAATAAAAGAAGTAAAATAAAAAGAAAAATCAAAATAATATAATAAAAGAAAGTTAATAAGAAAGTTAAAAAAAAAAAATATATATAAATAGAAAGTGAAATAATGAAAAGAGACAAGTAGTGGAGCAAATCGATAAATAATCGGGCTCATAAATAATAAAATAAAAAAAAAAAAAAAAAAAAGATGATAACCAGATGTCATTCATGCAATCAACCTGGTCATTGGTCAAAGAATGTCCTAAAAATAGAAATGGTGATAATAAAAATTCATCAAATAAAAAGGACAATAAAAAGGAAAGCGGTTTAGCTTTGTGTGTTGTTACTAAAAGTGGAAAAAGTGAAAGTGATAGTAATAACAACAATTGTTGGTATGCTGACTCAGGTGCGTCAAGTCACATGACATTTCATCGTGAATGGTTTTTCTGAATATGTTGAATATAAAGAAAAATGTGTCGTTGAAGTAGCGGATGATCATTGTTTAGAAATACATGGTATCGGTACAATTTTAATTGAAGCCCGAATAAGCAATCAGTGGGAACCACGTCGATTAGAAAATGTATTATACAACAATCAGGCAAACGTCCATCAACAAAAGGTGAATACATGCATGATGATTTATGTGGTCCAATGGAAGAAAAAGGTGTTGGTGATGGTGAATTATTAGTACTTTATTTATTCTCATCAGTCATCACATCACTAACCTAATATTTTTATTCTAGATCATTCTAGATTTCTAAATAGTAAAAATATCAAAAAACAACACATCTGTTGTTATATACTTAACGGTATAGTAAATTTGTTAGTAAATATATGTATTAACAAAAATATTTACGTTTCATTTTATTTTCCTTTCTATCCTTTGTATCCCTTCTTATCTTTTAGTTTAAATTGAACCAGAAGTACGTATATACATATATATTTTTATTTATTTTTGTTTTCGCTATCCCTTCCAATATATTTAATGTTTATAGTATATATAAGATATTATGTATTAAAAATGTATAAAAACCGTAAAATGATTGAAATAAAACACAGTCCACTAAATATTATTAAGAGATGAATATCAAAAGTTTTTTATTTACTCCAGAAGTGAAATTATATCATCAGAAATTCCTCTAACCGTCCGCTACCATACCATATGTTTGGTCAATCGAGCCGAATCGAAATAAGTTTTACCAAACATAATATATGGAAACATTTAATCAATAATTTAAGTGCCATAAATAAAAAAAAAAATTTGTAAAGAACATACATAAGTTCAACAAATACCACAGTAGTGAGTGCTAACAAAGTGAATTAGCCAAATTTAACCAAATTTCCCTAACCAGTGTAGTATTTTTATGCTATAAACAAATAAATATCGAGCCGATTCCAGTTGTACAACACATACAATATAAAATATCCAGCGAATATCGAGCCAATTCCAGTTGTACAACACATACCATTGTTGTCATTTTTAATAATGTGGTATGTCAAAAATAAAAAGCCACTGAAGTTTATACAAATATTATGGTAAACTGCTATAATTTAAGTTCAATATTGTCGCTAGGGAAAATTGGATATAACAATGTAAAACGCAGATAAAAGAGTAGTACAAAAAGAGCAAGAAAACCTGTATGACAAAAAGTTAGAAATAAAGCGTGAAAAGTGTAAAGTCATCGTGTTTTAATTTATTCGAGTTATTAATTATTACGATTGAGAAATACCAAGCCAAGTGGAATTGCCCTCAAGTTGACAAGAAAATAAAAGTAGTCAACAAAATTCAGAAGTGGGATAAATCTCAAACAATTATCGTGATATAAAGATTTAGAGTTTTTCCACGTGGTTCGAGTAAAATAGTGTGTTCTGATGGGGGACTCACAGGAAGATTTGTCGAGTGTTGCGGAAATATTGGGCAATGTGAATTCAGAGAATCGCAGTGAGATGGATCAGGACAATAAAATCAAGGAATTAAGTGGGAAAAATCGAAATCATGTTGACGGAATGGGCAGAACACGTGATGACGCCGCTGATAATAAACATAATAATGAGGTTATGTTACATCAATCAGTAAATGCAACTTCGAGATATTTCGCGAATATTACTGATAGTCTCCCTATATTCGATCCAGTGGATGGTAGTGTCGATATATCGCAGTTCATTGACAAAATGGAAGATTTTGGTTGTCTATACAATTGGGATGACGTAGCTATTATTCACTACACGCTGTCCAGATTGAAAGGCAATGCTGGATGCTGGCGAGATAGTCTTCCTAGGGAAGAAAGAAACTGGGATGATTGGAAGGAGTTATTGTATGCTAATTTTCCAATCATTCGTTCAACAATACAGTGTACTCTCGAGGCGCAAAGTTATAAGCGCAAAGCTGGACAAAATATGGTCGACTATTTTTATAGAAAGCTGGCTTTGTGTAATAAGGCAAAGTTCAAGTCTGACGAGTTGGTGGAATGGATTGTCATGGGGTTAGACAATAACAGGTTCCGTGACTATCTAGGTCCATTGTCACAATATAGCACGCCAGCAATACTACTAACAGAGTTAGTGAAGGCAGCCGATTACATTGACAAAGCTCCCAGTCAAACAAATAGCGGTAAATCTATAAAGGTCGATGCAAAGACCGATAAAACCGTGGTATGTTATAAGTGTCGCGAAAAAGGGCATGTATCTAGTAATTGCCCCAATAAGAGAAAAAGTACGTGTTTTGTGTGTCACAAAGAAGGGCATATGGCGAAGCAATGCCCAAGCAAAAGTGGTTCGAGTGGTGCGCCTGCCACAAGTGATTTCCGAAAAGGCCAACAATTTCCACATGAAGTTAAGCATGCAGATACAGTTAAGTGTACAAATAGTCATTCAAAATATTTCAAACGCGGCCGACTAGATGGTTCCGAGATTATGTGTTATATTGATATGGGAAGCAGTGCAACATTGATTAAAGAAAGTCGGGCAAATGAACTGAGGATACGTTGGAACAAGACAACAGGAGGTGATAAGGTGATTGGTTATGGTGCTGGGATGGTGGAGCCAATAGGAAATTTCAAAGGGAAACTGGAAATAGATGGCGTCGAAGCAGAGGTAAACATTTTAGTTGTTCCGGATTCTGCGCAAACAGTGTCACTACTAGTGGGACATCAATATACCGAACAGGAACATGTGCGAATTATCAGCGATAGCAGTGGATTGATTATTCAGTCAGAAGTATGTCATATCGAACATACTCCGCCTTCGAAAGTGTCCTTGGTGACAATCCAAGACACTAATGTACCGGACAATTACGTTGGCTATGTAAATGTACATGGTGATATGAGCAATCAAGAAGTATGTGTAGAAGGAAGTATACGTGAAACGGGCGAAATGATTCCAAGATGCTTAATTAAGTTGGATGAAGATGGGAACGCAAGAATTCCTATATTGAACATATCTGGTAATGACATGACCATCGACAAACATAAAACCGTGGCACGTGGAGAAGTCTGTAGACCAAGTGAGCAGTTAAGTGCTAAAATTAAGTCGGAACGGGAAGCTATACCAAAAGAAAAAGTCAACACCGAATTATGTGGCGAAGATCAGGATCGACTGGTGAATCTGCTCAATCAATATAGGCATTCGATTGCAAGTGATGTGATGCAAATCGGAAAAACAAATAAAGCAGAGATAGATATAGTATTGAAGGACGACGTACCAATTTATTATAAGCCTTACCGGTTAGCTCAAACAGAACGGGATACAGTTAAGAAGTTAGTAGAAGATTTAAAGGAAGCTGATATTATAGAAGACAGCACATCACCATATGCGAGCCCTGTAATACTAATTCGGAAGAGGAATGGCGATGTTCGTATGTGTATCGATTACAGGCGGCTCAACAGCAAGACGATCAAGGACCACTTCCCTTTACCACTTATAGATGATCAGTTGGATCGATTGCAAGGGAAAGTCTATTTTACCAGCCTTGATTTAGCAAGTGGATATTACCAGGTACCAGTATCAGAAGGGTCAAAGGCAAAGACGGCTTTCATAACTCCAGATGGCCATTACCAGTTTCGCAGGATGCCTTTCGGGCTATGTAATGCCCCTGCGGTATTCCAACGGCTAATAAATAACGTGTTGGGAAGGTTCCGGTATACGATAGCCATGGCTTATTTAGACGACATCATAATTCCAGCCACCACAGTCGACGAAGGAATGAAAAACTTGGATATAATTATGCAACAGATTGAGGACGCGGGCCTAACTCTTAACTTGAGCAAATGTGTATTTTTTGCTAAGAAAATAGAGTACTTGGGGTTCGAAATTTCGATAGACGGCATTGAACCAGGAAAAAGAAAATTACTAAGTGTGGAAGGTTTTCCTGAACCAACAGGTGTAAGAGCGGTACGCAGTTTTATTGGGCTCTGCAGTTATTTTCGAAGGTTTATCGGGAGTTTTGCAACTATAGCTAGGCAGTTAACCAACTTATTAAAAGAAGATCACAAGTTTCATTGGGGAGAAGACGAAAGAGCAGCTTTCCTGGAAATAAAGAAAAGGTTAGTGAGTAAACCTATTTTAGCCATATACAATCCAGATTTGAGTTGCGAGGTTCATACGGATGCCAGTGCTGTTGGATTGGGTGCCGTATTATACCAAAAGGAAGAAGACGAAAGCCTAAGGCCGGTAATGTACTATAGTCGAAAAACATCCAGGGAAGAGTCTAAGTACTCAGCAATTGAATTAGAGGCTCTGGCGATAGTGACCGGTTTAGAAAAATTTCGGGTCTACCTATTGGGCAAACATTTCATAGTACGGACCGACTGTAACAGCCTAAAGTTGTTAGCGAACAAGCAAGGGATGTCACCAAGAGTCGCGAGATGGTTCCTTCGGGTATCCGAGTTCGATTTCAACGTAGAGTACATGCCAGGAAAAGCTAATCAAGTAGCTGATGCACTTAGCCGAAATCCAGTGTATGAAGCTAGCGATGACGATATTGATAGAATGCAATGTTTGGGTATTAATATAACCACAGACTGGGTAGCAGCCATGCAGCGTAGTGATTCTGAAATTTTGAAAATTCGGGAGAAATTAGAACAAGGTGATCAAGAGGTTCACAGTAAATATTCGATGTACAACGCTCGTGTATACAAATATACCAAATATAGATGGCGGCTATATGTTCCTGAATGTTTAAAGTACGACATCGTTAGAGACGCACATGAGTGTGTAGCTCATTATGGAGTAGACAAAACACTCGCAAAGCTGAAACAGTCTTATTACTTTCCAAAGATGAGGGATTTCGTAGAGCAGTACATCAACCGATGTATTAAATGTATATATTATAAATCGCCGAGTGGCAAAAAACCCGGATATTTACATCCATTGGAAAAGGGAGTAGAGCCTTTCGTAACCGTACATATTGATCATGTCGGGCCGTATGTAGCAACTAAAACGAAAAATCGGTACATAGTCGTTTTGGTTGATGGTTATAGCAAGTACGTAGTCTTAGGAGCACAAAGAGATGTCACAGCCGAAGCAACGTTAGTGATTTTCAAGCTCTTCATCACAAATTACGGCCGACCCAAAAAGATAATTACAGACCAAGGTACGGCGTTTAATTCCAAAGTATTCAAGCAGTTTTGTGAAACTCACTTTATCCAACACATTATGGTGGCAAGTGGTTGTCCACGAGCGAATGGACAAGTCGAGCGAGTAAATCGCATAGTGACTGAAAAATTGGCAATGATTAGTTCAGGTAATGAATGTGCTGATTGGGACAAAAAATTAGGAGAAGTTCAGATGGCGATAAACAGCAGTGTGAGTAGAGTGACCAAAAAAACACCAGCGGAGCTCGTGTTCAAACATAACTTTAGAAGCTCGAACGATAGTCCGTTAACTGAAGAGATTGAAGAAGTCAATATAGAAGTCGGAGTAGAGAAGGAGGACGTTAATGTAGCGGATTTATTGGAGAATAACCGTGAGATTCAGCAACGCCAATTCAACAAACATAGGATCAAACCAAAGATTTTGCAACCTGGAGATATTGTGATGTTGCGGAGTGACCCACCAGCTTATGGAGATTCTAGGAAGCTATTAGGGAAGTACAAGGGGCCTTATGAAGTTATTAAGCCTATAGGTAACGACCGTTATTTGATCGGAGATATAGAGGGCGAGCAGCAATCACAAAGGATCTATAAAGCTATCGTAGCCATCGATAGATTAAAATTTGTAAAATCTACAACTCTTTAAAAAAAAAAAAAAAAATTTCTATTATAAAGTTAAAGTTGAGATGAACGAGGACGTCATCTGTTATCGGATGGCCGAATTGTTGTCATTTTTAATAATGTGGTATGTCAAAAATAAAAAGCCACTGAAGTTTATACAAATATTATGGTAAACTGCTATAATGTAAGTTCAATATTGTCGCTAGGGAAAATTGGATATAACAATGTAAAACGCAGATAAAAGAGTAGTACAAAAAGAGCAAGAAAACCTGTATGACAAAAAGTTAGAAATAAAGCGTGAAAAGTGTAAAGTCATCGTGTTTTAATTTATTCGAGTTATTAATTATTACGATTGAGAAATACCAAGCCAAGTGGAATTGCCCTCAAGTTGACAAGAAAATAAAAGTAGTCAACACCATATAAAATATCCAGCCAATATCGAGCCGATTCCAGTTGTACAACACATACAATATATAAAATATCCAGCCAATATCCAGCCGTATTCAGTTTTTTAAGTTCCAGTTCAACGCATCAACCCAAGATAATCGTAAGGTACAAAACATTTAAGTTATACATGTACAATAGATATTTAGTTTTAAGTAATTTAGTAAATTTATACTACTGTTAATTTGTTGCATATTTTGTTCAATATCGGTTTATCCGTGTTAGTTAACTATATTCAGAATGGGTAGATCTAAAGTTGATCATTATGAAAAACTTAAATCAAAACTTAAAGTTTTAAAAATTAGAGTCAATCCTATAGTCAGTTTTTTGGAGAGCATTTCTGCAATTGAGCAGCCCAATTTGTCGGAAATAAATTGTAAAATAGAACATATTAACTCCATACATTCCCAATTTGAAAAAACCGTATCAGATTTTCAAGATTTGAGTAGTGAATTTGAGTCTGATGATTTTGAACGTTTGATTTCGGATTTTGAGGTGTTTTTGCAAACTTCAAAAATCAATTTAATGACTGTGAAAGATAAGTTATCGACCATAATTCCTATTAAAAAAGAAATAGCCGATCCAGTAGATATTAAAATTCCAGAACTCTATATACCAATTTTCGATGGAAAGCCAAACGAATGGCTTACTTTCAAGCAAACTTTTGAATCCATAATTCATAACAATCCCAATTTAAAAAATAGTATCACCAAATTTAATCTTTTATTAAAATATTTGAAAGGCGATGCTCGTGCTTCAATCGGCCATATTGATTTATCACATAACGGCTATATTAAAGCTTGGGATGAATTAAATCACAGATTCCACAACCCTAAAATATTATTAGACGTCCACATAGACGGACTTTTAAATTTACCAAATATAGTTAAAGGAAATAGTCAGGAATTAAAAAATTTACTAAATCAAGCTATTGGTCACACATCTTCTTTGGAAGCATGCGAACAAAAAATAGAAAAATTAGGAGAATTTTTTATTATCAACTGCATAACCAGAAAATTAAATAATTATTTGCGGAAAGAATGGGAAAGCGTGTGTGAAGTAAATGTTCTTCCAACATGGGTGAAATTAAAAGAATTTTTAATAGAAAAATCTAGAGTGCTTGATATAATTCAACCTTCCATTCCTGTCAAGTTTCAAAGTTCATTTCTGCGCCCAAAGTCAGATTTCCAAAAATCCAATAATCATACGAACTATAAACCCCATGTTAGTGCACCCCATCGAAGTTCAACTTTCGTAAGTTCTCAAATGCCTAATTCAAATATTGCCCATACTGCTCAATCCAGCAGTTATGGTAATTGTGTTTTCTGTAAATTACCGTTTCATAGATTTAGTGAATGCTCAAAATTTTTAGAAATGTCTACTCACGAGAGATATGAAAAAGTCAAACAATTAAACTTATGTTTAAACTGTTTCAGTTCAAAACATCTTACATCTAAGTGTTTAACTCGTGGATGTAAATTATGCCCTCAAAAACATAATACTCTACTCCATCATACCAACACAATAAACTCGTTATCCGTTATTAACCCAAATGTAATCTCAAATCATATGCCTAATTCAAATTTAACACCAACTCTTGATACCAAATCCACTGACTCATGACAACCAACTTTGCATGATAATTTCTGCGCACTTCAAAAAGATAATTTTAAAGTTACATTTTTATCTACAGCCATAGTACTAATAAAAGATAAGTTTGGGAAAACTCATGAAGCCAGAGCGTTATTAGATAGTGGGAGTCAATCTAACTTTATTTCTTCCAGTTTTTTGAATAAATTCAAATTTATAAAAAACCAAACAAACAAATCCGTCTCAGTTTCCGGTCTTAACGATACTCCTACATTAATCAATGAGCAAGTTTGTTCTGAAATAAGTTCAAAAATATCGTCCTATAAAGTACTTTGTAATTTATTAGTTACCAACAATATCTCAGATGCCTTACCCCAACAAAAAGTAAATATTTCTCTTTGGAATATACCTACACACATTAAGCTGGCAGATCCATTCTTCAACTTACCTAGACCCATAGATATTCTATTAGGAGCCGAAGTATTTTTCCATGTTGTTCGAGATCAAAAATTTCTATTAAAACCTGATTTGCCAATCCTCATAGATACAGTTTTTGGTTTCATTATAAGTGGCAACTACGAGCCTAAAATACAGAATTTTTATTTAAACAATCGTGTGAATAATTTAGATAAAACTATTCAAGAATCAGTTGAAAGGTTTTTTGAATTAGAATCCGTTTCAAACTGTCATTTGTTATCTAAGGATGAACAATTTTGTGAGTCACATTATAAAAACACAACTTATAGAAATGACGACAATAGATATGTTGTTTCACTGCCATTGTCTTCAAACGCTGGGAATTTGGGAGATTCAAAGTTTCAAGCATTAAAACGCTTCAATTACTTGGAACACCGTTTAAATTTAAACCCTGACCTTAAGTCACAATATTTCCAATTTATGAATGACTATTTCGAACAAAATCATATGAAAATAATTGATGAAAAACTTGACGATCCGAATTCAATTGCTTACTATATGCCACATCATGCTATCTTAAAATCCAGTAGTTCCACGACTAAATTACGCGTAGTATTTGATGCGTCCGCAAAAACTACTACAAACTTATCATTGAATGACGTTATGTTAATTGGCCCAACAGTACAACAGGATTTATTTAAGATTGTGCTTAGATTCCGAAAATATAAATTTGTGTTTACCGCCGACATTTGCAAAATGTATAGGCAAATTGCAATTAACCCTGCTAATACTAGATTCCAAAGAATATTGTGGAGGTTTAATCCACATGAGCAAATTAAAATATGTGAACTAACCACTGTCACATATGGTACAGAAGCTGCTCCTTACCTCGCCACCCGAACGTTGAACCAATTTGCAGACGATGAAAACAAACATTTTCCATTGGCAGCCTCTGTTTTAAAAAGAGATGTTTACGTTGACGACGTTCTCACTGGCACAAATAGTTTACCGGATGCAATTACTTTAAAAAATAATCTGATTAGTTTGTTAAGGAAAGGGAAATTTGAGCTACATAAATGGAGTTCAAATTCTACAGAATTCTTAGAAACCATTCCGACCGACCTTCAAGAAATCCTTCACAAAAATGATTCTACTGCGCACGAATCCATCAAGGCATTAGGAATTGAATGGAAGCCAGAAGATGATATTTTCATTTTTAATATAAAAAATTTAGCCATTAATAATAACAATATTACAAAACGCCTTATTCTTTCTGAAATATTAAAAATATATGATCCGATGGGTCTTATTTCTCCTGTCTTGATTACTGCCAAACTACTAAGTTAAAGTCTGCTTGGGATACACCCGTTCCAAATGAATTACAATTATCTTGGTCAGAATATAGGTCACAATTAGAACATTTAAATAAATTGCGTATCCCACGTCGTGTCACTAATTCCACACCAGTTTCGCTAGAGTTGCATGGGTTTGCGGACGCTTCAGAGAAGGCCTATGGAGCATGCTATTACTTGAAATCAATAGACAAATTTAAAAATACACATATTTCCTTGTTGTGCAGTAAGTTTAGAGTATCTCCTGTTAAAACTATTACAATTCCACGCTTAGAGCTTTGCGCAGCTCATTTATTATCCAAATTATTAAAACCCATTTTAAAAGCTCTTGACACAAAAATTAATAAAATATACCTTTGGTCAGATTCTACTATTGTTTTGCATTGGATTAAAATGTCACCCCATCAGTTAAAAATATTCGTTGCAAACCGCGTTAATGAAATTCAGGAATTGACTAAAAATTGTACTTTGCAATATATTAATACCCGTGATAATCCTGCCGATCTTATTTCGCGTGGTGTCATGCCCAATGAATTATCATTCAATAAACTTTGGTGGAGTGGCCCCGATATGTTAGTTAATAATAATCTAAATTCATCAATTCCAAAAACATCCTTTGATTCTAAATTATTAGAACTGAAACCAACAGAAACTTTAAATAATTTCTTTCAACAAAAAACCGATTCATCTTTTATATCCCGTTACAGTTCTTATAAAAAACTAATTAGAATTATAGCATTTTGTAAGAGGTTTTTTAGAAATTGCCAAAGTAGAGTCACTCATAAACAATGTCTGATAAAGTCCGGGCCTCTTACCATTGAAGAACTAGATCAATCTTTAACTACAATTGTTAAAATCGTTCAAACACAATATTTTGAACCAGAAATTTCCAGTATAATTAAAACCGGAAAGGTCTCCGATAAAAGCCACATCCATAACCTTACCCCATTTTTAGACAAAAATCAAATTCTTCGAGTTGGCGGTCGAATTAAAAATGCAAACATTCCTTATGATTCAAAACACCAAATTCTCCTACCCAAAAATCAACATTTTACAAAGCTTATTTTCAGAAACGAACATGAGAAAAATTTACATATTGGACCAACTCTGTTAGTTTCAATAGTTCGCCAAAGATTTTGGCCAGTTAGTGCAGCAAGAACTGCAAAATTAATCTGTCATTCTTGAATACCATGTTTTAAATTTAAGCCCATTGTATCCAAATTAATGGGTGATCTTCCCGTAGACCGTATTACACTAACAAAACCATTTAATACAACTGGCATAGATCTATGTGGTCCTTTCAACATTAAATATAAAAAAGTTCGAAATAGTGCACCTCAAAAGATTTACATTGCACTATTTATTTGTTTTTCTACAAAGGCCATACATTTAGAATTAGTGTCAGATTTATCGGCTGAAACATTCCTTAATTGTCACAAACGTTTCCTAAATAGAAGAGGTAAATGTAGTACTATTTGGACAGATAATGCCGGCAATTTTATAGGCTGCAATAAAGAAATTAAAAATTTATTTCAATTGTTTAAAGATAATTGTCCTGATAACAAAATTATGGAATTTTGTACAAGTGAACATATTACTTGGAAATTTATTCCTCCCAGATCACCAAATTTTGGAGGTTTATGGGAAGGCAATATTAAATCTGTAAAGCGTTTTTTAAAAAAAGTAGCTTCAAATGTTATACTGTCATATGAAGAAATGAATACGCTAATCATACAAATAGAGGGAATTCTTAATTCTAGACCAATCACCAATATTTCAAACGATCCAAACGATCCTGAACCGCTAACTCCAGCGCATTTTTTGACTGGAGGTTCAATAACTCTACCACCAGAACCGACATTACTTGAAATACCACAAAATCGGTTATCAAATTGGGAGCGTGTAACACATTTGGTTCAAAGTTTTTGGAAAAGGTATTCAATCGAGTACCTTCATACGCTTCAGCAGAGACAAAAATGGAAATCAAACTTGCCAAATATTGAAACAGGCGATGTTGTTCTATTGTCAGACAGTGCTTTGCCTTCTACTAAGTGGTTATTGGGTATCGTTGTCAAAATATATCCAGGCGAAGATAATAAAATTCGGGTTGTCGACGTTAAAACTAAATCAGGTATATTCAAACGAGCAATATCTAAGTTGTCGAAGTTGCCGATATCGAATGAATAATGCAACAAAGTATAATTAATCATCATAAATTATGCATTAGCTTAAAATTTAAATAATAAAGAAACAAGAAATGAATTTTATTAATCTTTAGTATTAAGTATAATTAAAATTAAGAAAATAAAAAACATGTTAATTATAAGATTTTATTACATATTATTGAAATCATTCCCTCCAATATAAATCTATCATTGTAATAACATTATTATTACATTGAAAGCCGAGCCTTTCAAGAGGGCCGGTATGGTGAATTATTAGTACTTTATTTATTCTCATCAGTCATCACATCACTAACCTAATATTTTTATTCTAGATCATTCTAGATTTCTAAATAGTAAAAATATCAAAAAACAACACATCTGTTGTTATATACTTAACGGTATATGTAGTAAATTTGTTAGTAAATATATGTATTAACAAAAATATTTACGTTTCATTTTATTTTCCTTTCTATCCTTTGTATCCCTTCTTACCTTTTAGCACAGAGGACTATACCAGAGAGAGATTTTCTATGTGTCCATGTTGTATATAAAATAAAATCGTAAAATTATTGGTACTTTTTGAAAAGCGCCAGGTGAAAAGAGGATAAATATACATCATTATCTTGTATCACTTTCGAACACATAGCTATTATTTTTATTTTACTATTCCAAAATAACGTAGCGTTTTTCTTACTTCCTTGTGTTACAATTTCATTCTAAAATGGAACAGAATTTGTACGCCTGCGTAGTGCGTACATGCGTAAGTATATGTATTTGTATTTTGTAAATATAAATATGTATGTATGGACATATTTAAATTACATATATTATTTAGCTCCACATAGAAACTTATTTAAATACAAGTTCTTAATTTTTCTAAATAAAAATAAGTTGTTATCAACATGACATAATTAAATATTGCATAGCTTTAAATTTGGTAGTACAAAAGTATCAGCGTGTGGAAATTATAACACAGTTTTGGGTTTAGTATTTCTAAGTTTATGAATGAAAAAGGCGATTGTAAATTTGTTTCATGGAATACGATCGAGAAAATCAATTGTTGTTGTTGCAAATGTATATGTATTTCAAATATCATTTCTTCTTTCTTGAACGAATAATTAATATAACAAAATGTAGATAGCTATTTGTGGTGGTTTTGTCCTTGGTTTTGTCTATACTAATTTTGTATTATGTGTTAGTGAAATGTGTGACTGCGCATGTCCTAAATATAAATAAAAACATCAGAAAAAAAATTGTTTGAATGATGCTGAATGAATTTGTATTGTATTTTTTTTTCATGGAATAGAGAAAAGTTTGATTTGGTTAGAGGAAACAAATCAGTGTTAAATATAAATTTTACTAATGATTGGTTTACTGGTTGCTAAAATGTATTATGAATTTTGAAGTATTTTTGTTATTTCAGATTATAGAATCAGCAAGGTAAATTGTAAATAACATTAAAATAGAAAAGGTAAATGACCTTTTGAGGAAGAATATGCTTTCGCATCAACATCTAATCAGTATTTGGTTTTTGCAATAATAATGCAAAGCTGTCCGTAAAAAAATGTTAAAAATATTTCGATTTTAAAACAAATACAACTAGAATAAGATATTAATATACATATTTAATTACTTAAAATTTTCAATTATTTTGGTGCCTTGGTACATATTACAGATTTTTGTCGTATCTTTATAATTTCTATGTTGTTGTTGTTTAACTGACTTGCGAAGCAAAATTAATAAAAAAAAATTTAATAAGGAACAAATATGCCCAATACAAGGCATGGTTCAGTTTCTTCGGGTACGTATAAAACCTGTGGGAGTTCAGTTTTTATTTTTATTGTAGTGTATGTACATTGTACAGTTGTACACGTTCATTGTTTTGATGGAAAATAACTTTTTTCTTCGCCAAATATGATGGTTTTTCCGTAAATGATTGTGAAATCTATCCAAAAGTCTGCATAATATTTTCCGTTTATCGTTTTCCTCTTTTCAAGCTAATCGTTGTGGATTATATCGCGTGCATCCCAAAAACTGTCGCCATCACCTTGTTGACTGGCAGACCCACCGTTGTCTGCTTCGGTGCCAATTCGCCCGGAGGAGCCCATTACAGTGTTAACCCGATTTACCGAAAGGTACAAACAATTTTGATTTCGTAAACTTAAAAATCTATTACTATTATGGCAAAAAATACCTCAAAATAAATTGAAAGCTATTCATCATATTTACCAAAGTTCGGCCAATGTCAGGTTAAATCTTTTGAATTTAAATAATTTATAGGTTACGATTTACACAATAGAAGGCGAAAAATATCTAGTCATTAAAACAAATACAACTAGAATAAGATATAATATATTTAATTACTTAAAATTTTCAATTTTTTTGATGCCTTGCTATTAGAAATTTTTGGAGTATCTTTATAATTTTTATGTTGGTGTTGTTTAACTGACCATTTACAATTTTTGCGAAGCAAAACTAATAAAAAAAAATTAATTAAGGAACTAATATGCCCAAAGCATGGTTCAGTTTCTTCGGGTAAAAACTGTGGGAATTCAGTTTTTATTTGGAATAAACTGAATTTAGCCATTTCCTCACACACATTATTGATGTGGCTTTTTTGATTGAAATAAATTTCAAATATTTGAACCAAAAATTGGGCAACTTTAAACATCTCATCTGATGGTGCTTTTAAAGACCCAAAATTTGTACCTTGACCTTTTTTAAAAAATTTTTCGTGTAAAAATACGTCGTCCCCGTTGATTTGCATATCGGATTTTAATAATTTTGCTTTACATTCTTCACAGTCAATTTTTTTGTAGACGCAGTACCCGGCATAATAAGCGATAGCATTTGTAGTGAGAATATTCAATTCTGTTATGTTAATCAACAAATCAGTTTCTTTTGATGAACCCGGTATATCTGATTCTGGATATTTCAAGCTAATGTTGTAGTCATCCTTAAAATCTTTCCAGTTTAATTTTAAACTTTCCGAGTCGTCTGGTAAACAATTTCCATGAATAGAATGAAATAAGATTTTCATAACGACAATATTAGCGTAGTGAACACCGATTTCATAACTAGAAGGCATGTAGTTATATCCGCCTTTGCCTCTTAAAGCCGAGAAGAAATTTTGTAAGGCATCTTGGTTCGTTTTCCCGGTCAATATAAATTCAACAGCAAAAGTTGAATTTACATATTGAATCAACGCTAGTTGAGCCGATATGGTTAATTCAAGTTCTTTTAAGAATTTAAAATAATTCTCATTTTTTGAAATAATTTTTGAATTTCTTAAAAATTCTAGGCTCTGCTCCAAATAAATATATGTTTTACTATTAATCTTAAGCGGCTGTTCATAAGGATTTTTTGAAGCGAAACTGCGGCAGTTAAGACAGTCAAATATATTGTTGAATGCCTCTATTATTTTTGCTGTCGGTATAACATTTTCTAAAATGTTCTCAAAAATTGATGGAGTTGTTTTAAGTGCAGTACGTAAAGCACAAGCAACAGAATTACTTAGAACTTGGACAGCCAGTTTGACACTCATTTTTTGAAAACTGTTTGGCTCCATATGACATTTTGTTAATTTATGCAATAATCTAACTTTTTGTTTTTGTTCGTGTTCGTATATTAATTTTACAACACTAAAATCCGTTTTGCCGTAGTCCGAATGTATGAACTGATGTTTTATAAAAGCATTTCTGGCAGATTTTATTAGGTGTGGTGGGTCGTACTGCATGAAAATTTTTTTGTCACTTACAAGTATATAAGGTTTTTCCGGTCCAACACCAAAATGTTTATAAACAGCTATGTTCGTTGTAGCTTGATCGCAAGTTATCATCACTACTTGCAAATTTAAAACTTCTTGACACAGCTTGATATTGTTTATTATTAATTGCGAGAGTTCAGGAACGTTAATTGAGTTGTTAATAAGTACATAATTTAGCACATGCTTCCAACTTCCCACTAAACCACGCAACATAAAAAAAATAGCCGAAGTAGCCAATTGACTTGTCCTCTGATGCCCGTTATCACAATATCCCTCAACTTTATCGGTTACAGGATTTACAGTAAGATCTTTTTTGATTGTGATTTCGTCGAAAGATAAGACACATATCCGCGAAGAAGATGACATATTCTGGAATAAATGCTGCAATTGTCTTAATAAAATGAGGTTTGTTCCAGGTGAAATAAACTTAATCGGTGACCATTTATATATTGAGGAAATAGACGGTAGTGTTAATTCAAAGGTAGATTTCAAATATTTGTATGTTGCCGCAGATTTATAGTACAAACACTGTGCGAATGTTTTGTCGTTTTCCGTATAATAGTAATTCTGTTTTAGAAGAAGTTTGCATACATTTTTGGTAGGCTCATTTGCGGATTTAATTTGGTCAATCATATCATCGACACTAGTGTTTTTAATTTTTTGATTTTTGGTTTTCAAACTATTAAAATTCCTCTTTACTTCAAATATTTTGCTCTAAACTGGTTGATTTTATTTTCGCTTCTACTAATTTTTTTTTGTATATAAAACAGTCTTTTCTATTTTTTTTACAGTTATCACAAACAGTTTTAACCTCATTTTTTATTTCGCAGTGGGCACAATTTAATTTATTTATAATATTTAAAAACTCCACTTCCTCATCCTGTGGATCAGTTTGTGTTGTTCTTGTTGAATATTCCGTTATGTTAAAAGCTAAGGAGCTGTTCGAAATATTACTTGTATCCATTTTTTCAGCTGATATGGATGTTTGCATATCTGGCTATTCTTCTAAAACTTCATAATTTTGTTTCAAATTCAACAAAGGTACCGCGTTCTTTGTTAAATAACCGTGAGCACCAATATTTCCATTTGGAAAATGATTTTGACAAACAAAATTACGCTTATTTTTTAAATTTTCCTTGAGCAAACCAATTGAATTAAGCCAAACAGAACTTTTAGTCGGATCGCTTGGAAATTTAAAAAATTTCAGTTCGGAATGAGACGATGATTGCTTGCAACATGGTACAACACATGTAATTTTCTTTTTCTTGGATGCCATTTTAAAGTAAAAAAGTTTTATGAAAATATATTTTAAATTTATTTTTTTACACTTGGAAAATACGGTCAATAAGTAACAGAACCAATAATTATTAAAATCACAATTCTCACGATCGTCAAAATGATCAATATTCACTACGGATTGATAAAATAAACTATCTGACAAAATTAGAAACAAAACCTATATATTTCCGTGATAGTGTTCGTTTTGATTTACAATAAAATATATATTATACAAATATATTATTATTCCAAGAAACATGTGTCATGTATAGGTATATATTTTCTCTCGGCGAAATATCGAAAATAATCGTATTGTAATTCCATCAGGCAGAAAAAGACAACAAATGAAATGTAACGGTAACTTTATAAACGTTATGCTAAATTCTATTTTCGGTGACACCAATTGATGATATCCTAACTATTCATACACTAAGGGAGAAAAGGAAATAAAAGACGCAGCAGAGAAAATATATACATACCTATACAGGCAGTATACTTGTTTCAGTGTTGGTTTTGAATAATAATATATTCGTATATCGTATAATATTTTATTGTAGATCAAAACCAACACACTCACGGGAATATGTAGGCAATAATATATAATATCTAAATTCAACTTTTGCTGAATTTATATTGACCGGGAAAACGAACCTAGATGCCTTAGAAAATTTCTTCTCAGCTTTAAGAGGTAAAGGACTGAAGACTTTTGACATACGGTTGCATACATTGGTCTGAAGACTTTTGGCATACAGTTGCTTTTAGCGACACACTTCATGTGATGCTTGGTACCTTTTATTAAGGATAACTACAAAGTAAGCTTGAAATATCTTGAATCAGAAGTACCGGGTTCATCAAAACATATACTGATTTGTTGATAAATATAACAAATTAATATTCTAACTACAAACGCTGTCGCTTATTTGCTAGAAAAATTATTAAAATCCGATACTCAAATCAACGGAAGGGGAAAAAAAAATTAATAATGCTTAAGGTACAAATTTTGGATCTTGAAAAGCACCATCACACGAGATGTTTAAAGCTGACAAATTTTTGGTTCAAATATTTGAAATTTTATTTAATCAAAAATGGCCACATAAAAATGGGTGTGAGGAAGTGGCTAAATTCAGTTTAATAAAAATAAAAACTGAACTCCCACAGGTTTTATACGTACCCGAAGAAACTGAACCATGCCTTGTATTGGGCATATTTGTTCCTTATTAAATTTTTTTTTATTAGTTTTGCTTCGCAAGTCAGTTAAACAACAACAACATAGAAATTATAAAGATACGACAAAAATCTGTAATATGTACCAAGGCACCAAAATAATTGAAAATTTTAAGTAATTAAATATGTATATTAATATCTTATTCTAGTTGTATTTGTTTTAAAATCGAAATATTTTTAACATTTTTTTACGGACAGCTTTGCATTATTATTGCAAAAACCAAATACTGATTAGATGTTGATGCGAAAGCATATTCTTCCTCAAAAGGTCATTTACCTTTTCTATTTTAATGTTATTTACAATTTACCTTGCTGATTCTATAATCTGAAATAACAAAAATACTTCAAAATTCATAATACATTTTAGCAACCAGTAAACCAATCATTAGTAAAATTTATATTTAACACTGATTTGTTTCCTCTAACCAAATCAAACTTTTCTCTATTCCATGAAAAAAAAATACAATACAAATTCATTCAGCATCATTACGATCAAACAATTTTTTTTCTGATGTTTTTATTTAAATTTAGGACATGCGCAGTCACACATTTCACTAACACATAATACAAAATTAGTATAGACAAAACCAAGGACAAAACCACCACAAATAGCTATCTACATTTTG
Organism: Tipula vernalis; assembly: GCA_958295665.1. Taxonomy (NCBI): domain Eukaryota; kingdom Metazoa; phylum Arthropoda; class Insecta; order Diptera; family Tipulidae; genus Tipula; species Tipula vernalis. The sequence goes on from OY282559.1 coordinate 120,235,992, forward strand.
TTATATTAATTATTCGTTCAAGAAAGAAGAAATGATATTTGAAATACATATACATTTGCAACAACAACAATTGATTTTCTCGATCGTATTCCATGAAACAAATTTACAATCGCCTTTTTCATTCATAAACTTAGAAATACTAAACCCAAAACTGTGTTATAATTTCCACACGCTGATACTTTTGTACTACCAAATTTAAAGCTATGCAATATTTAATTATGTCATGTTGATAACAACTTATTTTTATTTAGAAAAATTAAGAACTTGTATTTAAATAAGTTTCTATGTGGAGCTAAATAATATATGTAATTTAAATATGTCCATACATACATATTTATATTTACAAAATACAAATACATATACTTACGCATGTACGCACTACGCAGGCGTACAAATTCTGTTCCATTTTAGAATGAAATTGTAACACAAGGAAGTAAGAAAAACCAAAAACATCTATAATTCCAAGACAAACTATTTTTTGTCATTGTCTGGTAATTACTACTGAAGGTAGTATTGGTGACTAAATCATGACGGCAACGTCGCATATTACTTTACATTTATTTTCATACAAATACATATTTACTTTTTATTTGAACACTCTTGACAAAAATATTGTACCTTTTTGAATTCATTTTTGAATTTAATAAAAAAATTATTAAGATAATTTAAATTTAAAAGGTGTCTTAATATTAAAAATCGAATTGTGTCTTAATATTTTAATATTTAACATGTAGTAAAGCATTAAAATATGTACGCTTATTCGTATTTTTTAACACAATGAAATGTGCCAATTTTTGGTCTAGAGTGTAATAAAAATAGGTTAGGTTAGGTTATACATCTTTTTCCTTATGTCAAAAAATATGTACGACCATTGTTGTTATTGTAATTGGTATTATTTTCCAACACAAAACATACACATAAACAGGATTTGTGTTTAAACGATATTATTAAACGGCGTTGCCGTGATGTATATTGTTGTTGTTTCTTATGTATTTTTTGTTTTTTTTTTCATATTTCATAGCACAAAACCAAAACAAATTAGATTAGTGTTGGTTAGTTTTTTTTATTGAAGGCTTATATGTACACAACTAACACCATGGGCAGTCGTCACTTTGTCCCTTTAAATTTCGTATAGTTCGTCTTGGAATTATAGATGTTTTTGGAAAAACGCTACGTTATTTTGGAATAGTAAAATAAAAATAATAGCTATGTGTTCGAAAGTGATACAAGATAATGATGTATATTTATCCTCTTTTCACCTGGCGCTTTTCAAAAAGTACCAATAATTTTACGATTTTATTTTATATACAACATGGACACATAGAAGATCTCTCTCTGGTATAGTCCTCTGTGCTTTTAGTTTAAATTGAACCAGAAGTATATATATATTTTCATTTATTTTTGTTTTCGCTATCCCTTCCAATATATTTAATGTTTATAGTATATATAAGATATTATGTATTAAAAATGTATAAAAACCGTAAAATGATTGAAATAAAATACAGTCCACTAAATATTATTAAGAGATGAATATCAAAAGTTTTTTATTTACTCCAGAAGTGAAATTATATCATCAGAAATTCCTCTAACCGTCCGCTACCATACCAGGTGACATACATTAGTTCATGTAAATTAAAGATGAAGCAACAAGTTTTCGATTTGTATATTTGTTAAAATCGAAGGATGAAGTCTTTAATTGTTTAAGTTCCTTCATTCCAATGGTACAAAATATGAATAGTTCATGTATTAAATATTTTCGTTTCGATAATGGTACCGAATTTGTTAATGGAAAAGTCAAAAGTTTATTATCAAAAGAAGGTATACAAGTTGAAAATATTGTACCATACACACCAGAACAAAATGGCCGTATTGAACGTGATAATAGAACCATACAAGAATGTGCGAGAACTATTTTAATGGTTTACCGAAACTATTATGGCCGGAAGCAGTACGTACAGCAACATATTTGTTAAATCGTTCAACAAATAGTAAATGCATGGGTAGTACACCATATGAAAAATGGTTCGATCGTAAACCATATTTGGGTCATATAAAAATATTGGTACTGAATGTTATGTGCAAATACCAAAACAGCAAGGTCGAAAAAAGTGGGATCCATAAGCTAAAAGGGTTCATTTGGTTGGATATGAGCCTACGAGTACAATGAAAAATTTCCGTTTGTTTGATTCAAATAGTCGTAAAGTATTTATAAGTTGTGATGTAAAATTTAATGAAATTAAATCCAAAGCTTATGTTGTTCATGATTCATGCGATAATATAGTTAAAGAAGCGGTTAAGCAAGAAACCAAAGAAAATGATGGTAATGCATCATCAACGTGTGAAAATGCAGGAAATAATTTAGAAGACGATGTTGAAGATGATGTAACATTAATTGATAACGATAATCAAAATGGACGCCAAAAAGATCATTATAATTTACGAGAAAGTATTAAACCTCCAGAACGTCTCATTGAACAAGGTAATGTAGCAAATGTGATTGAACCAAAGACACATGAAGAGGCTATTCAATCAAAACAGTGCAATGAGTGGAAGCGTGAGTTACGTTATCGCAACAACATCCTGTATTTAATTTCATTTAAACTAAATTATATTAAATTACTATTTTGTTCCCATCATTTATTATAACGTAAGCTAAATTCTTTAATGATAATTTTATTTGATACATTAATATACAATTCTTAGAATTATAATTATAATTAATTATTTGTTAACGTAGCACTTCTAAATACCATGTAAATCATTTTTCCATATATGATAAGTTAGTTTTACACGAACCTTCTAATAAAGAACATTAAAAATATATTAAATAGTTTTCTTTACCAAGTGATAATACTTAACTGGCGCAGTTGATAGGATTGATATTTTTAAATATCAATATATAAAAATAAAAGTATTTATCGTAAATTTTAAAAATAATATACAAAAATAACAATAATAATATATACATAATATAAAGTAAACCAAAAAGTATATAACAAAATAAAATAATATAATAAAGTAGAAGTATATAAACGTAGATAACGAAAAAGTAAATAAGTGAAAGAGAATAAAATAATTTAAAACAAAAGTGTGTGGAAACTTTTAAACGAAAATTTCGTTTACTGTGATATAAATTGTGAAAATTTTCTATCCTAATCTATATATATATAGAAAAATATCAAGAAAATTTATTCAAGTGCATCGCATAAAAGTGAAAAAAGTAAAAATCATAAACAGAAAATAACTATAGTTGTGGTATTCAATTCACAAAAATTTCAACATCAACGGCATATTGGTGTTTAAATATTATTGACGTCACAACGGGGCGATGAACAACTGGTATTGGGCAATAATCGGCAGTTTGGTCTGGTAAGTCTTATATTTTGTTATATTCGCTATCCTTTATATAGTTATTTCCTTTTATGTTCCCACCTTTTAAAAAACTTGGTAAATTGAAGAATTCGTGTATCACTCAACCAAAACATACCGCGGATTACGGTATAAGTTTAGAACATATTAAAATTAAAAGTAATAATTTAGTATCATTTAAATTAAATTCACTCAAAATGAATCCAGACGCGAATAACGCGATTTTTAATCACTTGCGTATACCCGACGCAATTAAGGATTTACCTCGATTCGAGGGAAATACTAGAAGTCTGTATGACTTTATCGACAATGTCGAAGAAATTCTTAGTTTAATGAAGGATATTGAAGGTACAAGTTACGCTAAAATTATATTAAGGGCAATACGGAATAAGATAGTTGGACCAGCCAACGACGTCTTAAACATGTACGGGACTCCACTGACATGGACTGATATAAAAAATAATTTAACGACTCACTATTCCGATAAAAGAAATGAAACTAGTTTAATTAAAGATTTACATTCTATGACCCAAATAAATGAAACAGTTGAAAGTTTTTATTCTAAAATAATAGATATATATTCTACAATAATAAACCATATTAAAATCCATGAAACAGATAATAACGTTGTTAAATCTAAACAAACACTCTATGAGCAAATGTGTCTAAACACATTCCTATCTGGCCTTAAGGAACCTTTAGGGTCAATCATAAGGGCAATGCGACCCAGTTCACTAGCAGAAGCATTTAGCTATTGTTTGCGAGAACAAAATATCAACTATATGAAAAATAATAAAATTCACATAGTTAATAATCAACCATTCAAACCTCACGGAAATGTTGGTTCAATCTCAAAGCCACAAAATAACCCACATCTGAGACAGAATATTTCATATAACCAAATACCAACTAGGAATATTTCACCTAATTTTAACTTCAGGACACCTTCAAATAATTTTTACAACCAATCTCCAAATAATTTTAATTATCCAAGACCACCTCAAAATTTTAATAATTTTAGAACCCCACAAAATTCCAATCACAAAACCTTTCAACAATATTATAAACCTCAACAATATTCAAACCAGTTTACAAAACCCAATTATCCAAAACCAGAACCAATGGATATATCAAGTGGACATTCAAAATATAGATCCCCTAATCAATATCAAGCAAATAGAACAATTCAACCCACTAACCAGCCAAGATTTGTATCGGAAGAACTATTTAATATTGAAGGCGAATCAAATGATTCTGTGACAGATACAACAGAATTAGATTATTTAGAATCTCAAGAAGATTATTTAGAACCTCAACAAGAAATCGAAATAGACGAGGAAAATTTTCGTTTAATCGCCTCGGAGAACAAATCGGATATTTAGACATAAATAATAATAATACTAATAAAGACCATCTTCTTCCTTACATTCATATTAGGAACGGTAATAAAAATTTAAAATTTCTTATTGACACAGGTAGTTCAAAATCTTTTGTAAACCCAATTTTAATCGACGAAAAAGACTTTATTGTTATTGACCCTATAGAAATTACGACTATATTTAATAAACAGAACATAGACAAAAAACTTGTTATACCTGGACTTAAAGAATTTAGAACAAACGAAAATTTGACCTTTTATCTCTTTAAATTCCATAATTACTTTGACGGATTAATAGGTACAGAAATGATGCAACAATTAAAAATTCGACTCAATTTCATAGACAATTATTTAGAAACTGATACAGTTAAGATCCCATTACTTTCAAAGCCTTGTTTAATGTCAAAAACATATGAAATTCCCCCACACTCTAAATTAATTACACGACTACCAGTAGACTTAGAAAACGGAGACTTCTATTTAAAACCAACTATAATCACGGACGAAATACAAATTTCTGAAGGACTATACCATAGTGACAAATGGTATTCTAACATTGAAATAAAAAATACATCAAACGAACCTAAGACATTTAGGCTAGAACAACCCTTAAAAGTAGAATCAATAGAACAGAAATATTTCGAATTACATAATTATTCAATCGACCAATTTAAAAACCAAATTCTAACTAAATCAAACAGCGACCTACAAAATTTACTAAGACTGGACCACTTGAATGACGAAGAAAAAACTGAACTACTTAAAACTTGCAAAAAACATGAAGACATATTCCTTAAAGACGGTGATCTTTTAACATTCACCAACGAAATTAAACATTCTATTAACACAACAGATGATGTACCAATATACACAAAATCGTACCGTTACCCTGAAATCCACAAAGATGAAATAAAATCACAAATATCTAAAATGTTAGAACAGGGCATTATACAACCCAGTTTCTCACCCTGGTCGTCCCCCATTTGGATCGTACCAAAAAAGGCAGACGCTAGTGGAAAACAAAAATGGCGACTAGTTATAGATTATAGAAAACTGAACGATAAAACAGTAGACGATAGATACCCTCTTCCTAACATCAATGAAATTTTAGATAAACTAGGGAAATGCTTATATTTTAGTACGTTAGATTTAGCTTCCGGATTTCATCAGATTGAAATCAACAAAAGGGACATTCCCAAAACAGCTTTTAGTGTTGACAATGGGCATTACGAATTTATTCGAATGCCTTTCGGCTTAAAAAATGCGCCGTCAACGTTCCAAAGAGTAATGGATAACATTCTAAGGGAATATCAAGGGCGAATTTGTCTGTGTTATATGGACGATATTATAATCTATTCGACCTCCCTACAAGAACATACTGAAAATTTAAGTAAAATATTTCAAAGACTCAGGGAAGCAAACCTAAAAGTCCAATTGGACAAGTGCGAATTCTTACATAAGGAAATTGAATTTTTGGGCCACGTAGTGACACCGGAAGGTGTTAAACCGAACCCTAAGAAGATTAAAGCTGTAAAAGAATTCCCGTTACCCAAAACTGAAAAACAAATTAAAAGTTTTTTAGGGTTACTAGGGTATTATAGAAAGTTCTTAAAAGATTTTGCAAGAATTACAAAACCCCTCACTGAATGCTTACGAAAAGACAAAGGTATTGTTATTGATCAAACCTACTTGGAATGCTTTGAAACCTGCAAAAATTTGTTGTGTAACGACCCATTATTACAATACCCCGATTTCAACAAACCCTTTAACTTAACGACCGATGCTAGCAATTTCGCTCTAGGAGCGGTACTTTCCCAAGGACCAATAGGGTCCGATAAGCCAACGTGTTATGCCAGTAGAACTCTAACAAAAACCGAACAAAATTATAGTACAATTGAGAAGGAGTTATTAGCAATCGTCTGGGCAACGAAATACTTTAGACCGTATTTATACGGTAGGAAATTTAACATCGTAACAGACCATAAACCTTTAGTATGGCTTTTCTCGTTAAAGGAACCAAATTCCAAATTAGTAAGGTGGCGATTGAAATTAGAAGAATTTGACTACAACATACATTATAAAAAGGGGAAAATGAATACAAATGCAGATGCATTATCACGTATAGAAATTAATTTACAAGAAGAAACTAGTTCGAATGATTCAATTATTAATAATGTAGGAGATTTAGAAACCATACATTCTGGAGAGGAAAACTTAGATGAGGGAATACCAATATCTGAAAGATCGTTGAACGAATTCACGTACCAGGTTATACTAGAAAATAGTATAATAGATAAACCAGATATAAAATATAAGATATTATTTAAAACACAAAAAAGATTTATAATACGAAGAAATGACTTCATGAAAGAGGAAGTCATGTTAGAAATATTCAAAAACTATTTTATTCCGAAAAAAATAACAGGAATACTAACAGATGATGAGACCTTTAAACTCGTACAAGCAACATTTTCTAAATATTTTAGTTATTCTAAGATTAAATTAATTAGATGTAATTTTATAGTAAGAGACGTAGTAGAGAGAGATGACCAAGAAGATATAATTAGGAATTACCATATTAAATCCAACCATAGAGGTATACAAGAAACTCTCTTACACTTAAAAAGAGATTATTTCTTTCCAAAAATGAAAAATGTTATTTCTAGTATAATTAACAATTGTGAAATCTGCCAAACCTATAAATATGAAAGAAATGTTAAACAAATAAAATACGAATTAACGGAAACCCCGGATAGACCACTAAAAATATTACACATAGATGTATATGCTTCACATAAAGAAAACTTTCTAACTATAATAGATAAATTTAGTAAATTTTCAAGTGCCTACCATTTAATAGGAAGAAATAGTATTTATATAGTAAAAGCTTTAAAACATTTCATTTCCCACCATGGTATACCCGTGAAAATTATAGCAGACAATGGACAGGAATTTCTCTCAAGTATTTTTAAGGATTTTTTGAAATTATATAACATAGAAATACATTATACTACTGCAAAGAATTCCACAGGGAATTCACCAGTAGAACGTTTCCACTCAACATTAACAGAAATAATCAGAATTATATTTAATCAAGATAAGACCAAATCCATCAACGAAATAATGGACGAAGCAATTATTACATATAATAATGCCATACACTCGACGACCAAATTAACTCCATTCGAGCTACTAAATGGACATTATACCAAATCAAACCCATTAAATTTGGCAAAACAAAACAACGAATCTAGGGAAGATTTCATTAGGAACCATTCTAAAAATTATGATGATTTATGCAGGTTAGCACATAATATTAGCTTAGTAAATAAAACGAGAAACATAGAAAATTTAAATGAAAATAGAGTAGAACCAGAAAATTATGAAGTAGGTGAAGAGATTTATGAATTAGAAAACCGTAGAAATAAGTTAGCACCTAGGTTTATGAAACATATAGTTGTAAGTGATAATAAAGTAACAGTAACGACGGACAAAAGAAAGGTTCATAAGCAAAAGATAAAAAATAAACGCAATACTTAATTTATTTTCAGGACACTTAAACTTCAAAGTACGGTACAGCAAAAAATAGAAATTCATGACTTGAATAACAACAACGGACTTTTACCCCTAAAATTAGGAAATGCAAGAATAATAACGAGTTATTCGAAACTGCTTCACATAATCAACCTAACAGAGTATGACATAAATTTAAATTTAATAACAAGAAATATTGACTACTTTCACAATCAATCAATGAAATATATTGATTTTTTACCTAAACTAAATTTATTACGGAAGAAATGTCACACATTATCAAACGACTTAGATCTAATTCGGCCGAAATACAGAAACAAACGAGGATTTATCAACGGACTTGGAGGAATCATTAAAACAATAACTGGAAATATGGACTACGAAGACCACGTAGAAATTAACACCAAATTAAACAGTTTACAATCAACTCAGAATGAAATTAGTAATCAAATGAAAAATCAAATCTATATTAACACACAAATGTTGAGAAGATTTAACAATATCACAAAACACATAAACAAACAACAGGAGCATTTAGAGAAATACTTGAATAATTTTCATGACAATATAATCGAAAAATTAGATGTTATTGAACGAACCTTGCATATCAATCAATATTTTGAACAAATACTATTCAACATGGACATGTTGAGTGAACATTTGAATGATATTTCCGAATCATTACTTTTAGCCAAACTCGGGATCATATCTAAACATATCTTACACCCAACCGAAATCAATTACGTTTCCGTTATGTTAAGAGAACAAAGTGTTAATGTTTTTTCCGACGAAAACATTTACGAATTCCTCGAACTTCAAGCTTACTATAACCATACTAATATAATTTTTATTATTAAAATACCAATATTTCACCCAAATTCATTTTCTTTTTACCATTTAAAAGAATTACCAATTAACAATTCCTACACTATCCAAATTAAAACCCCGTTCCTTTTATTAAGTGAATATTTTCAACAATATGTGAATAAACCATGCCTCACCATCGAAAAGATAAGATATTGCCAAAAAGAATCCATTCAACCGAACACAGTAAATGGATGCGTCCCAAATATCATCAATAATCAACCAGCAAATTGCACCTTAATAACCAATACAGACATCGGTGACACAATAGAAATGTTTGAACCCGAACACCTGCTTATCATATCGCAAAATGAAGTTGCTATAGAAACATCGTGTGGTACCAACATAAAACACAAATCATTGAAAGGAATATTATTAATTCATTTCAAAAACTGTTCAATTTCCATAAATGGCTTCGAATACAAAAGCAGAACTCCAATATATTGGGACACGATAGAAATAATTTCAACAATATACAACGACATTCAACATCTTGAGATAGTTGAAAAACCCAACTTTCAAAAACTGAATAATTGGACATTGGAAAATTTGAAGGAAATAATTGTATTGAAACAGACCACTAATGAATCATTTAAATCTTTAATTGCAGGATTTACTATTCTTCTAATAATCATATTTTATATAATTTATAAGATTGTCAACCAATTCAATTTAATGCAATGTAGGAAGAATCCAATCCAGCAAGATGAACCCACGATTACAGCTACAACCAATGACACCACAAACCCAGCGACCTTATGGCCGTCGCTTCACTCTTAGAGGGGAGGAGTTACGTTATCGCAACAACATCCTGTATTTAATTTCATTTAAACTAAATTATATTAAATTACTATTTTGTTCCCATCATTTATTATAACGTAAGCTAAATTCTTTAATGATAATTTTATTTGATACATTAATATACAATTCTTAGAATTATAATTATAATTAATTATTTGTTAACGTAGCACTTCTAAATACCATGTAAATCATTTTTCCATATATGATAAGTTAGTTTTACACGAACCTTCTAATAAAGAACATTAAAAATATATTAAATAGTTTTCTTTACCAAGTGATAATACTTAACTCGTGCAATAGATGAAGAGTATGAGTCATTAATTCATAACAATACATGGGTTATGGTCGAAAAATCAAAAGACCAAAGTATCATCGATAATTGTTGGATTTTTAAAGTTAAAGAAAAAACTGATGGATCGATTGATCGTTTTAAAAGCACGTTTAGTAGCACGTGGCTTTACGCGACAGTATGGTGTCGATTATGATGAAACGTTCAGTCCTGTGGTAATAAAATTCACATCAATTCGTACTATTTTATCACTAGCTGCAATAAATAAAATGAAGCTAAAGCAGTTTGATTGATGTCAAAACAGCATTTTTAAATGGTGATTTAAAAGAAAATGTTTATATGAGCCAACCAATCGGATATGATGATAATACTGTTCGTGTATGTAAACTAATTAAAAGTTTATATGGTTTAAAACAGGCATCACGTTGTTGGAATCAAAAATTTACAGAGTTTCTACGTAAATTTGGGTTCAAAGTGTGTAAATCCAGATACTTGTATTTTCTACCGGAGTTATTTGAAAAGTATAACAATTACAGCAAAACCTCGTTTAACGTTGATTCACTTTAACGTTATTTCCAATCTCTACATTTTTTTTCTTAGAGAAATTTTTTAAAATAAAAATAAAAATTTTTTTTGGTTCTTTTGTTGGAATTTCCGAGAATTAAAATAAAAATAAAATATATATTTAAAAAAAATAATGTTTTAAATTCATTATTTTTTCGATTTTAGTTAAATAGGGACATCTCCTAATTCAAATACATAATTCAATTACACAAAAAAGAGGTATGAAGAGGAAATATTATTTTTATTTTGAATTACTGTGATTTTTTTCATTAATATGTAAATAAATATTTGAATTTAATAAAATATGTTTTATTCACCTATCTCGTCGTTTTGCAAGAGATCCATGCCTCGTTTAACGTTGATTTGGATTACGTTATTCTGTTTTTTATTGTTGCATTGAATTATATACAGTCCACATTTAGGTTCTACAAAATCTGAGTTATCAACCTATTTCTAAAGTCACGTAGAAAGTGAATAAATTAATACGTGCGTTTTTTTTTTTTGTGTATTCGAGTCAGTTTTTATGTAAACCTTCAAACGAAATACATACATGTAATTAAAATAAAAATAAAAAGTGAGTTTCAATTAACATAAAAATATATTAATATTCGCGGGTTAGGTTAAGCTTAATAAGCCCTAAATCACAAAAATACATTTTGGCCGCATCGAGCCGGATAAAATAATATCATACAACTTTGCGATAACCTACAATCACGTGTAAAATTACGAAACTAAGGTTAGGTTTGGTGAAAATCACAAACGCAGATTACACAAAACACACTGTCACCAAGCTGAGATAACACATTGACAATACAATGCCACAAGATATCGCAACGTTAATTAGAAGACGTGGTGTTCAAAAAGGACGCCTAACACATCACAAAACATTTCTCAATGCCAATGAGAAGAAAACCCGTGCTGAAATTGATATCCGAATCAAGCAAGTACAGGATTGTATTACGCAATACACTGCGATATTTGAGGAGTTATATGAACTATCCGAGTACGACGATGGACACGCGGACGAATTTGTTCAATTTGAAGAGGAGGCTACCGCATGTTTGGGTAAATACTACGAGATGTTAGAATCCCTACCGAAGTGTTCTATTATTGAATCTGAAACAGAGGAAAGTGCGACGAGAGCGGTTAAAGATATGAAGGTAATCACATCCCGTCTAGTTGATCCTAAAATCAAGCATTTTTTGGGAAATTTTGAGGAATGGAGCGCATTTAAGGAAGTGTATATGGCATATATACACACTAAATCGTTCATGCCAAATATAGAAAAATACGTCCATCTTAGAGGTTATGTGCAAGGCGAGGCATTTGATTTGATTAAAAACATTGCATTCACGGATGCGGGATACGAACTCGCTTGGGAAGCTCTGTGCAATCGTTACGGTAACAAGCGGCAAACCGTATCACATCACATCGAGTCATTGCTTAAAATATCGAAAGCAAATAATAAGGTCACGTCTGGTAAGGAATTACAAACAGTGGTAGATGAATGCAACAATCACATTCTGTCCTTAAACGCACTCGACATTTCTACGCAAAACTGGGATTTACTTGTTATTGGAATGGTTCTGCCTCGGTTAGACGATGTTACTCGTGAATTGTGGGAGCGTGAAAGAATTAGCGGAGAATTACCAACATGGGTGGAAATGAGGACTTTCCTGAATTCGCGATGTCGAGTATTGGAGTCAATTTATACCAAAGCAGCCGTTTCTCGTAATACAGCAGGGAGAGACAATTCTAAATCAAACACAATGAAGCAAGAGTCACGTCGGATGTCCAGCAGAAGTTTTGTTACCAACGCATCACAAGTCGCGAAAATTCAATGTTACATATGCAACAAAAGCGACCACTTTTCATCAGCGTGTCCGGATTATCTTCCACTATCCGACAACGACAAATTTTCGAAGATACAAGCTCTTCGTTTATGCTTAAACTGTTTACGCAAAGGTCATATAGCTAAGGAGTGTCGAGCAATGAAGTGTAAAAGGTGCCAAAGAACGCATAATACATCATTGCACGAATTTTACCAAATGCAATCAACAACCTCAACAGTTACAAACACCGCCATGCAACCGTTCTTAAAGTCACAAATCACCGAAGCGACAAGCAACACGATTCAAGTACAGTCGAAAGATCCATTGAGTCAAAATTTTCACATTGCCTCTGTCGATAAAACAGTATTGCTTTCAACAGCACAAATTTACATCACTGGTGCCGATAACCAGGTTCATTTGTATCGTGCACTACTCGATTCGGCGTCAGAAAACAACTTTATTACTGACGAACTATCGAGGAAACTTGGGCTGGTTAAAAAACAACATCATCATAACGTATCTGGTATTGATACAATTTTGGTGAAAACAAAGCATAAGGTAGCGGCAACAGTTAAATCTCGAATCAACAACTATAGTATCAATATGGAATTTTTAGTTATACCAAAAATTACCGACCAGTTGCCAAAACATCGCATACGTCTAGAAAAGATTAAAATGCCGCATGATATACAACTCGCTGACCCGACATTTAATGTACCATCGCCAATTCATATTCTGATTGGTGCTCAATACTTCTTTAATCTTCTTAAGCAACAGCGGATAAAAATAGCGGAAGATTTACCAGCATTGCACGCAACTGAATTTGGGTACATAATTGCCGGTACAGTCGATCAGGAGTCCAGTGATAGTATGAATTTTGCGCTTATGTCATCAACGCACAACCCCGACGACGATCTTCATAGTTTGGTTTCAAAATTTTGAAGTTTAGACAAGGTTACTACAAAAACACATTTATCCGAAGAACAAGCCAAGTGTCAAAATCATTTTGTTGACACGCACATACGCAATTGTAATGGAAGATACGTCGTAAAGCTGCCATTTCGCAAGAACGTCCAAGAACTTGGTGATTCGAAGAATATGGCACTGAATAGATTTCTGTCTGTTGAAAGAAGATTACAACGGAATGAGGATATGAAACGTGAATACGCTAAATTCATCGAAGAATATGTGTCTTTGGGTCATATGTACAAGGTGCCAGACGATAATTCATTATTCACTTGCCACACCACTGCGTTATCAAGCCAAGCAGCACGACCACGAAGTTGAGGGTGGTTTTCGACGCGTCTGCAAAGACTACATCGGGGCTTTCCCTCAACGATATTTTGCTCGATGGACCTAGGACGCAAGATGATTTACTCAACATCATTATACGATTTCGGATTCCAAAGTACGTCTTCGCGGGCGATATCGAGAAGATGTACAGGCAAGTTGAGGTTGCTACCGAGGAAAGGAGATTTCAGAGAATTTTTTATCGAGACTCACCACACACACCAATCGCAACCTACGAACTCGCTACAGTGACATACGGCGTTAAACCAGCAGCATATCTCGCAACAGTCGTCCTCATGCAAATCGGCATTGATGAAGGAGATAAGTTTCCTTTAGGGGCGAAAGCATTACGCGATTTTTACGTGGACAACGTTATGACAGGTAATGAGGACATCGAGTCTCTCATCGAAACGAAAAATCAACTATGTGAGCTGTTGGCCAAGGGTGGAATGCGACTAAGAAAGTTTGTATCAAACTCGTCACGATTTTTGAGTACTATTTCGGCCGAAGACAGAGAGATCGAATCCGATTTGGATCAATTGAATCCAAATACATGTATCCAAGCTTTGGGACTCAAGTGGGATCCGTCAAACGATAAGCTTATGTTTTCGTTCCATAACTTTTGCGACAATAAGCCTGCGACAAAACGTGAAATACTTTCCATTGTTGCTGGTATATTCGATCCACTCGGTCTCGCATCACCAGTCGTTATCAGAGCAAACACATTCTTGCAAAAACTATGGCTTCAGCAAGTTTCATGGGATCAGACGCTGACGCCAGATTTACTCGATCAATTTCACGAATTTTTGATTGATGTTTCATCGATTCACTCAATCAGCATAGACAGATGTATCATATCGAAACAAGCACAAACGCACGAACTGCATGGTTTCGCGGATGCAAGTCAAGTAGCTTACGGTGCTTGCATTTATATTCGAACCATCGATCACAACGATAACATTACAGTCAATTTATTGTGTGCCAAAAGCCGAGTTGCACCTTTAAAGCATCATACCATCCCACGGCTTGAATTGTGTGGAGCACTCTTGCTTAGTCGACTCTACGACAAAGTAATCAACGTCCTGGACCTCAAATTCGACAAAATATGCTTGTGGTTAGATTCGACTATAGTGTTGGCATGGATTAAGACACCTTCATATCAGTTAAAGGAATTTGTTGCGTCACGTATATCCGAGATACAAGAATTCACAAAGGGGATAAGTTGGTACCACGTTGATACTAAAGAAAATATTGCCGATATCATCTCACGTGGATGCTCACTCCGGAGTTTGGCATTCGACAATAACTGGTGGCATGGACCAAATTTTTTGATGACATCATTCGACTATAACCATTATGTACCGAACGTATCGAATGTCGAGGTAATTGAACGAAAACAGCAACAGATTGTGCTCACAACGCAATCAAGATACAATGCCATCGGTGAATTAATACTTCGGCATAGCTCATATCTAAAATTAATACGAATTGTTAGATATTGCGTCAGGTTTATTAATCAAATTATCAAAACTCGCAACATCAAGTTTCCGGACAAAAAGCAAATTTCATCATTCATCGAAAAGAGTACAGCTCTTTTCATACTCGTTCACGTTGTTCAAAGAGATTCGTTTGCCGAGGAAATTAAAGCGTTACGGTCGAAAAAACAAATTTTGCGATCGAGTAGTTAGAAATCGCTTACACCATTCATGGATTCCTTTGGGATCATACGCGTTGGCGGTCGCATCAATCGGAGTAACTTACCATATGAGCAGTGTCATCAAATACTATTACCGCATGCGCATCCATTCACTGACATCATGTTTCGATATTATCACAGTATTGGCTTGCATTGTGGAGCACAATCACTGCTATATCATACGCGACAAACATTCTGGACCATCAAAGGCAAATTAACTGCGAAACGAGCCATAGCAAATTGCGTTACATGTACTCGGCAAAATCCAATGCCATCTCAACAGATTATGGGCGAGCTACCAGCAGACCGAGTGACACCTCACAAAGCATTCATGGTAGTCGGAGTTGATTACTGTGGTCCGTTTATGACTAGAGTTCCAGGTACACGCGCAAAGACCACGTTGAAATCCTACATTGGGGTTTTTGTTTGTTTCAGCACAAAGGCAATCCACCTCGAGGTCATCAGCGACCTGACAACAGAGGGATTCATAGCAACGTTACATCGGTTTATTGCCAGAAGAGGGAAGCCAACATCGATACATAGCGATAATGGGACTAATTTTGTTGGTTCCTGTAATTATTTAAAATCACTCGAGTTATTTTTCAAGTCCGATGATCACCGAACGGCAATCGAGAATTTTAGTGATGATCATAGTATCGCATGGCATTTTATACCACCGCGCTCACCTCATCATGGAGGTTTATGGGAGGCAGGAGTCAAAGCCGTAAAGCACCACCTGCGACGCGTAACGAACGAGCATCCTCTGTCATTTGAAGAACTTTCAACTTTAGCAGCTCGTATAGAAGGATGTGTGGGGGCACACTGTTTTGATTGTACAACACTGCTCGTGATTACGCTGAATGCAAACATCACCGGTTGATAATTTGCTGTCATGACATCACATTTACCGGTTGATGAGTTGCTGTCATAAAAAAAGAAGAATGACATTCATTCGAGTGTTAACGACCAAAGAGTCGAGATAAAATTTAAAATAAAAAATATATATAAATTTGATCAAAAGTTATAAATAAATAAAAGTGATATTCTCTATAAATATAGTAATAAAAGATAACCATAGTGGTGACCACGTGTGTGAACAAGAAACGCACCAAAAAAAAAAAAAAAAAAAAAAAAAAAAAAAATCAACAAGTGGTAATCGTGAACTATAGTACAGCACAAGAACATTCGAGTATATCCTCGTGGCACATGTAATTTTATTACAAACACATACAACAACATAGAAGCGCACCATTCAAAACAACATCTATCGCTTTATTAGAGTTTTATTTAGAGTTATATATTCAATTTATTTATAAAATTGAATCGTGCTAAATTAAAAGAGATATGCCAGACGAAAAACAAGAGGAGACCGTAACTCCTAAAGATAGTAACGGTGCAAAAGCAGATCACGTGAATGCAGTTGCGTCTAGGGTACCAATCCCGGTATTAAAAAAGGATCATGTCGAAACTTGGTTTCTGCAACTCGATCATTGGTTTTATATCAATAATGTTTCGGAAAAAATGAAATTTGGTACAGTGGTTGCTTCGTTGGATGCACACATAGTCAACCAAGTGCATGATGCAGTTAACAATCCACCCCCTACGAATCAATACGAGAATCTGAAAAAAGCGGTGCTTACAGCTTATGCAGAGTCGTCACAAGAACGATTTCAAAAGCTTGTGTCCGGACTCCAGTTAGGGGATCGTCGTCCAAGCCACCTTTTAAATGAGCTTCGCCAAGTGAGTGACACAACGGATGAAAAATTACTCAAGAATTTTTGGTTAAGCCGTTTGCCAGTCCAAGCGAAAACAATAGTGTGTGCTAGCAAGAGTGACTTGGCAGAACTGGCGAGAGTGGCAGATGCAGTTATGGACTCCATGAACTTGTCAGTAAGCCAAATAAATCAGGCATCATTTAATTTATCCACTCAAGAATCGAGTAAACCATCGTTTGACCAGCACCAAATTCAGCATCAATTAGAAGAGTTAACCCGTCAAGTGCAACAGCTTTCTGTTGGATATTCGTCGCCTTATTTAAATCGTTCAAGATCAAAGTCACGGGACCGCAATCAATTTCGGAGGCAAAACAGATCGCCTTCAAAACAACCAACTACATGCTGGTATCATCGGCAGTATGGAATGTCGGCAAGTAAATGTGTTCAACCATGTAATTTTGGACACCCATTACAAGTAAATATTCCGGAAGCATAGCTAACCGCCCGTACTAACAAGCATAGCACGTCAAACAATTTGTTGCCAAACAACAGCAAAATCATTGGTAACACTTGCAATTCAAAAACCTCAAAACCATCATGCATCAACAACAATGCCGATATAACTCAATCAACATTAAAAACATTATTGCGCAACATAAATATCGTCAATCAACTATGCGTTCACGACAACACGAGCAAAGTCAACTTTTTAATCGACACAGGGGCAGATATTTCGGTGCTCCCACGACACTACGCATTACGTTCAGCTACTCCGTTGTCAAAATTTCTATATGCGGCTAATGGCTCCACGATTCCAATTTTCGGTGAGAAGCGATTACAATTACACTTAGGGCTACGAAGATCACTTCCATGGACATTCACGATTGCAGACGTCAAGCAACCGATAATCGGGTCGGATTTTTTATCGAACTACAACTTACTTGTGGATGTCGCTAACAACAAATTAATCGACAGCGTAACATCAATGGAAACGCGTGGGGTTTCAACTAATATCTGTGGTTTATCAATAAAAACGTACGATATGAAGCACCCATTTGCGACGCTTTTACGTGAATTTTGTGATATAACACGATTTAAAAGCGAGATCATTAGGCCAAATACAAGAGTTACACACCAAATTGAGACAACAGGTCATCCAGTCAGTTCAAAGCCGAGACGCCTTTCTCCAGAAAAGTTTAAAGCAGCGAGATCCGAATTTGAAGAACTAATGAAACAGGGAATTTGTAGACCGTCGAAAAGCAATTGGTCCTCACCCTTACACATGGTTTTAAAAAAAGATGGTTCTTGGAGGCCATGTGGAGACTTTAGAGCTTTGAATGCCATTACAAGGCCCGATAAATATCCGTTGCCGTACATCAACGATTGCGGGCATATTCTCCACGGGAAAACCATTTTTTCAAAAATCGATCTACAGAAGGCGTTTCATCAAGTTCCCATCGATCCAGCGGACGTACATAAGACTGCGATAACAACACCGTTTGGGCTGTTTGAATTCTTGTACATGACGTTTGGTCTGTGCAATGCAGCACAGACATTTCAAAGGTTCATCGCTGAAGTTCTACGAGGTTTAGAATTTGTCTTTGTTTATATTGACGATATCCTGGTTGCATCATCCGATGGTAAAGAACACGAAATTCATTTGCGTAAAGTGTTTCAACGTCTGCGGGAGTTTAACCTGCGCATCAATCCATCGAAATGTGAGTTTGGGAAGTCAATAATAAATTTCCTAGGCTATCATATTTCATCAGCTGGTATTCAACCATTGCCAGAAAAGGTTGAAGCTATTCGACAGTTTAAGCTTCCGACAGTTGCCAAAGAGCTTAAACAATTTTTGGCAATGATAAATTACTACAGAAAGTTTATCCCACATGCCGTCAATCATCAAATGATATTACAGAAAATGATCAAGGGAAATAAGAAAAACGACAAAACACTGCTCATCTGGGATGACGTGACTATTCTGGCATTTAATCAGTGCAAAGATGATTTGTCAACATCAACCTTGCTGTGTCATCCATCACCCGATGCACCATTAGCATTGTCAGTTGATGCTTCAGACAATGCAGTTGGAGCGGTATTGCATCAAATGGTAAACAAACAACCACAACCTCTAGGTTTTTTTTCAAAGAAACTAGACAATACGCAACAAAAGTATAGTACGTACGACCGCGAGCTATTGGCGATTTACTTAGGCGTAAAATATTTCAGATATATGATTGAGGGTAGACAGTGTCGTATATACACTGATCATAAACCATTAGTTTTTGCGTTTCGGCAAAAACTAGACAAAGCTTCTCCGAGGCAAATTCGACACCTCGATTTCGTGGCGCAGTTTTCAACCGATATCCATCATATTTCGGGATCATCAAATGTACCAGCAGATTTTCTATCTCGTATTAATGGGATACATAATAGTACACCGATGAACTACAACGAGCTAGCGGTGGATCAACAATCATGCAGTGAACTGGAGTCACTAGGCAATAATAGTAATTACACATTAAGTCTAAAAACAATTACTATTCCAGGTACCAGTACACCGTTACTTTGTAATATCCACAATGACAAAGTTCGTCCTTACATTACAAAGAAATTTAGAGATGAAGTAATCGGGAGTCTCCACAGTCTTTCACACCCTGGTGTAAGAGGAACCCAACACATGGTCCAGGAGAGATACGTGTGGAAAGGAATGCGCAAGGACTGTCAGACATTTGTAAAAAACTGTTTAGCGTGTCAGCGCTCTAAAACTACAAGGCATAATAAATCAGAAGTTCAAACAACCATGCCACCAAATAATCGATTTGACCACATAAATATCGATTTGATAGGTCCATTACCCCAGTCAGATGAGAATTGTTATTGCCTCACAATAATCGATCGGTACACCAGATGGCCGGAAGCTATCCCAATGCCAAACATGACAGCAGAGACAGTTGCTAGTCATTTAATTTCAGGATGGTTCGCACGTTTTGGTATTCCTAAGAGGATTACAACTGACCAGGGTCGACAGTTTGAGTCTCATTTGTTTCAGGAATTGGCGAGGCTATTAAATATTGACCATTTTAGAACGACGAGCTACCATCCGCAGTCAAATGGGTTAATCGAAAGGTGGCACAGGACCTTAAAATCAGCAATCATGTGTCACCAGACATCTAGTTGGTCTAAAGTTTTGCCAGTGATATTACTCGGCTTGAGATCAACTTATAAGCCGGACATTAAATCTACACCAGCAGAGATGCTTTATGGGCAAACGCTACGACTGCCTGGACAGTTTTTCGAAGACGAGAAGAGAGCAGTTCATCAGTCAGAATTCGTCGGTAATTTCCGCAAGACCATGTCCACCCTAAAGCCAACGCATACTTCGAACCATGACAAAGGTGACGTTTTTCTTCACAAGGACATTTATCAATGCACTCACGTTTTCGTTAGAAATGATTCAGTGCGTACGGCTCTCCAACAACCGTATAACGGGCCTTTTGAGGTTTTAAAGCGGTATGAGAAGTACTTCGTTATTCAACTAAATAGCCGCTCATCAAAAGTCTCAATAGATCGGCTGAAGCCGGCATTTTTTACTGTAGACAGTGAAAGCGGTAAGCCGCCAGGCCAAATAAAACAACAGCAGACGTTAGCGCAACCATTGGATCTGACAGTTGGACAGACTCCAACTCAATTTCAACCAGCTCAAGAAGCAAACGATCAACCAACAGTTAACAAGCCATACACTACAAGATCTGGAAGAACCGTTAAACCTAAAGTCAGGTTTGCATAACATCAACTTCAGGGCCCCTATTTCTGAATACGAATTCGTACAAAAATTGTACGAATACGTGTGATTAGTATTTTTGAATACGAATACGTATAATTCTAATACGAATTCGTGTTGTACGATACGATTGAAAATTTCCCTTATCGGGCAATACGAATTCGAGCAGTTTTTATACGATCATGACCGAGAATATGTTCGGTGTGTATATAGTTATCGAAAGGACGCCAAGTAGCCTAGTAAAATAATTAAATTGTGATATGTAAGTAAATTACCATTAATAATATTAATTTTTATTTTTGAATTTTTGTCAAAAAATATACATACATTAGTAGAACCCCGATTTTTATGTATGATTTTTTTCATTTACTTATTCGCGGTGGTTCATTATTTTTCAAGATTGAATACATATAAATTCGAAAAACTGAAAATAATGATTTTGGCATCAAAAATTATTATTTTTATCTGATTTGAATTTAATTGTTTTCAAACTTCAAAAATAATGAGCCACTGCGAATAAGCACATAAATGCATAAACATATCCGGACTCTACATATTACTAATCTAAATATAAAAGTTTTTGACAAATTAATATCATTACATTATATGTTTTAGGGCAAAAGTTACCAGTTCAAAACAATATGAACTGTTGGTGGCGTTCATGGAAGCGCATCCCGATCTGGCGAAGGGATTTAACAACACTCCAGATGCACGTATTTCATCAAAGACGTTATGGACTGCAATTTCAAATAATTTAAATAGTCATGGGCCTCCAATTCGGAACCATGAAGGCTGGAAAAAAGTATGGAGCGACTATAAATTCCACATTAAAAAGAAACTTAAAATAAACAAACAGAATTTAACAGGAACTGGAGCCGGCCCATCAAAACAGCAGACATTTTCTCCACTAGAAGAATCCGTGATTCGACTAGTGGAATTACGACGGGCTGTGGATGGTACAAATGGTGCTCGCGATTGTGGCGACTCAATTTTAGATGTACCCGCATTGAATAATGGTCCTCCTTCAGTCGAACCAATTCTAGAGTTTAACAGCGAAGAAAATCAATCCACACCAGCCAGAGGCATTCTTGAACCAATCACACCAAATCGGCAAACTACTAATAAAAATAAAAATAGTAAAAGCCAAATTTTAGAAAAGCAAATTATTATTCAAAAACAGTTCCACACTTCAATTTTAGAGCAGCTTAATACTTTAAATACAACCACAACAGATTCAAATAAATCAATGCGCCGTTTGGTTCGATTGAAAGAGAAATCATTTTCTTTGCGGGAAAGGGAAATAAAGTTGAAAGAAAACGAAATGGCGTTACGCGAGAAAGAGTTTAATTTAAACGAAAAGCGGCATTTAGAAGAGCAGAAGATTAAATTAGATGAATTAGAAATCAAGAAAAAAAAATTAGAGCTGCAAGAAGAAACTTTTAGGCATTAGGTATATAATATACATTTGACGATACTGTAAGGTTGAGCAACCATTGATAATATATTTGTGATAATATATTTAAATATATTTATGTAATATATATTACCGTTAATTTAATATAAATGTAAAATGAAATAAAACTAAATATAATAACAATTAATAAAAACTATACTATTGAATTTAAAATATTGTTTCTAATTTCACAAGCTGCAGGGTTTTCAGTTTCATTCGAAGGGTCGATCTCTAACTCTTGCTCTCTAATACTGTCTGTATCCATTTCAAACGGAACTTTAAAGTGACAGCATATATTATGAAGGGTGCAGCACACATTTATTATTTGAGATGCTTTTCGAGGGTTGTAGTGTAGTTCACGGGCTTCTAAAATACACCTAAATCTGCCTTTCAGTAATCCGATTGTGCGTTCTACAATATTTCTTGTTCTTGAATGGTTAGTATTAAAGGCGGCTTCTCTACTGCCTTCATCCGCTGCCCTATATGGCGTTATCAGCCACGGTTCCAAAGGATATCCTGAATCTCCTAATACATAAAAACAAAACCACATTTAGTATACATAAATCATTAGTAAATATAATATTTATTACCTAGAAGCCAATAATTACGGTTGCCGTTGTTGCGTTGTTCTTGTAAATACCGACGATAGCTGCTCAAACTCCATACTAAGGAGTCGTGGGATGCTCCTCCGTACTTTGAGTCAACAGATAGTATCCGCATTGTATGATCGCAAGCCTAAATTTGCAAAATTATTATAAATATAAATATATTAAATATAATTAGGTATTGACAAACTTACTATCATCGTGTTTACACTGTGTTTTCCTTTTCTATTAAAATATAAATGTTCGTTTTCGGTTGGCCGGACTATATTTATATGTGTCCCATCTACACATCCAACAACACCTGGAAATCCCGTTCTATTAAAGAAAAAAGCAGCTGCCGATTGCTTTTCTTCATTGGATTGTCGAAATGAAATCCACTTCGGGCATAATTTGTCTTCAATCACTTGAAGCACCTCACTCATTACAGAGGATATCGATGATTGCGACATAGCTACCAAGAAATCCTGACCGACACTTTTCTGGTAGCTCCCTTGTGCACAGAATCGAAGAGTCGCAGCTATTTTGGAAATGCTAGAAATCGATGTCGATCTGGTACTTTTTATTAGGAATTGGTCAAGTTCCTCCAGCAAATATCTTACAGCTGGTTTGGATAATCTGAACAAATTTATAAATCTAAAAATTAACAAAGATTTATATTTAATTTAGATATTTTACATATAAATATTACATATATGTAGTACATAAATCATTAACTTACTCAGCATCGGAAAGAATAAAAATATCCGACTTATCCCGCAACTGTCGTAGCCGTATCGAATTTGAACATTCAATTTCGTCTTCTGTATCACTCGATGATAAATAAAATGCCACAGAATCCATAACATATAATAGAAAACGTTTCAGTTTTTAATTTTTAAACTAAATAATGCAAAACGTTTCTCTTTTTAATTTTTTTTTATTTACACGAAATGAAAATCAAAACTAAAAATTATGAATCAAACGTCAAAATGAACCAAGTTGAAAATATTTATTATAGGTAGAATCATTTAAAATAAATTTCCCTTATAGCAAGGATACACACCAAAAAATTAAGTACGATCGTATTCAGAAATACCAATTTACATTCGTATCGTATATGAACTTTCGTAACGTGATACGATACGTATCGTATTCAGAAATAGGGGCCCAGAACTCTCCGTTAATTCAGCACTTAGATTACCTTTTTTTTATATTGTAAAATATTTTTGGTAAAAATAAATTATATCGACTTTCAGTCTAGCGGCGGAGTACTGTGGGGGCACACTGTTTTGATTGTACAACACTGCTCGTGATTACGCTGAATGCAAACATCACCGGTTGATAATTTGCTGTCATGACATAACATTTACCGGTTGATGAGTTGCTGTCATAAAAAAAGAAGAATGACATTCATTCGAGTGTTAACGACCAAAGAGTCGAGATAAAATTTAAAATAAAAAATATATATAAATTTGATCAAAAGTTATAAATAAATAAAAGTGATATTCTCTATAAATATAGTAATAAAAGATAACCATAGATGCCTAAACAGTCGACCACTCAGCGTTCTCTCTGATGACCCCAATGACCCGCAGCCGCTGACGCCTGCACATTTTTTAATCGGAAGTGCACTCACACCAATTCACGAGCCAGACATAACACCGAGAAGTATCAATCGACTCCAGAGATGGGACCAGATTCAGCATATGACTCAATCATTCTGGAAAAAATGGTCCATTGAATATTTGCAATCATTACAAAAACGAACAAAATGGAAGTTAGAAATACCAAACCTGCAAGTGGGTCAAGTCGTTCTCATCCATCCTGAGCGAAGTTTTCCAGCCAAATGGATTCTTGGGCTGATCACAGATGTCACTTGTGGTAATGATGGGTTTGTCCGAGTCGTCACGGTGAAGACGAACTCTGGTATTTTCAAACGTAGCATTCACAAAATATGTCCGCTTTTCAAGGAAAATCCACAAAATAATATCTGTTGAAACAAATTTAAATGTTTCAAAGAGGCGCGGCATGTTACGATGAAAACCAAAATTAATTTTCAATACTGTTTTTTATTGTTGAATTGAATTATATACAGTCCACATTTAGGTTCTACAAAATCTGAGTTATCGACCTATTTCTAAAGTCACGTAGAAAGTGAATAAATGAATACGTGCGTTTTTTTTTTTGTGTATTCGAGTCAGTTTTTATGTAAACCTTCAAACGAAATACATACATGTAATTAAAATAAAAATAAAAAGTGAGTTTCAATTAACATAAAAATATATTAATATTCGCGGGTTAGGTTAAGCTTAATAAGCCCTAAATCACAAAAATACACGGGGTATTACTGTATTGCTATTTATGTGGATGATGGTTTAATAGCACATAATGATGAAACCGAGATGAAGAGCGTTATATTGTATCTGCAAGAACATTTTAAAGTTAAGGATTGGTATACAAATCGAACAATCATCAAATGGTTCGATACGCATTCATCAGGAGGCATATATTAATAAAGTGTTGAATCGCTTCAATATGAATGAGTTACACCAGCTGATAGCAATCAAAACTTTGGTGATTTTGTTAACGACGAGAAGAATAAAGATTTTCCATATCGTGAAGCAGTGGGAAGCCTAATGTATTTGGCAGTTGGTACACGCCCAGATATTAGTTATGCTGTAGGTGTTGTCAGTCGTTACTTGGAGAAACCAACTCAAGGTTGTAGCGGCGGATCTAAAATGTAAATTAAATATTTATTTATTCATAAATAACATTTTTAAATCGCGCTACGAATTAACGATAGCAATTTGAATTTTATTTTATGTTTCTAACTACACTATTAATTAGTGGAGATTGGAACCATTTTAGTTTACGCAGTTTACTGCAGATGTATATTATTTTATTACAATTGCTATACATTTTTAGTCTATGTTTTCTCACAGTTTACGTTTATTAGTACTCAGTAAAGCTTTTCATGTGTGAGTGCTATTTTCTTTTGTTGTGTTGACTACACCTTTCATATACTTGGTGTTTCTAATACAAGTGTTTATTTAAAATATTTTTGATACTGTCGTTTCGTTTTGTCACACTGTGCAACAAATTTGACGCGGTTTTTTTATATATACATATACAATGTATATTTTGTTTTTTGGAAACAAAAAAGGAACAAAATTGGTAATTGCGTTCGGATCATTGACTATTAAAGTCGATTTGTTTTTTTTAATAGAAATTAACAAATAGTGGCGTTTAAATAATAAATTTCTAAAATAAGAAAATTTGTTTAAATAATAAAATTTGTGAAATAGCAAGGTTAATTTTGTGAATAAAAATTTGAACATTTATTAAAAATTAAATATAGTTTAGAAGTCCAAACTATAAGTGGTGACCTCGAAAGTCCCTGTTTAGGGCAAATCCGCAACCGCGGATAATTTTTCAAGCATAATACATGCGTAGAATACGCAACAACGCGGAATTGAACGATTTTACAAGTTTTGGTTTTGGAATCTTGATACGGCCTACCGTATCAAGAAAAAAAAACATGTCGTTGATTAGATATATAGCAGTATACAATATATAAGCCGTAATTTAATGAATACTAAATTTTTTCTTCAAATTATATTTTAAATATTTCCGGAATTCATCGCATTAAAAGTTTTGTCGACATTATACATTGGAGTACACACCTTTTAAAACGGGAACACATTACAGTACCGCTTCCCAAAAATCAAACAATTTTGGACAATAATTTTACTGGATAATAAATTTCGTGGGACAGTTATACTGTAGACAGTGAACGGTTCATCGTGGGACAATTATACCGTAGACCGTGAACGGTTCATCGTGGGACAGTGATACCGTAGATAGTGAACGGTTCAGCGTGGGACATTATACCGTGACATTACCCGGTCCAACGAGGATTAAACCGATACACAACTAGGTTCTATAACTGAACTTAAATCAGCTAAGTGTTTAACAGTTTTTTTTCTATAAACAAATAAAGAGTTTTTTTTATTGCAAACACTTAATTTCATATATAAAATTAAAATTTTTAGTTTTTCTTTATAAATTTTAACGTAGCTTCAAGTAAATGTAAATTTAACGCCATTTATTTAATTAATTTTACATTAATTTTTGCGATAAGTTAATCAAAAATCAAAATTTCGTAACGGTACAAAATATTGATGAACGCTAGAATTTTGTAGTGACTCATTTACATATTTTTATTTTTTTTTTTATTTTTTAATTCCCCGGTATAAGAAGAAAACGTTCTCTAATCAATTAATTAACCAATTACAACAATATCGTTCCGACTGTTCCGACGTAACATTTTCACATTGCACCAATTGAACTAGCCGAGCCCCTCCAATTTCTGTGTTGGACGCTAGCACCCAACGATATTCGAGGGCCATCTCGCAGTAGAATCAATTTATATTTCTGTTTATTTTAACACTACGAGCAGATAGTGTTCGCCGTACTGTTCTTTATTTTGACTTGTCACAACTATTTAGCTCGAATTTAACACTGAAAATTTGCCAGTTATCTAAGAAAAATCGTTCTAGATAATAATAGTCAAGTTTCATAGATTCCAATTAGTTTTTGGTACAAAATGCCTGATAATAAACCGGGAAAGTCCGCAGCAGACGCTGACCCAACAAAACAATTGGAACCTACAGATGTCGAAATGCCACAGGCACCAGGCAATGCAGCCTCTATTAATATCAAATTGCAGCCTTTTTGGGTTACGAGCCCGGAGAACTGGTTTCACGCGGCTGAACTGCAGTTTAATTTTTTGAATATAAAAGGTGACAAGGCAAAATTTTTGCACGTGTTGGCTTCTCTGTCGCCAGAGACCAGCGATCTGATTTCAGATTTGCTACGAACACCACCGAAGGATAATTACTACGAAACAATTAAAAAAATTTTACTAGACCGCCTCTCACCTTCGAGTGAAGCCCAATTATGGAAGCTTTTGAGCGGGTTAGATATAGGCGACAGACGTCCCTCCGAATTACTTAGGCATATTCGATCACTCGCGGGTAGTTCCATTAGCGACCAAGTCATTAAGGCTTTATGGATTCGCCGTTTACCAGAAGTCGTAATGTTGGCACTTGTAGCATAACCCGATACATTAACCCCCGATGATCTTGCTAAGACAGGGGATAAGATTCATGAAGCCATGAGTCGAACTCCCAGATTAGCGACTTTAAACAAACCTTCGAGTTCAACCTCCAAACCAACCAATTTGTCGAATATTTCAAATTTTGCTGCTACTTCAAAAAAAAACTCCAGCCAAGTCGAATGGGCGAGACGCGCTGAGGACATTAAAAACCATCGAATCTCGATTGAATTCGTTAGAAGCCCGTATGAATAATCTGTATAATGATATGGGCAGGTCTCGGAGCACTTCAGGGAACTCAAGGTACTATCGTCGAAATTCGTCTTTTGACAATTCTCGACAAAATAAGACTGATAGTAACAATAAACTGACACCCGATAATCCGTAGTGCAAGTTACACCGTCTTTTTGGCCCAAAGGCACATTATAATAAACCACAATGTCGAATGGTAAGAATTTTTTTTTATTATATTTAATTATTAATACATAATTAAATTATTCTTTAAATTTTAATTTATTTTTCATTTTAGCAAAAAAAATAATTGTACTCAATAATGAAATTGTGACTTCGCCCATTACATTTAATAATGGTAATAACATATTTTGAATTTAAGGTTATATATTTTATAATGATTTTTTTTATTTTAAAATTTTTTTTATTTAAAAAGTCAATTATAATGAAGAATATTTAGATACAGAATGGGAAGAGGAAAACCTGCGCAAAGTTGAATATGGTATGTGTTAACTACGAATACTGTGCAAAATTGAATATAATATATGTCATGAATGTGTCATGAATGAGTTATCATGAAGAAGTTAAAAAGTAAAACTAACTTCAAGCATGTCAGATTAATTTGTTAACAACTGAACCATAACCAACTTCATGCTAAATATGATATTAGTTCAGTGTGGTAAGAGATACAAGATGGATGCACGTCACATTCATGGTTATCAAAGTGTGGTTATAAAATAATACTAAATGTTGTAAACTTGAATTATAAACTAATAAATAAATATAAAAACTAAATAATAAAAGTGTATTTAATTAAACAAGATTCACAACATGACATGGCGCAGCCGGATGTTTAATAAATTAAAAGATTAAAAGGTAGAAATAATAACAGAAAAGGGTTGGTGTGCGTGCACGTTAAAAATTTAAGGTTAATCAAAACGGATACTTAGAAAAACAAAAAATTGTGTAAAAAATTTATAAAAATAAAGTGAATACAAATAAAATTAAAGAAAATGAACCAGATAAATAAACCAAATCCATTTCAATTCGATGGAAATATGCACGAAAATTTTGAGAAATGGTTGAGAAAGTTTGAAAATTATTTAACGGCGATAGAGGCAGATGAGAAAAGTGACAAAGTTAAAAAAGCCATATTTTTTAATTTGGTTGGTGATAAAGCAGTCGAAAAGTTTGAAACTCTAAAAATTGAAACGGAAAATAAAGAAAAGTATGAAGAAGTAATAAAAGCATATCAAACTCTATGCAGTAAAAAGAAAAACTCTGAAAGCCTCAACCGTTATATGTTTTTTCAACGAAAGCAAATACAAAGTGAAACTATCTCCGAATACACTCCGAATCACACAACTGCAAAAAATGAGTTTAAATTGCAAATTTGAACAATTGAGAGAAGAATTGATAAAAGATCAAATAATTGGCGGAATCACAAACAACGGGTTGAAACAAAAATTATTAAAGGAGGAAGATATGAATTTAGATAAGTGCATTCGTATATGTCAAACGTCGGAACTAGCTGAAGAACAGATAAAACAATTAAAGCAACCAAAATCATCAGTTGATGTAATTAAAAAACAAACGCATCATAATTCATCAAGAGGAACAAATGAGAGCGGATCTAATCAAACAACATTAAAAAATCGAGATTGCAGCAAATGCGGAAAATATCATGATGTTAATAGATGTCCTGCATTCAACAAGGCGTGTTCGATTTGTAATCGGATTGGTCATTTTCAGGTAAAATGTTACTTTAACCATTACAATAAGTTAAATCAAAATAATAAAACTCAAAATTGTAGTAGAAACGCTAATAACTTCAATAGAAATCAAAATAATTTTAATTACAATAGCCGTAGCAATTCTAGTAATAATGCCAATAAAACTAATAGTAATCAGAAAAGACAAATGCATAGCGTAGATATACAAAATGAAGAGGAATCAATTCAATTTTTAGGATCAGTTAATGTAAAATCAGTTGACACTGTTGGTAGTAATAATGTAAAGGGTTGGCTTGAAAAAATTATTTTATTAGATTTAAATAAAACAATATTATTTAAAATTGATACTGGTGCCGAATGCAACGTAATTAGTTTTGACATTATTGAAAATAGTAATTTAAAGTTAAATAAGTGCATGTCAAAACTGGTAACGTACAATGGCGGTGAATTAAATATAATTGGTACAGTCACATTATTGTCAAAAATAAAAGAATTTACAGAAAATATTACATATTATGTAATTAGAGATAAAACAGTACCAATTTTAGGATTAGAAACAATTGAAAAATTTAATTTAATTAAAAGAATCAACAATATTAATATTGAACAAATGTTCAAAAACTATGAAGATGTATTCAATGGTCTTGGAGAAATATCAAATTTTGAATATGATTTTCAATTAAAACGTGACTACATTCCAAAAATAGAAAACCTTAGAAGTATCCCATTCAAAATTAGAGACAGAATAAAAGAGGAATTAGATAAAATGGAACAAGCCGAAATAATTAGAAAAGTAAGTGAACCTACAGAATTTGTTAGTAATTTAGTAATCATAAAAAAGCCAGATGATAAATTGAGAATATGTCTAGATCCCAAAAACTTGAATGATTGTCTGTTAAGGCAACATCATCCCATGCCAACATTCGACAACATTGCTAGCCGGATGAAAAACGCAAAATTTTACAGCACCTTCGACTGTAAAACGGCGTTTTATCAAGTCAAATTAAGTGAAAGCAGTGAAGTACTCACAACTTTCATTACACCATTTGGGCGGTATTGCTTTAAGCGTATGCCATATGGAATTAAAACGGCTACCGAAATATATCAAAAAAAAATTTAAAGACATTTTTGATGGTATCCCGAACATAGAAATTTATGTGGATGAAATAATCGCATGGTCGGATTCGTATGAAGACCATTATAAAACGTTAAAAAGAATACTAGACAGGGCTAGAGAGTTTAATATAAAATTCAACAGGCAGAAGTGCAAATTTGCACAAAATTCAATAAAATTTTTAGGTCATGTATTTGATAGGAATGGTATACGAATGGATGAGCAAAAGATTAAAGCTATCAAAAACATGCAAGTGCCAAAAGACAAGAAGGGTATTCAACGTTTCTTGGGTACAGTCACATATCTATCAAGATTTATTCCGAACACATCACAGATCACCGAGCCTGTACGAAATTTAATTAAGAAACAAAATGAATTTAAATGGCTAGAAGAACATGAAAGAGCTTTTAATAAATTAAAAGAACATATTACTTCAAACCCAGTATTATCATATTATGATCAGAATGAACATTGTGTAATCAACGTAGATGCAAGTAGTACAGGCGTAGGTGCAGTACTATTACAAAAAGGTAAACCAATAGCGTACAGTTCAAAGTCGTTCACAAATTCACAAAGGAACTGGGCTCAGATTGAAAAGGAATTAAATGCGGTAGTATTTGGGTGTGTAAAATTCCACCAATATGTGGCTGGAAGTAATTTTACAGTAGAAACGGATCACAGTCCGTTAATCTCAATTTCAAAAAAATCATTAGCAGAAGTACCAGTTAGACTACAAAAGATGAAAATGAAACTGCAACCGTATGATTTGAATTTGGTATACAAACCGGGTTCGGAAATGTGGATATCGGATATGCTGTCAAGAGCTCACTTGGAGGAAGAAGAATCTGATCAAGAGATGGATGAAATGTCGATATTAATGATTAATTTTTCAGAAAACATTTCTGATATGAAACTAGAAGAATTAAAAAATGAGTCGAAAATAGATACAGAAATACTAACATTGAGAAATTATATCACACACGAATGGCCGGATAATAAACAAAACATACCTGCAATATTAAAACCGTACCATACATTTAGAGAAACATTGTATGTAGATGAAGAATTGGTGTGGAAAGGAAATAGTGTCGTTGTACCCACGAAATTAAGAAAAGATATATTAACGAACATGCATTATAATCACATGGGAATTCAAAAATCAAAAAATAGAGCACGGCAAATAGTGTTTTGGCCGGGAATGAACAGAGAAATTGAAGAAATGATAGCAAACTGTCCAACATGTATAAATTTTCAAAAGGCCAACGTTAAAGAAGAATTAATGCCAATTGATGTACCAGATGGACCTTGGAAGACAGTAGGAACGGATATATTCTACTTTAAAAATCAAAACTACATAATAGTCGTTGATTATTTTTCAAAATACATAGAAGTATCATCATTAACTGACATGAACAGCTCAACGACAATAAATTCATTAAAGTCAATATTTGCACGGCATGGAATACCATATGAACTACATAGTGATGGAGGTCCGCAGTTCAATTGCAGACAGTTTAAAGAATTTGCGATGAATTATAATTTTAAACATATTATGTCAAGTCCTCATTATCCTCGTAGCAATGGGATGGCCGAACGGCATATTCAAACTCTTAAAAATATCTTAAAGAAGGCAGATTTTGATAATAAGGATCTTTATCTATGCTTGTTAGAATATCGCAATACACCTATATCCAATGAATTAGGGTCTCCAAATGAATTATTATTTGGAAGAACAGTTAGGGGGATTCTACCTCATTTTCAAAAATATAATAATAGCAAATTTAAAAATATTCAACAAAAATTAGAAGATAGACAGTTTTTACAAAAAAAATATTATGATAGGAACGCTAAAAATTTATCAGAATTTAACGTAGGTGATAGAGTAAGAATTAGTAATAAAAATAGGCAGTGGGATACTGCTATTGTTTATCAAAAAACTCCACACCCAAGGCAATACAAAATACTAAGAAATGATAATAAAATATTAACCAGAAACAGGTGTCATTTAAGAAGGAATGGTGGAAATGAAAGATTTGATGTTTCTCAGGACATTGATGAAATGTTAGATAAAAATGTAAAATTTAAGAGTAGTAGTGAACAGATTGATGACACAAGTAACAGTACTGATGTAAATAATCTAAGTAGTAATGATGTTAATTGTAACTTGAATATTGATAAAAATATTGTTGAATTAGACCAAAATATAAGAGAAAATGAAATCAAAAATAATGAATCTGATAGGCCTAAGAGGACAATAAGAAAACCGAGCTATTTGAATGATTACATTCAATATAAAATTTAAAAAAAAAAAAATCAATGCTTATGATTTAAGATAATATAATGTAATTATGTAACTACTGAATTATTACATCTTATTAAATATATAAAAAAAAAAAAAAAAAAAGAGGATGTCATGAATGTGTCATGAATGAGTTATCATGAAGAAGTTAAAAAGTAAAACTAACTTCAAGCATGTCAGATTAATTTGTTAACAACTGAACCATAACCAACTTCATGCTAAATATGATATAGTTCAGTGTGGTAAGAGATACAAGATGGATTCACGTCACATTCATGGTTATCAATGGTGGTTATAAAATAATACTAAATGTTGTAAACTTGAATTATAAACTAATAAATAAATATAAAAATTAAATAATAAAAGTGTATTTAATTAAACAAGATTCACAACATGACAAGTAGTGGATTGTTGCGATGTCTGTAAATTTCCAACTCTTCTAATCGGTTCATATTATTGCCTTTAGGTAGTTTGTGTAAAATTTTCAAATTGTTGTTTATGCCAGTGTATGTGTGTTTTACATTAATAATATGGAGAGAGAAATTGGATCTGATATTCTTGGTTTGAAAAGTTCCAGTGTGTGTATTCCTTATTTCGTGTGTGTGCTCGGAAAAACGCGTTGCAAACGATCGGCCAGTTTGCCCAATGTAAAACTTAGGACAGTCGTTGCATATTAATTTGTAAATGCCACAATCATATTTGTTGTTGTTATGTGATTGTAGTTTCTGTTGTATCTTGTGTTTAGTTGTGTATGCGAGGGTGTAGTTAAATGTATTGAAAATTTTCTGCATTAAGTAGCTGGTGTTAGAGTTGTATTCAACTGGGATATAGTTTTTGTTGTTGTGATCGCTATCTGTGTAGAAAGAAGTTAAGTTACGTAATTGTATTTTGTTTAATATTTTAACATTAAGCCGGTTGATTAAAGTAATATTGAATCCATTTTGTGTAGCGATATGACGTATTGTGTTGAATTCTTCATTGTAATTTTCAATACTCATCGGGATATTGTTGAGTCTATGTAACATGTATTTGTATGCTGCTATTTTAAATTGTGGTGGATGATCTGAAGAATTGTGAATGGTGTGGTCCGTTTGTGTAGGCTTACGGTAGATCTTGAAATTGTGTTTATTATCTGTGTTGGAAATTGTTAAATCCAGGAAGTTAATTGTTTTGTTGGTTTCAATTTCAAGAGTGAATTTAATATTTCTGTGTATGTTGTTGATGTAATTGAGTAGACTGCCCAGTTGTCTGTGTGTGCCTTTGAACAATAATAATGTATCGTCGACATACCTGTACCAGTATAAGATGTTTTTGCTTAAGGGATTGCATTCGTTGTTGATGAATGTCTGCTCAAAATAATTTAAATAAATGTTTGCCAGTGTACCCGATAGTGGGCTTCCCATTGGTAGGCCATCCATTTGTATATAAAAGGAGCTGTTGTGTTGAAAGTAATTTTGTTTTGTTATTACTTCCAGTAACTCAATAACCTCTAAAATTATTCTGTTATCGAAATGATTTTTTAATAATACGTTACGGATGATGGCGATCGTCTCCGTGACCGGTATATTCGTGTACATATTTGTGACATCGAAGGAAGCTAGTTTAGCCCCGTGTGGAATGATGATGGATTGTATTTTGTCCACTAGTTCCATATTGTTTTTGACAGACATATCGTTTTCCAACTTGATGTTACGAGTTAGCCAACTATTAAGAAATTTAGCTATTTTATATGACAGTGAAGTGGTGAAATTAATTGAAAATTATTGAAATAATTTATTGAAAATTACAATGAAGAATTCAACACAATACGTCATATCGCTACACAAAATGGATTCAGTATTACTTTAATCAACCGGCTTAATGTTAAAATATTAAACAAAATACAATTACGTAACTTAACTTCTTTCTACACAGATAGCGATCACAACAACAAAAACTATATCCCAGTTGAATACAACTCTAACACTTAGTGCAGAAAATTTTCAATACATTTAACTACACCCTCGCATACACAACTAAACACAAGATACAACAGAAACTACAATCACATAACAACAACAAATATGATTGTGGCATTTACAAATTAATATGCAACGACTGTCCTAAGTTTTACATTGGGCAAACTGGCCGATCGTTTGCAACGCGTTTTTCCGAGCACACACACGAAATAAGGAATACACACACTGGAACTTTTCAAACCAAGAATATCAGATCCAATTTCTCTCTCCATATTATTAATGAAAAACACACATACACTGACATAAACAACAATTTGAAAATTTTACACAAACTACCTAAAGGCAATAATATGAACCGATTAGAAGAGTTGGAAATTTACAGACATCGCAACAATCCACTACTACTCAACGACAAAATCAATTCCAAAACAAACAAAATTTATGATTTAATACTAAACAATGGATACAATGGATAGAATGGCCGCACTACGTCATGTACTTAACAATAAATAATCATATAATTTTATTTTTTATTTTTTCCTATTTTATTTTTTTGACATTGAATTTAGTGTAGTACATAATGGGATCTGATGAAGGAAGAAATTTCCGAAACTAGTCTCCATAGTAAATAAATTTTTTAAAATTTTTAAAATTATCACTATAAGATATTTTACTACCAATTTGTGTTTTTTTAGAATCGTATAAATTAGAAAATTTTATTTTGCTTGTTTTTTTGTGCTTGTAAATAAAAAATTTTTTTTACCATATATTGTTATAAAAAACATTAATAAATTGTAAAATTTTTAAAAAACCACCGTTTTTTAAACTATAATATACAGTGATAAAAGCCACGGCACCTGATAAAAATGGATAAATGCCATCTTTATAATATACTATAAATATAAAGACAATCTTATAGTAGAAAAAGATTTATTATTTTTCAAGGATAGATTAGTAGTACCCAAAACATTACGTAAAGACATGTTGTATAGATTACATGAAGGTCATCTAGGAATATCCAAAACGAAAGATAGAGCGCAACTATTATTATTTTGGCCAGGTATCAATAATGAAATAGAAAACCTAATTATGGGTGTACAATTTGTGAACAGTACAGGTCCGCAAATGTTAAAGAAACAATACTACAACACGAAATACCGAATCGACCGTTTGAAAAAATTGCATGTGATGTAGCACAGTAAGGAGGAAAAAACTACCTGGTTGTGGTTGATTATTTTTCGAAATGGCTTGTATTGTCGAATTGAATAATAAAACTTCTTCAGAGCTAATAGAAAAATTAAAAATAATATTTTCAGCAATGGGGATACCGAATATTTTAATTGCAGACAACATGCCGTTTGCTAGTTTCGAATTTGCTGAATTTGCTAAAGAGTGGAATTTTAAAATAAATACTAGTTCACCAAACTATCCTAGATCGAATGGGTTAGCGGAAAAAGGGGTGCATACAGCAAAAAGTATTTTACGTAAAAATAAAGATTGGAAGTTAGCATTGTTAGAACTAAGAAATAGTACAATTCCTTCAGTAGGGTTATTACCAGTACAAATTCTAATGAGTCGTAGAACGAGAACGAAAATTCCTATTAAAGAGAGTTTATTATCAACACCATCGCAGGATAAAGTTAGGTCCCAATTAAACATAAAAAACGAAAAAATCGCGAACTATTATAATAAAAATGCTAGAAAAGGAGTTGAGTTTAATATTGGGAAGGATGTAGTGTATAGAAGAAAAGATATTAAAATATTAAGTAATAAGAATAAGAAGGAAACATTGAAATTTATGTTATTGTTAAGTTTAATTAAAAAGGGGAGGTGTTGTATAATGTATTTTGTAGTATAAGAGTTATAGTGAATTATGGAAATATTTATAGTATGATTAATACATGACGTGGCAACACTAAAAGAGAGGAGATTGTAAAAGGGACAAGTGTGGAAGTCGGAGAACGGACGGGTAGAAAGAAACACATGGTGAAAAAGAAATAAAGTGTGTCAAACAAACAAGAATGAGGCCCGTTGCACATTTGAGATAAGCTAAGCTATGCGATGTCAGCTATGTTTTTGTAATATAAACGTTTAAATAGGTCGCTGCACATTTGAACTAAGATGTGCGAGCTATGTTTTTTTGTTTCGAGCGATGCAAACTAACTTAGCTCGAGTTGTGTTTTCCTTACTAACATAAAATATATCGCTCACACATACATTGAGCTTTCCTTATTTTATATTGTTGACGCACATATAAAGTTTTTCATATTTGATTTTGTTTGTCAAACTCAAATAAAACATTGACTATTTCAGTATTTAGTAATAAGGAAGAAACATTCCAATATAATTCAAACAATATTTTATTTCAAATAAATTCGTAAGTCCCAAATATTAAATTAAATATTATCAAACTATATTATAATCTACAAATAATTATCGTATATATATATATTAATATTATTATAAAGGTATAATTGAAGAAAGTAATGTCAACAGAACAACTAGAACGACTAATTGAAAGTGTTCGCAGACATCCTGAACTATATGACACAGATCACAAAGATTATAAATCTGTGAAGTTCAAAGATGAAATTTGGGCGGAAATTGCTCAAGAATGTGAATTTGAAAATGGTACGAAACGCATATTTGTTAAAGCGCTGGTTTGTTTTATATAACCTAATATTACTCGTCTGTATATGGTTACCATACATTTAAATTTATTTTTATTTTACAGCATCTACGGCAAAGAAACAGTGGAAAAATCTTCGAGATTCTCACAGAGAATGTTTAAGAAGGTTAAAAACTAAAAGCGGCCAGGCAGCGAGAAAAGTTAAGAAATGGAGATTTTATGACTCAATGGCATATCTGGAAAAATTCATGAATAAACGAGAATCGCAAAGCAATATAACCGAAATCTCTGACGATTCTCAAATTACCATAGAAGAAAATGGAAGTAGTACACAAAATTGCTTCAAAAATAATAAAAAACATAAAGACGATGAAATTTTAAAATTAATTAAAAGTAATAGAATAAGAAGAGACGAGCAAGCTAGAGTACGAAATGAAATTCGTGAACGAAACAAACCAGCGAACCAAGGTCTTTACAATTTTTTTTTGTCCATGTACGAGAGTGTAGTTCAGTTTCCTCCACATTTACAGCGGCAAGCAAAGAAAGGAGTATTCGACGTAATAAACGATTTGGAGGAAAAGACTGAGAATGAAGCATCTGTAACACCATCATTATCACCAGATTTTATTCATATTTGCTCAACTCCGGAGAGGCTGGATAATGAAATTCCGGCTACAAGTCACATACCATTCAGGGAAGAAAATAAACGCAATACAAGTGTTCGTCAAGGTAAATAAATTATAAGTTCTTTTCGATGTGTAATTAATTTTAGCAATTACTAATATGTATATGTTTCTTGTTTTCTACAGGAGTTTTTGAATTTGTCCCAGTGCCAAATGTATTAACCATCGAGGATAGTTTACC
Source organism: Tipula vernalis (assembly GCA_958295665.1). Lineage (NCBI taxonomy): Eukaryota > Metazoa > Arthropoda > Insecta > Diptera > Tipulidae > Tipula > Tipula vernalis. The sequence continues at coordinate 120,275,089 of OY282559.1, forward strand.
TACCACCCCAACATTCGAGGATGAGGCTTCCTGCTCATACTACAGTTATCAAATGGATAATGACTTAAGTTATTTTTTGAAATTTAAAAAATAACACATTATCAAACTATTTTTACATGTAACTCTCTTGAAATTTACAAAATAAAAAATTAATTTTGTTTAATTATGGTTATTTTATTTATGTAATATTTTGTTATTTTTTTCTGTCGTTTTCAGTTATATAATAAAGTCCCGTGATTTAAAAATTAATATTTTCCTTTTCGGATAGCCTCTATCTGCCATTCAACAGATCCTTCTTCAGAGGTGAAGTACTCTGTAAATCGTTTCCTGATATGAAACGCCTCGTTGGAACTTCTTATATTAGATGATGACAAATGTAGAAGTTGATTATCGGGATCGTCAAAATCTGTTGCATCAAACTCATTTATTTGTTGCTGGATTGCGTTCTGGTTGCGTAAATAATTGTGAAGCACGCAAGTGGCTTTGATTATTTTATCCACTTTTCGTAGACTTGCTTCAAAAGGATTTTTATATATTCTCCATCGTGCACTTAAAATACCAAAGGTACATTCCACTGTTTGACGTGCTCTTGATAATCTATAATTAAAGATTTTACATTCTGTGCCGTGTTTTGTGTGACACCCTGGATATGGTCTCATAAAATTTTTTGTTAGTTGAAACGCTTCATCTCCTATTAAAACAAACGGTAGGGAATTTGGTTCAGAAACAGGTAATTTAAGCAAATTTGTATGAAGTCTTTTGCCAAAATTGCTGTTTGCAAAAATGTTGCCATCACTGAATCGGCCTTGGGAACCAACATCAATAAATGTAAATTTATATGAGGTATATACACCAGCCATGAGGACAATTGAAAACGTTTTCTTGTAGTTAAAGTAAGATGATCCAGAATTAATAGGTTTTCGAATAACTATGTGTTTTCCATCAACCGCCGAAACGCAATTCGGAAATTGCCATCTTCGATAAAATTCGGTAGCCTTTTCACGCCAAAATGCCTCATCTGGCTCTGGTATTTCTAATGGTTGCATTCTCAACCATATAGCATCGCTCACAGTTTCGATGATTTTTCCTACTGTGCTCTCACCAAGTCGAAAATTAAAACTTAAATCGCGGAAAGAACACCCAGTTGAATAATATCTGAAACAGAAATAAAAAAAATTAATACAAAATTATCTATTAATAGATCTAACCCCAGTATTGAATCATTTTTTAATTACCTTAAACAAACAGCTAATTTCTCTCTAGTAGAAATGGACGTTCGAAAAAATGAATGTCCAGGTTCTATGTCCTTCTCGATTATTTTATGGACTTCTTCAAATTGTTTCTTCGTTAATCGCAAATACTTAAAATACTCTACATCTGTTAAATCCGGTAAAAGAGCATGAAATTCGCCGTACGTTACCCGTTTCGTTAAAAAATTAGAGCGCCAACAATTTCTTTTGCGTTTTCTACACAAACTTAGTAACGAATCCGACTCACTATCTAGGAAATATTGCTCATACATTTTTTAATATTAAAGATACAACTTTTCTTATAAAGCGATACACACGATATCTAATTAATTTAAATTAATTTTAAAATTTTACTTCATATTTTGACAGATATGTTTAGAAAAACCATTAACATTATATGTGCGTCAATAACATCAATGTATGTGTGTGAGCGATGTGTAGTTGATATGTGCAACGCAATGAAATAACCGAGCTAAACTAAGATATGCCCAACTATGTTCATAGCTTAGCTTATCTGAAATGTGCAACGGGCCTGAATATCTGTTTTAATTAAGATCATCACGTAATAAAACATCTAGTTTCTGGTGCAGACACCGCAGAAGACGCTGCATCTATAAAAGAAGAATTAATCAAATTATTAGCCACCGGAGGCTTTGAATTAAGAAAATGAACCTCAATTTTTAACTAACCAGGATGAATGGCCTAAAATAAAAAAATTTAGTTCAAAAGATAAAGATCCAGAAGATAGTAAGACACCAATTGTATTAAACGTTGTCATCCCAAACAGCTTCGTCGAACATGTCGAATATTATGATGAACTCCTGCATTTATCGGCAATTGCTCGTCGCTTTTTGATATATTTGTCGAATAAAATTCACGGCATTGAAAATGCATCGTCGAATGATACATTAACCACACAAGAAATTGAAGACGCGTTAATGGGAATAGTTAAATCTGCTCAATCGGAATATCACGCCAAAGAAATCAGACAGTTAAATGACAAAAAGTTTAATTATAAAACAAATCGTTTAAAAATCGCCTTCATGAGGAAGGCCTAATGCGAGTTGGTGGCCAATTAAAAAACTCTGAATTGTTAAGCTTGATTTCCATAAGAAAATCTTACTGACTTGTATATTTTACTGAAAAAGACAGAGGAATTAAGACAATCAATAATTCCATTAGAGTGAAAAAAAGACAGTAATTTTTTTTATAGCAAAATTTTATGGTTATATTTTGACAGATTTTTGTTAACATAACCAATAAATTTTGTAAAATTTTGTTCAATTACAATATAGCTAAGTAGGTATTTAATATAAATAATAATTTTATATTTAATAATTTACTTAATATATATGTATGTCACAAAATTTTCTGTACTTATATTAAATTTATTTGGAGTGTTTTTATACAAACGTCACTTTACACCATAAAAATATCGAAGTGGGGTAAACTTAATTGTTTTTATTGTAATTGCTTCAGTGTGCGAGAAAAATTTTCTATCCTTACACAGTCTGTATGTAGATGTATTGTAAAATACTGAAAAAATATACTTCGCTTCATATTTTTCTTCAGTAAATTATAATTATACACCAGTAAATTATGGTTACATAGCACAGTAAAAACAATATTTTTTAGTACTGAAACAATTTTTTCTCTCTCACACCTCAAGTAAACCTATATTTTTATTTCTCTTTATTTTTACTGATCAAAATACTTTCGTAATGGAAATCAGGCTTTAACATATGACCAAAAGCATCCTTTGTTGTTGCCTACTAATCATCCACTCACAAGTATGACTGTCAAAAAAGAACATCGACGTAACCTTCATGCAGGTCCCCAATGTTTGCAAAGTTTTGTTAGGCCAAAATTCTGGATACCAGGAGGTTTAACCTTTTGCAAACAGATTGTTCGTCATTGCCTCATTTGTTTTCGAAACAAACCGTCATCGATTACACAACTTATGGGACAATTACTAGTAGAACGTATACATCCCAGTCGTCCTTTTGAAAACACTGGAATTGACTATGGCGGTCCATTTAATGTTAACAATAAAATCCGCTCAAATGTTATATGCAAAGCATATCTTGTAATTTTCATTTGCTTTTCATCTAAAGCTACACACATTGAAGTATTTCAAGATGGTCGTTGTTCTAATATATATTCTGATAACGCTACAAATTTTATTGGAGCAAAATCAGAATTGGTCAAACTTCAAGAATTATTTAATACCTCGGGATGACCAAAAGTGGAAATATATTTACGGGTTGGATATGGTGGAATTAATGCTTCTACATTTCTATAAACACTCCCACTTAGAAAAATTAAAGAAAATTATTGCATTGCATAATAATCTTTATATAGACTTATCTGGCGAAAATTTGAAACCGAAATACCACATGTTAATTCATTACCCGACAATAATTGAAATGGCAGGACCTTTAAGGTTATTTTTGTGCAGGAGTTACGACATCCCGGATGTCCAACAACAACAACCCAAGCAACATTTATTTTAAAATCATATTTCATAAATTCCAAATATTTTATATTTTTTTATTTTAAAATCACATTTCCATTATACATGGAAATTCTAAATAGTTTATATAAAATCATATTTCATAAAATCGTATAAATGTTTTTATTAAGAATCTAATCATATTTCAAATTATATTTTCACACAATAAATTGTGTTAACGTAGACAAAACCGTATTTTTTATAGATAATAATTTCCACATTAGATTCAGATTGTATTTGCATTTTGTCGAGGGCATATCGACAAAAATAATACGACTGTAATTCAATCAAACGACCCAAGCGACAAAATTTCAAAATTCGGATTTTGTTGGTAAATTTTTCCCCTTTCTCTCTTCTTCCGATAACTATAGTCAGAACAAAAATAAAAAAATCATAAACATCGTTTTTTACCGTTTTTCTAAACGTCAAATGGCACAAGTTTGCTCTTTCGTTAATTTTCATCTATGCAACCGGCATAACGCATAAAATTTCATACGAATTGGTTGTGATTAGCGGTCATATATTATTAAATTAAAACAGTGCATTTAAAGTAATCCGTAAGTATTTTTAATTTACGTTAATAAATAATAATAGAGGAACTATAATAAATTTGAATTTCGACTAGTTTTGTGTAATTTATAATAGAAATAACTTAATAAAAATTTGTAAATTTCATTTATAATAAAACTTATTAAGAGCACAAGCGACATCCTATACTATGGGAAAATAACGTTTTTAAATTGTTGTTTATCTCAACCAACGTTAAAAGTTAATCATTTTTTTTTTTATTTAAGTGAGTTTAAAGATATGTTTGAATAGTTTCCTAATGGTTTAAGTTATTTTTCTATAGTGGGTGTTCTAGTTTGCAAAATAATTTATCTGACAAATGGCGCTTGTGCCAGGCCGATTTTAGTAATTTTAAAAAGTGCTTTGTTTTATTTGATTGTAAGTTTCCCTATTATTTCATTTTAATTAATGGCTAATACTTTATTTAGAATTTAGAAAGTATGAAATTTAATTTATTGCTTCACACAAGAAATATAAACAATAAATATATGAGCTATCAGTTAAACAATTAGAGTAATATTTTTACTTTATTCAGGACTTGTGCCATTTAGTGTTTCTTTTCGAAAATGGCATCTCGCGGTAAAAGATTCATAGATTTGGTGCGTAAAGCACAAGAAAATAATACCGAAAAAATAGAAAATAGAACTAAAGCTACGTCAGCTGTATTATTTGTAACCATACACAGCGATGGCACACATAAACAAGAAGTTCTTGATGTACAGGTAATTTAACTCTTATAAACGTATAACGATATACATAATAAATTATTACTTGCTTTCAGACTTCGGCAGATCCAAGTCCAAGAGAAGTATGTGGAACTAAATTGGTATTAGCTACCCAAGAAACATCGAATCCCAGTATTAATCATAATGTGAACCCAGGTGCAATAATGCCTCTGGATTTGAATGAGGGGAATAACGTATATACGAGTATACTTCCACAAAGTTTAAACGAAGATGGTCCTTTGATTTTTGAAGCAGATTATTTTAGTAATTCGCAGGTAATTTTTATTTATGTCTAGCTAATTACAAAATATTTCTTTTATACAGATTACGTAATACGATTTCTCCACTTTCAGACACCTAGAAATGGAGAAACTGAAACCGACAAAACAGAAAGTCCCCTTGAAAACGGAACAGAAATATTACTTTTGACCATAAATAGCGATGGCATACAAGAACAAGAAGTTCTTCATGTACAGGTAAATTTAATCCTTATTCTAACATCGAAATAATTTAGGTATACATTTTCATTTGTTTTAATTAAAACGTATACCTAGCGGAATCTCCTTAGGCAATATGGTAAACTTGCCTTTAATTAAAAGCTACTAGTTAATCACAATTTTTTCCGCTTCTAGAGCTGTAACGATCCAAAAGAATTTGAAATATGTGAAACTGACTTGGTGTCAAACCCCAAAGTAGATGTTAATGAATATCCCGTATCAAAAAGTTCTATAGATGAGGAAATCCTTGCTGATTTGTGTCTACCAAGGTTAAACGAAGAGCGCCCTTTGATAAATGAATTCGAGTATTCCAGTAATTCGGATGAAATTAATAATCAAAATACTGTCGGTACATCCAGTCGTAAGAGAAAGAAAGATAAAAGTAACTCGAACACCTTTAAAAGAATTCACGGTCTTGAATACGAAACAAAAAACGGAGAGTCCGTTGCCAAAAAAAAAATGAAACCTAATCCATGTTTAAGACGAAAACATTGCACTAATGAATGTAATTCCATCACTGAGGACGTTCGGACTTATTTATTTAAACAGTTTTGGAGTATTCCTGGGTTGCAAGAAAAACATAAATATATTAATAATTGCATTAGCGTGGGGCCTGTTCAAAGGAAACGAAATAAGATATCAAATTTCCGGAAGATAACAAATACCTACAAGCTTTTTTTGCCAGGTGAGGAATTTGGTAAACCTGTTTGTAAGCAATTTCTGATGAGTACTCTATCAATTACAATTCGCTTTATCAGAACAGTCATAGCGAAATATAAAGATCTTAGTAAATTGAATTTACGACCTGTCGAGAAAAGATCTTATCGGAAATTATCTCCAGATATGCGTATGGCTATTGATACATTTATACAGAGATTGCCAGCGGTACCATCGCATTATTGCCGCGGTTCGAGTTCTCGTAAATACTTGCCATCTGACCTAAAGTCTCTGGCAAATCTTTACACAATGTATAAAAACAAGCAAATAGAACAAAGCAATGATTATATCGAATATGACGCATTTATTAAAATATTTCGGCGCGAATATAATATTGGTATCCACAAACCAAAAAAGGATAAATGTGAAAAATGCGAGAGATGGAAACATACCTTACAAGACGAAAAGGATGAAAAAATACGACACGAATATGACCTTCACTTGAAACAAAAAGAAAACGTAAAGAAAAAATTCCTTCAAGATCAAAAAAATGCGGAGAGCGATTCATCATTACTTGTTGCAAGTTTTGATTTGCAGAAGGTTTTAAATACTCCAATGGGTGACAATATGCTAATGGGATATTATAGAAAATTTGCTACATACAACTTCACGATTTACGAAACATATACCAAAACTGGAACGTGCTATTTATGGAGTGAAAATCACGGCAAAAGGGGGGCAAATGAAATTTGCAGCAATTTGTATAAATTTCTTAAACAAGTGGATGGCAGGGCAAATATTAAAACAATTTCTTTTTACTGTGATAACTGCCCGGGTCAAAATAAGAATCGCCAGATGATTGGGTTTTTGAAATATTTTTCAAAAATTGCAATGAATATAAATAAAATTATACTTACGTTTTTGGTTAGTGGTCACACGTACATGCCTGTGGACTCGATGCATGCAGTAATCGAAAAATCGATTAAAAATAAAACAGTTTGGTCGTTTCGGGAATGGTAAACTATTATAAGAAATGCACGGAAAAAACCGAAACCGTATGATGTCGTTTGCCAAAATTTTTTTGATTTCTACGAGTGGAATGGAATTGTGCCAAAAAATAGTAAAATATTCACTGTTGATAAACCACGTCAAGAAATAAAATTTAAAGATATCCATCAAATCATTTTAACGAGGGATTGTATGAAAATCATAAAAAATGATAACACCGAACATGAGGTGACTTTCCAAACGATCATTAGTGAACCTAAAATTGTTTATAATGGCGAATTACCAATTAATGAAAAAAAATTTAATGTGTGATAAAAAAATCATTCCAAATGAATATACTATGGACTACCTAAATTTAAAGACTAATGAGGCTGTGGCTGATGTCTTATCAGAAACTGACGATGAAGACGAAGTAAGACATTAACAATTTAAAATATTGTACTATTTAACGGCTGGTAGAACAAATTGCCAACAATTTGAGTGGTTATTTTTTTTTAATTTTTTATTTTTTTGTAATTTTTATATTTTTATTTGTTACACTTAATTTTTATTCGTGAAATATTTTACAATATTATAATAAATTGACTGAATTTAAAATAACTTATTTTATTTTTTCAATTCAAATAGTGCAAAATACACCTAATGGCATAAGTGTACGAATATTTAAATCCGTGTAACACAAATGGCATAGGTGCGATACAAGCGACACTATCATAACAGAAGGAAAGTACAAAGGGCACAATCAAATGGCATAAGAGCCAGCTTTCTCCAAAAAAGCTAGAAATATTTATTTTCTTTATAATTCGTAAACGAGATAAATTTAGGTGAAGGTAAGTTTTCAAAATGATTTTTATAGCACTTAACATAAGGAAAAAGATATTTTCTGCTCCAGTTTCCAGGCAAATAGGTTTAACTCAGTATTTCGCTCCTGGTACACAATTTACGTTTTGTCGCTTGTGCCATTTGATTGAATTACAGTCGATATAGTACATCGGTATTAAGTAAATTTAAGTAGATTAAGAAACAATAAAATTATAAATTAAACTAATAAAGATTTACTGAATAAAATTATAAAAAATAATAATAATGAATAAATGTAATAAAATTAATAAAAGTTAAAGTGCAAAAATATAATTGGCGCAGTTGATAGGGTTTCCTATTTCAATAGGATCTCTAGAAGTAAAATTTAATAAATAAAACGTAAAATTTAATAAATAGAAAGTGAAATCTAATAAATAAAAAGTAAAAAGTCAAATCAAGAAAAAAATAATAAAACATTTTAATAAAATTTTTTTTTTGTGTGTTAATAGTAATAAGTTCTCTCAGTCAATTTTTTTTTATCAAATTAAGTGATTAAGAATATTAAAGAAAAAAAATTAAGTGATTAATAAGAAAATAAATGCGAAATTTATAAAGCAATTGTGAGTGAATAAAATACAACGAACAGTCGAATGAAAAACATTGAACTCATTAATAAATATAAAAAGTGCTAAATATTGTGCATTGTATCATTGTGCATCGACATCAAAGTGGTGAAGACATCCGAGAGAATATCGGACAGATAAGCCAAGGATCATGCAGCTGTACTTGTTCTGGTAAGCGACAATATTTTTACAAATTATATTTATTGAGTATATTCATCCCTGTTCATGTCCTTTACATTTAGAATTTTAAATAAGTGCAATAATTCTCATTCGACAGAATCATATAGTTTTAGAGATTTAGTAGATATTAAGTTAAACTACCCAAGTAATTGTACAAAAATGAATGTTAAAGAACAACTAGATCAGCTTAGGATACCAGATGCCATCAAAGACTTACCGCATTTCGACGGTAATAGTCGAACATTATTCGACTTTATAGAAAATGTCGAAGAAATTTTAGCATTAGTGAAAAATTTAGATGGTACGCCAAATGGGAAGATTATTCTTAGGGCGGTTAGGAATAAAGTAATAGGAGAGGCCAATGAAGTGCTAAATATGTATGGCACTCCATTGTAATGGGAAAATATAAAAACTAATCTTGTGAATCATTATAGTGATAAAAGGAACGAGACTAGTTTAGTGAAAGATCTCCATAGACTTAGCCAAGGAGTAGAATCAATTGAATTTTATTATTCAAAAATTATCGATATTTATTCAACAATAATGAATAACATTAAAGTAAACGAAAGAGATCAGAATATATTAAGATCTAAACAAACTTTATATGAAGAGATGTGCAGGAATATATTCGTTTCTGGCATTAGAGAACCTTTAGGGTCCACAGTAAGAGCAATGCGACCCACATCACTGAGTGAAGCTTTTTCATTCTGTTTAAAGGAACAGAACATTAGCTAGCTGAAAACCCCAAATTATAGTAAAATTAACACCCCAATAAGGAAACCATTACATATTAAACCCCTAATTATATCACAACCTAATAACACATATTATAGATCTAATGCACCCATAAACTTACCCAGTTCTTTTCAACCTAGATTTAATCACAATCAATACAATCAATTTACTCCTCAAAGACCTAATTTTCAACCGAATTTTAATACCTTCAGACCTAATTTCCAACCGAACTTTAATACCTTTAGACCCAATTTCAATCAATTAAGACCATATGTGCAAAAACTAGCACCAAATAACTATCCCCAGCCTATGGACACATCGAGTGGTCATTCTAAATTTAAAAACCCAATTAGAAATAATAATAATAATTATAGTAATAATAATAATTTCCTTCGACCAACGGGTCAACCAAGATTTCACGTAGTAGAATTATTTACGTTAGAAAATAATTCTCCAAATAATTCACGAGATGATGGTAATCATCTTAATGAACATAACTCTGAAAATTCATATTATATTAACTATCCAGTTGAAAACAACCCACAAATCGATTTGCAGAGTGAACAATATTGCCCAGTAGAAAACGAAATTGACGATCAGGATTTTCCTTTACCTGCCTTGGAACACAACTCGGATATTTAGACATTAACAAACATCAATCATCTCTTCTACCGTACATATATATAAAAGGGCTAAATAATCAACTTTTTAAATTTTTAATAGATACAGGAAGTAATCCCGACAAACAATTTGTAACCAATACTTTGTCTCGGGAACAATGTTACCGACGGTTGGTAACAAAATTTTGTTGTAATATATATAAAATAAATAAATAAATTTCTTTTTTGTTTTACCATTTTACATGAAAATTCTCTCACTCTCAGCTAATTCTTTTGGGTTAATATTTTATTAATACTAATAACTCTCTTTTGCAGCAAAATGCAAAACAAAAAATGATTTTTTTTCCTTTTTTGTTTTACCTCATGCTCATGCGAGTCATGCATCCAAAAAATTTACATTTCTCATCAACACTCTTCGTCAGTTCAATTTTGTCATTGTGTGAAAATAGTGTTTAAAAGTTGCAAATTTGCAATAGAAAGTTTAAAATTTTGTTTTTTTTAATTGAAGACAAATTAAATACACTTTTCAAGGCCGATATATTATTAATAATAATATACACTGTAAGTACATTTTTTAAAATTAAAAATCAATCATTTTTTGTTAAATTAGAAGGAAAAACCACATTGTTGATTTTCATTCAACACGGTAACTAGAATCAACTTTGTATAACGGTATTTACTGCATACTGATCCCATATTATCGGTAACTTGTCGGTTACATCGAAGAAAAAATAAAACATTTAATGTAAATAATATTACGTCAAGTTATTTAATATTTTTGGTTGTAATTCTAAATTAATCGGTATTTTGTTAGGAATAATATCATTTCAGTATTCAATAATATTTGGATTAGTGGATTTTTGTTATAATTATAATGCCAAAATATAAACCGCTAAATAGGCTTTCAAAGCAATCTATTCGACGCCGACTTAATAGACCTCGCAATCCTATAATTAATAATGAAAATCCCGTATCTGCAAACGATGAAATGATCGGAAATGATGATAGAATGATTATGGAAAATTTACCGATATCAAATTCAACACATCAATTGCTAAATGAGAATAGCGAAGACATCAACCAAATAGATGATGATGACGTAAATTCTACTAATTATTTAAGTGATCTGGACGACGACGATGAGAACACCGATAGCATACAGGATGTTAAATCTTTCCTAAGAAACTGGAGTATAAAACATAATATAACATCAAACGCATTAACGGAAATCTTAAAATTTTTGAACGAAAATGGATTTAGTTATTTACCAAAGGATAGCCGAACCCTTCTTCACACACCGATCAGTAGAGCTGTGTTGCCATGTGAACCGGGGAATATGGTGTACATAGGTGTTGCTAGCGGCTTGGATAGGGTGTTGTTGGATCTGCCGACTTTACCAGAAAAAATTATATTAGATTTTAATATCGATGGCGTTCCAATAAGCAAAAGTAGTCAAAGCTGTTTTTGGTTAATGTTAGGACGTCTCTGTAACGTTTCTCCCGAAAAAATTTTTGTTGTAGGGGTCTATCATGGTTACAGTAAACCAAATATGTTTAACAATTTTCTGCGCCCGCTAATCGACGAACTTAAAATGTTAACGTCATCGGGGTTTGTGTATAAAAACTCAAACATTTTGATAAATATCCGGGCGTTTGTTTGTGACGCTCCTGCTAGGGCCGCTATTTTGGGGATTAAGTCTCACAACGCTTATTTTGGGTGCCCGAAGTGTTGTGAAGAAGGCGAATTTTTAAAAAATCGGATGACATACCCCATAAGCAATGCCAGATTACGCACTGATAAAACTTTTAGAGCTAAAGAAAATGGCAGCCACCATAAAGAAACATCAATTCTAGAAGAATTAAATATTGATATGATCCAACACTTTCCATTAGACTACCTTCACCTAGTTTGCTTAGGAATAGTAAAGAAACTATTAAAAATGTGGACGAGTGGTTTAACATCTGCTTTAATTCCTAACAGAGATCAAATTGCGATTTCTCAAAGGCTCACATCTTTAGCATTAACCCAACCGACAGATTTCCAAAGAAGAATCAGGTCATTATCGGAACTGTCATATTTTAAAGGGTCAGAATTCCGCGTGTTTGTACTATATTCAGGACCATTTGCCTTGAAAAATATATTAACGTTACCTAAATATAACAACTTTTTATTGCTTCACGTAGGTATAATGATTCTTTGTCATCCGATATATTCAAAAACTAAAACTAACATCGCAGAATCAATTTTAAGACAGTTCGTAGCAGGTGTGGCTGAACTATACGGAAACCATAATTTAACATATAATATGCATTGCGTTACACATTTACCTGAAGATGTTAGACAGCATGGGAAGTTAGACGATTGGTCTGCGTTCGGTTTTGAAAGTTACATGTATAATATTAAACGCATGCTTCGAAAACCAAATCAACCTCTGGCACAAATATGTAACCGGATATGCGAATTAAATAACATGTTCGATTCAAAACCTGAAACATTATCTAAAAAATATCCTATATTGAAAAAGAGAGTGACCACTAGTGAAACAACGATAATATACAAAAAAATTATTTTTGCAAACTTCCAAATTGATAATGGAACTAAAAATTGTTATATTTTATTGAAAAATAATGAAATAATCAAATTTGATCACGCAGCCGTCGAACACAATACCATTTTTATGTTTGGAAATCGATTTAAGAATCGGCGAAATTTTTATGAAATTCCTTTAGAATCCAGCAAATTTGATATTTTTGAAACTGATTTATATGAAGACACAGTTGGTTTCTGGAATACCGATCAAATTAAATGCAAGTTATTTGGAATGAAGACACCAAACATTGAGGGTGCACAAACTTATGTTTTTTTTCCGATTATGCATTCTGAAAATTGACGAAATTGAGTCCGATATACTTAAGTTTTTATCGTACCTTATATTTAAGTTTTTTTTAGTTATATATATATTATTGGCATGTTTGATTTTGCATGTTTAGCTTTTCTGTTATACTATATAAGACTGAATGTATTGTAATATTCCTAGAAATATGTATGCTGTTGTCGAAACAACCAACCATCTTGGACAGAAAGAGGTATCCGTGGTGTTGTCCTCGTGGATTAAGGATGAAAAATATATTTACTGGCCGCCTAACCATTATAAAGCTTTAAAAAAAATTATGAATCCTGATGCCAGTTGGACGCTATATCCCTGCGTTGTTTTAAAACAAAATTTATGTAAGTCTGTTAAATTTAATTAAATATTTAATAAAAATGTTTAATAATTTTTTTCTTTTTTATTTTTAGTAACTTATTCGGAAGCCAAAGCTAAAGAAAAATTCTTGTCGGAGAATTCTTGTTCAGAAATAGACGAGGGTTCCATTCGTCTACCATCAAAATTAAATTTTAATACAGAATTTGAAACGTTTCAAACTATAAATAATAATAATCCAATGTTTATAGAGCCACTGATCTCATCTTCCGAAATATGTTTATATAAAATTAATGAAAGCAACGATACAACTACATTCGAGTCTATTGCAGAAGCTGTCAGATCCCCAGTTGTAAAAGAACTACCTCCTCAAACTCCCAATCCTCAAGAAATAAAAAGTGTATCAACGGCGCATATTTCACTAGAGCTAAACTCATTACCACCTGATAAAAAAAGTGAAGATGATTTAGCGGAAAATCTAAATTATATTTGCAACGAAATTAAAAAAATTAGGAAACACTCAAAATGTCAAACGGAATTAATAAAAGAGCAAAATTTAAAATTGGAAGATTTGCGAAAGGAACTGGCTAATACTAATCAGAATATCGAAAATTTCATATCGTCGTCATTATTAACACAACAAAAAATTAAAAAAATTGCAAAAGACAATGAATTTATATACCCGAGCGTTCCATTAAGCACTATGTTATATATGTATTACTATGTTTCTACTGTATTTTGTTATTATATATCTATAGTTATGTATATGAAATGTAAATGTAAATAGCTAAGTAAAAATTTAAATAAAATTAATGTATATGTGTGAGGATGAGTAGGAGAGGAGAAGAATGATGAAATGGAAAGGAGAAGATGAGTTAGTCGGTTTTTGGATTTAATGAAATAAAGACATATTATATATAAAAGTAAAACGCGTGTAATTAATTTTGTGTATACGGTCAAAGATTGTAAAAGTGGCGACGAGAAAAACTAAAAGAATTAAAAAGTGTTATTAAGTGTTTTTGCGAGTTGACAAAATAATAAAACAATGACAAAAGATCAAAATAAAACACATAGTGCCGTATCGACTGATAACGGTACGAACGGTACATCAACGTCAACTAACGGTACTTCAACTTCAACGGGTAACCACAAATTAATTGGAAATATGGCAGAATTTATCCCGGGTGATAATTTTGAAGACTATTTAGAACGAGTTGAAAATTATTTTGCGTTGAACGGAATCAACGACACGGAGTTTAAAAAACAGTTGATGATACATTTTATTGGCGCGGAAGTGTACGCAAAGTTAAAAGATATTGTTGCACCCCAAACCCCAACGAAATTAGGATTCGACGAAATTGTGAATAAATTGAAAGGTTATTACGCAAAACCGACAAATAAAATCACACAACATTTTATTTTCCATCGCAGAAGTCAACATGAGGGGGAAAGCATTAAAGATTTTGGGGTGGAGTTGCAAGCTATTGCAAAAAACTGCGAGTTCGGTGAATTTAGTAATATGGCGCTACGAGATCGTTTTGTCGTGGGATTACGAGACAGCGCATTGCAAGAGATGCTTCTTAACGAAGCTACGAAATATACAGATTTAGAAGTAATGACGTTTGAAAAGGCGGTAACGTTGGCATGCAATTTGGAGACAGTGAAATCAGATGTGGAGAGAATTAACGACAAAAACACGGAAAATATTAGTAAGATGACAGTGAGCAGAAAGAGGTATAAAGGACAAAATGATGATCGTACGGAGCCATACAATTCAAATTCGGGCAATAAGGCGTACAGAAATGATGATGCAGCAACAGGTGAAAAAAGATTTTCTTTACATAATAAGTATAGTTATAATAATAATAATTACGAAAATAGAAATGTAGGTCACGGTAGATTTAATAATAAGAATAGATATAGTAATTTTAAATGTTATTATACAAAAAAAGAATCATTTTCGATTGAAGAAGGTTGTATATTTTATTTAGAAAGAGTAGTGGTTCCAAGGCCCTTAAGGGAAGAAGTGTTACACATGTTACATGGTGATCATTATGGGATAGTGAAAATGAAACAAACGGCTAGGCAATACGTGCATTGGGAGACAATTGATAAGAATATTCAATCATTTGTGGAAGAATGTGAAGTGTGTAATCGTTGCAATAAGTCAAGGCCGAAACAATATCATTCATGGAATGAAACGTATTACCCATTCGAGCGGGTGCATATTGATTTGTTTAGTTTTGCGGGTAAAACTTTTTTGATCTATGTGGATCATTATTCAAAGTATATCGAAGTGAAAATTTTAATTAGAAGTACGGCAGAATCAGTAATTAATGCATTGCAAAATATTTTTAAGTATTTCGGTTTTCCGAAAACAATAGTATCGGATAATGGACCTCCTTTTTGTAGTAAAGAGTTTAAGGATTATTGTAGACGTAGGGGCGTAGAAAGGTTGAATAGTCCACCGTATCGACCAGAGAGTAATGGAGTAGCGGAGCGAGGGGTACAAACGATTAAAAATAGTCTACGGAAGTTGTGTTTGGAAAAGAAGAATATAAACGAAAATAAATGTTTAGTAGATTTGGTTGATCAGATTCTTGTTAATTATAATAATTCTTTTTGTCATGCAATAAACGATTATCCTTACAGTCGAATTTTTAGTTACAAACCTAAAGTAGGAATGGATTTATTGAACCCAAGATTTCAGTCGCAAGAGAATACAAGGAAAATTAAATTAAAGAACAAAAACAATAATTTTAAGGAAAACATAGTTTGTAAGAAACCATTTAATCTTGGATTTCAAGTAAAGCAAGAAATTTGGTATAGAAGTGATCATTTAGGACATTGTAAATGGTATCCAGGGTTTGTGGTAAGACAAAATAGTGCAAGTACATATTATATTAATATCAATGGTAGAATAATGTTGGCTCATTTGGATTGTTTAAGAGCACAAATTAAACATCGAAATAAGTTTATTGATCAAAAAATTGATAGATACGAGAATACTGATACCAGCTCATTACAAAAAGAAACTGTTGAAGCACAAAAAGAAAATTTATTAAGAAGGTCAACTCGTATCAGTAAGCCTATAGAAAGGTTCAGACCTAATCAAAATTAATCAAATGTATTGAAATGTATAAGTCAAATTTTATTTTATTTTTATTTAAGAAGGAGAATGTTATATATGTATTACTATGTTTCTACTGTATTTTGTTATTATATATCTATAGTTATGTATATGAAATGTAAATGTAAATAGCTAAGTAAAAATTTAAATAAAATTAATGTATATGTGTGAGGATGAGTAGGAGAGGAGAAGAATGATGAAATGGAAAGGAGAAGATGAGTTAGTCGGTTTTTGGATTTAATGAAATAAAGACATATTATATATAAAAGTAAAACGCGTGTAATTAATTTTGTGTATACGGTCAAAGATTGTAAAACACTATTGAAGGATTAGATTTACTTAATGCTAAATTAAATCAAAATTATTATATGGAGCAAATGGTAATTATTTACAGTAAATATTTAACTTATAATTTTTTTAACTTTTGTTTTTAACTTTATATAGATTATTCGACTTTATAAATATCGGACTACCAATATCAATAAAAGCGTAAAACAAATGTTCGAACATTTAATTCATTACAAAATTATCAAATTATATTCATGGACTGGACAGTCAGGAATTGCAAAAGGTACTTATACATATTCATATGATGCGTAATAAATTATCAATTTTAGCAATAATATTATATTATTGCTAAAATTGATAATTTTGTATTTTTCACAAATTTTAACATTGTCTACAGAGATTGAAAACGTTTCAATGTAAATGACATGTAATTGTTATATTAATCAATTTTTATAATTTATTTGTTTAATTTTTTTAAATAAAATTGATTAATAAGTTTAAAAACACGCTTCGATAAAAACATAAACGCGATTGGGGTGTCGTTGGGCTAACCACCTACAACGGTTTCTAATACGATATAAGTAGAAGTTTCAGTGAAACTGCTGAGGCTCGCTTTCGGCCCAATTTTTGTATAATATGCACATATTTGTTTGTATAAATAATCAGTTTTTTATCAATTTTATTTTTGAGGTTTTTGTTTATAAGCAACATAGTTAATCAAATTATAGAGTTCAAATATACCAATAGCATTACACAGTCAGTATTAATAATGTTATTATCGATAATATCATTTATGCTGACAGTATCACTACCACACATCGATAATGATAATTCGATATTAAAAAATTCGAATTTTCATCATTACCGTACATCATTACTTTTTTTATCGACATACACGATAATGTCATTCTCGCAAAGTAATGACATTAATTAATACATACTGACCGTGTAAAGACCACTATTATAGGAAAATATTTCGAATTTTTGTATTATTGTAATCATATTTGTGTTTTACTTTTTGCTTATAGGAATTCACAAATTAATATTCATGGATCTTCACAATATAATTCAATTAGCCGAAAATACATTGAATTATTTAAATTTAGATGCTCCGGTAACGACCGATGAAACTAAAAAAGCCATTCAACAATTTTTGAAGCGGTCAACTATTGTAATGACCCGTAGTAGCAAAAAATTAAATTAAATAAACATAAATATTATAATAAATAAATTCAAAATAATTACGTTCAATTTTTTTGTTATTATTTGATTAATTATACATTATTATATGAATTATATCATATAACAATATAATACAAAACATCACAGTCTAGTCAGTTTTTACAACCAATTTGTAGTAGAAATTTTGTAGAACAAAACATTGGTTTCTTTACAGAAAAAAATACCATAATGTATCAGAAAATGTTTACTGTTTGTGTTGTTTAAAGATATCACATAACATGCCACAATAATATAAGTTAATCAAGACCACATATTACTCAAAATGGTACAACATAAAATGTTGGTTACCGTACAGTAACAAACCCTGAGATTTTACCGACGGTAACAATTCGTAAACAGTTCCAAACCATTGTGTGCCAAAAATAGGTAATTTTATGGTAACCGCTCGGGTTCGTTACCAACTCGGTCCCCGGTAACAGCTCAGTTTTTTTTCGGTGTCAAAATTGAAATTGTTTGTCGGGAATAAATCTTTCATTAGACCTAACCTTGTAAATCCGGAACTTATTAAAACTATCGATCCCGTCAAAATTAAAACTGTATTTAATACTCATTCCTTAAATAAGCAGATAATTGTAGAAGGTCTAGATGAATTTAGAACAAAAGAAAAACTTCAATTCCTATTATTCAGTTTTCATAATTACTTCGATGAGCTAATCGGTTTAGAGCTCATGCAACAATTACAAATAAAACTTGATTTTCAAAATTCAACTTTAGAAACCAAAGATGGGATAAGAATTCCATTAATTTTTAAGCCAAATTTTATGTCAAAACCATATAAAATAGAATCTGAAAGCAAATTAATCGCACACTTACCTGTCGATGTACAGAGTGGCGACATTTACAACAACCCAGTGAAAATTAAAGATCAGTTAATAATCCCCGAAGGTATATACCAGTGTAAGAATTGGTATGCATACGTTGAAGTAATCAATTTTTCCAACGTTCCACAAACTTTCATTATTGACCAACCCATAAAAGTCGAATCTCTTAAAAATAATAGTCGAGCTGAAATTCATAATTTCACAGTAAATAATTTCAATAATGACAATAACATTGAAACACCAGATAAAGATATTTTAGACTTAATTCGAATAAATCATTTAAATAACGAAGAAAAAACGACAATAGCCAAATTATGTAAAGATTTCGAAGATATATTCTATAAAGATGGACAAAATTTATCTTTTACCAATCAAATTAAACACTCCATTCAGACAATCGATAATATTCCTATCTATAGTAAATCGTACAGATACCCTTACGTACATAAAGAAGAAGTTCAAAAACAAATTTCGAAGATGCTAGAACAAGGCGTTATAAGGCCAAGTTTCTCGCCATGGTCATCACCGATTTGGATTGTTCCCAAAAAATCAGACGCTAGTGGAAAACAAAAATGGAGACTCGTAATAGACTATAGGAAGCTTAATGAGAAAACAGTAGACGACCGATATCCTCTTCCAAATATAAACGAAATCCTCGATAAACTAGGAAAGTGCATGTATTTTACTACATTAGATTTGGCATCGGGATTTCATCAAATTGAAATCAAATCCGAGGATATACCAAAAACAGCATTCAATGTAGAAAACGGTCATTACGAATTTGTTCGAATGCCGTTTGGTCTAAAGAATGCCCCGTCGACCTTTCAACGGGTCATGGACAATGTTTTGCAAGACCTACAAGGCAAAATTTGCTTGTGTTATATGGATGATATAATCATCTTTTCAACATCACTCCAAGAACATCGAGAAAGTCTTGTAAAAGTATTTACAAAGCTCAGAGAAGCTAATCTTAAAATCCAAACTGATAAATCCGAATTCCTCCATAAGGAGATCTCATTTTTAGGACATTTAGTAACAAGTGAAGGAGTTAAACCTAACCTAGATAAAATAAGAGCAGTAAAAAATGTCCCTTTACCCCGTACAGAAAAAAAAAATTAAATCCTTTTTAGGGTTGTTGAGTTAATACAGGAAATTTATTAAGGATTTCGCCAAAATTACAAAACCGCTGACTGAATGTTTGAGAAAAACAAACAAAATAACTTTAGATTCTAAATACATCGAATGTTTTGAAACATGTAAGAATTTATTGTGCAACGATCCCATACTACAATATCCGGACTTTGCTAAACCTTTTAATTTGACAACAGACGCTAGTAACTTTGCTCTACACGGGGAAAAAAAATTACTAATTTTTTTCCAATATTGTTATGGTATACAAATTATAGCAACGTGTACTTTAGATTATTGAAAAATGTATCATTACCATGGCTGCCTTCCCTATTTCATTAGTATTATATACCATATAGCAATTGTTACTATAATTAGAAAATATTTACTATGTATTATAGGAATTACTGCTACTGCTAAAAATTTCTATATTTTACAGTGTATTGTTTGATATATTATATAGGAATCACTACTACAACTATTATGAACGACTCCAATAACGTATCATAATCCGATGATGTAAAAGGAGAACGCGATATAAATCTCTTTGTGCGTCGTGATCATAACCAGTTGTGACTCTAAAAAGAAAAGTCGTGTTTGTTTATTGTCAAAAAATAACGCAAATAAAATACGTAATTTTCAAAATAATTAGAATTAAAACAAGTCAATTTAAAAGTGATCAACATTACACAAATCGTGTAATTATTATGGAAAACGACAACGAGTTCATCAGTGTATTATTAGAGAGTTGGGGATTGGGAAATTTTTTACACCTTTTTATTGGTAAGTTTTTTCTTATTATGTAATGTGATTTTAAGTAATAAAAAAATGTATTATGGTACCACAATGGGGTTTTATAAATTATAAAAGATATCGGTGTATCACATTGGCTATTAAGTGGTAATGATTTATTGGATTACAAAGCCAAAAAATGAGTGCTTGGTATTAATTTTTAAAGTTATAAAAACACGTGAATTTTTTTTACGGAAAAAGTAATTTACCGTTTAACTTAATGTATTAGTTAGTGTTGGAATGAATTTACATAACTGTAAAAACAGAATTGTTTACACGGTAGATATGTTCCCAATCGTCATCATGTAAAAAAAAAAATCGTGTAAAAACAAGTTTAGATAATTTTATGTTTTGCTGGTTAGATTTATATGTACCGTAAAACGAAGGACGCTGAAAATTTTTTATGACGTGAATTCATTTTCAACATGCATCAAATACACGACATCAATTTTTTTTTTAAATGAATTAATTTCGGGCAGATTTAATTCAGTTTTTAAAATATTGATGTTGCGCATCTAATTCATGTTGAAAATAAACTGCATGTAATGTGTATGCGTACATAAATCTATAAATTACAAGAAGTTTTCTTTTAATAGAACAAGAGTTTACAAGGGAAAGTTTTTCTAACCTACAATACGAATGCCTGGCAGATTTATTTCCTAAAGCTGGCCCTCGCAATCAGTTTTGGGCAAAATATAAGAATCAATTCTTACCTAACCAGGTATACAAATAATATTTTTTAATTAAATTATTGTGATTTAACACCAATTTTTATTTTAAAGGATGTATCACGATGTACAACAATGAGTGTTACGACATTTGAAGATTATGATTCATTAGTTTCTTCAATAACACCAGAACCCAACAACGTAAGTTTCTTTAATTTTTATCATGTCAATTAAAATCTCAATGTGAAAAATTCATTGTGATGCTTCAGGGGGAGGGCCTTTCCCCCCTCATCCTGAAGTGGCAAATGATGAAATATAAATAAATATATATATATATATATATATATATATATATATATATATATATATATATATATATATATATATATATATATATATATATATATATATATATATTTGTAAGAAGATATGTAGAAAACAATTTATTTCAAATTACATAATTCCTTTAACCATTCAATCTTTCATATATCTAGGTATATTCAATTGGTTAATTGTAAAATAACCTCA
Organism: Tipula vernalis; assembly: GCA_958295665.1. Classification (NCBI taxonomy): domain Eukaryota; kingdom Metazoa; phylum Arthropoda; class Insecta; order Diptera; family Tipulidae; genus Tipula; species Tipula vernalis. Next base: position 120,297,063 of record OY282559.1, read on the forward strand.
ACTTTTAATTTTTAATTATCAATTTCAATAATTATATTTTATCATGGAACCGTGAATTAAAATATTTCATTTTATTTTCAGATTGTGCCTATAAATAATATTATTTGTATACTAGATAATAATATCGACAATTATCTTAAATGTGCAAACGGGGTCATTATAGGAAATTATTACGCCAAGCATAAAATATTGGACAACAAAAATCGAAACTCTTTGGCTACATTGATTGTAAATGCAGAGTTTAACAATTTTAGTGACAAACAAAAGTTTGTAATAAGAAGTGGCCGATTTAAGGACTTAGCAACACAAATAGGAACAAGATTTCCAAATGAACCGGAATGTCTATATTTTATTGCGTACAACCCAAACACACGTTCAATTGCAAAGGGAAAATTGTGGGAAACCTACAACTATTTAAAAAAAAAATTACGAATAATAAATAATGATCCTCAACATTCGGCTAACAGTAAAAATACACCCTTGCATATAGAGTCACAAATGGAATTTTTACAAACCCATTTCGAGCCGATCGAAGACCTTATTTCAGCATGGAAAGAGACATTCGACGTCAGACAAAACATGCTTGAGAATCCTACATCTAGCACAAGCATAGATCAATATTTTACCAAATTTTCATTTATGAAGGGACAGTCAGGGAGTAATTTTATTCTACTAGATTTCGAACTCAAGTATAAAGGATTTGAAAACAAGATTTTTGATAACTGGGAAAAAATAACTGCAAAAATTATTCAAATTGCCGATTCAAAAAATTCTCCAGATATACAGTTGGCAAAACAGCAGAAATCCAATGACATTTTGATGTTATGTCTACTACCATATCTATTACCTCACGCTTACCTAAAAAAGACACCAACTAGCAAGAGACTTAAATTAACAAAACATGAAATATTGGAAAATATTTTTATACACGTAAAAGTAAGTATTACATTCCATTCACATAATTAACATAGTATACTCACTTAAAAAATTACTTAACTTTATAGGACGGCAATTTGCTTACTGAAAGTGTTAATATACATATGGAAAAGCTAAAAAAATATAATCTAACATTTCAGCCTACTGTTATATTTGTTGGAGATACGTTAGGTAAATAATAAGCTCCTAGAATTAATTCCGCGTCATCAATTTTTTAAGTAGTTAAAATCCGCGTAAAACCAATTCATTTAAAAAAAAAATTGATGTTGTGGACTCAAAACTCATATTAAAACTATACCTAATTTGGTCATATAAAATTTTCGGTAAAATTAATTCACACAGATCTAATTTGGTCCCCCTAAATAATATTTTTAATCAAAAATAAAATGGGCTCTACTAAATGTTATTATTATTCATTTCAGAAAAAATTATTGGGTCATACGTGATGGTAAATAGTATATTATACCAAACAGAAAGTCCATTGGCAGCTGTGGATTTGTGTTTCAAGGCATTCCAAGTGTTAAATGCGAACTACCCGGAAGGAAGCCAGGTTATATGGCTTTTTATTCAAAAGGCTGTTTATGAATTAATCACCAGGTTCGACCCTGACTTTATAAGTCTCAATTCATTACTTACAGAGATAACCAATTAAAACTTTATAGTTTTTTGTAATATATAATTTAATTGAATTTTAGGTTTTTTAAGTTAAATTTATCTTTATTTATTGAATTTTAATAAATACTAATTTTAAGGTCAATCATAAGTTTGCAACCAACTTATTTAAGTGAAATATATTATTTGACCTCAGTAACTTTTAGTTTCAATTATGTATACATGAGTAATCTAAAATCTTTTGTTGATATTAGTAACACATTTTTGACCATCTACCATGAAAGCCAAAGTGTTAATTGTAATTATTTTTGTCCAAAGTGGAATTGTCTCACCTTGAAACCAAACTTTTTTTTAAATTTGTAGATTTTATGCTTTGTCTTATTTTCATTTTAATGTTAGTTTACGTAACCTAACCGATGCGAACTATTTTTAAAAGGCAAGAAATAACTCCTCAATAATTCTCCAATATTACCATGAAAATCATATTCTCCAATATTAAGTTGGGGATTTTGTTAATATGCTGAGTTTTAGATTTATATCAGTATAAAACTATTCCCCAAATATTGGATTTAAAATAACACCCAAAAAACCATTTTGAAGGAAGATTTAATTTTAAAATATTCTGGAAAATAGAAATTTAATCTCTGGAAAATATAAATCTCTATGTTCCAGAATGACCAATATTCATTTATCAGAATAACATTTTTTTTGAGTATATTTATAAAATAAAAATGAAAATTTGGTGATTTATTTCATTTTTATTTTTGGGATTTATTTAATTTTTTTTTGGGAGTTTTTGCATTTCTTAATCCGGCAATTTCCTGATTATGCAATAAGTGCTCAATAATGGTGACTTATTTAATTTATGATTTGGGAAGTTACTTCATGCAAAGATAAAGCGTGATGAGTAAAATTACTTTAGCAATGCGAAATTATTGTTGCATATTTTATTACCGATAATCATTAGGCAGATTTAACTATTTAAATTTTTATGCAGTGTTTAATGTAATACTATAATATATGTATGTATTTTGCTTAATATCTTTTAGAATGTTGACTGAATAAATCAAAGTTTGAATTTCGAAAAAAAATTATTTAATGCTCCATTTGCGGATATACATATATATTTGAATGGTATGTAACAATAATAAGACATTAATAAAATGATTTTTCAAAAGATCAATTATTTCCTTTGCAGATCTTGTGGTACCATTCAGCAGCCTATTAATTCCAAGAAATCAAATTTTGGAAGAAAAATCTACATCCACAGTTTTCGATTCAAGGATTTGAAGGAAAGACAAGATGAAGTGTTTCAACGAACTTTGTAAAGATCAGTTAAATAATTTTGACCATTATTTAACTCATTTAAATTTATACCATAAATTTGACAATTTGTTGATTTGCAACATATGTGAAAAAGGGCGAAGTTATTCTAATTATGAAAATTTCAGAAAGCACATTCATAAGCACGCCAAAGATTCAGCTGCTGTCGATCCCACAATTGATGCTGTTAAAACTATATCAGGTACAAATATTCCTGCTTCTGCTTCATTCGAAGATTTTCCAATTTTCAATAATGATAACAATTTTAATAATAATCCTGATATATTAAATACTGTAAGAACGGATGGTATTATGGAACAATTAAATTGTAGTCTGATACAAGATTTATATAGCATGAAAAATATTAACAGAAAAGACGTTCAATCAATTATTACTATTTTTTTTCAATATAACACAAATATGTTTTCGCACATCGAAAATGAATTAAAAGTTAACAAAAAAGAAACAGAAACAGATAATATAGCAGTGAATATTATATCACAATTTAAAAAATCGTTTCAAAATATTTCAACAGACCATAAAAGGAGGAAAGAGTTAAGTAAGGTCACTTCGTATATTCAACCCAAAAGTGTCATTATTGGAGAGCGCGTGGATAGCTATAGGCATGAAAATAACCTCTTATTGCAAACTAGAAACGTAGAAGCGACCCTTAATCCAATGAAACCTGTATTGGAAAACTTTTTTCGAACTCCAAATGTGTTTAACTCTGTGATTACTTATCTTAAGAGTTTGGAATTACCAACTTCTGAGATAAGCAGTTTTATTCAAACAAATTTTTGGAAAGAAAAAGTAAATAGGTATAATAAAGAAGATATAGTTTTGCCACTAATTTTATATTTTGATGATTTTGAGACCAACAATGCCTTGGGTTCAAGGGCAGGATTGCAAAATTTAGGATCTGTGTATATTTGTTTGCCATTTATTCCAAAGTCTATTCGGTCAAAGCTTGAAAACATATTCTTAGTTATGTTGTTTCATAGCTTAGACAGAAAAAAGTATGGGAATTCTATATTTCAACCAGTATTAGATGAGCTGAAATATTTAGAAAATACAGGCATTGAGATAAATAAAGCAAAACTTTTTTTCGTAGTCGCAGCATGTGTAGGCGATAATAAAGGGCTTAATGGGATGCTAGGGTTCACAGAATCATTTTCCGCAAACTATTTTTGTAGATTTTGTAAAATGCACAAAAATGAAACCCAAAAGTGTGATAAGCACTGCTCGGATGTTTTGAGAAATAATTTGAATTATTTGGAAGATTTATCAAAAAATAATGTTACGGAAACTGGAATTCTTGAAGAGTGCGTATTTAATCAGCTAGAAAATTTCCATGTAACCGAAAATTTGTCGGTAGATATAATGCATGATATGCTAGAAGGAATCTTAAATTATGAAATAGTATTGATTTTGGATAGTTTTTTAAATATTAACAAATATTTTAAATTGGAACAACTTAATAACAGAATTCAAAATTTTGATTTTAGCGAGTATGAAAATATCAATAAACCCCAATGCATATCAAATGAACATTTAAAAAACCGTAAATTAAAATACTCTTCGTCAGAAACGCTGTATATGGCAAAATTCCTTGGTATGTTGATAGGAGAATTTATTCCAGAAAACGACGAAAAATGGAAAATATTTTTACTTTTGAGACAAATATTAGAAATTGTTCTTCAAGATCATATTGATACTAAAACCATAGAGTACTTAGAACATTTAATTTCTTGGCACCATACATCATTTAGAGAAATTTTTAATTTACCTCTCCGTCCAAAACATCACTTATTGTGCCATTATCCTTATGTCATGAAAAAGATGGGTCCCTTAAAGCAGTTCTGGTGTATGAGATTTGAAGGAAAACATAAAGTTTTAAAAGCTATTGCAAGAAGTACTACTTCTAGAAGAAACATTTGTAAAACCATTTCGCAACGGCTTTCTTTAGCTAATGTAAAATCTGAAGAACATGCAGATCAATATAAATTTGGAAAGAATATTGTTGATGGTACGTTGAAATATTTTGAATCTGTCGTTATCAATAATAAAAAGTATAAAAAAAATAGAATAATTCAATTGAACGGCGAAATCGATAGCTATGAACCAACATTTTTTAAAATAATTGGTTTTCTGCCTAATGACAATAATTGTATAATAATATTAGGGCACAGATTTGAAATAAAATATTTTGATTTTCATAGATATGCGTATGTCGTTGAAGAAAAAAAGGATTTAGAAAAATATACTTTTGATCCTTTTAAAAGCAACGATAATTTTGATATTAGCGTAAATGAAATACATGACAAATCAATTATTTTAAAATTGCAAAACACATTATATATTATTCCTTAAGTAATGTTTTATATTATATTTTAAAATTAAGTTGCTCAATATTGTTTGATATTCAATTTAATTTAATAAAAACGATTTATTTCGAAATTCAAATAAGTGTAATTTATGATCTGCTTATTGGATATGAGAACAATCGCCTGGAATGGTAGGTAAAAGGTACTATTTCTGAATGGAAAAACCATTATAATAAATTGGAAATAGTTTGATACTAAAACAGACCCATCGCTTAATTAGATCATGAAAGTAGCTATATATATGGGTAACACACCTATTTCTCAAAATGGCACATACCAGTGAGCAAAATAATCACTACTAAACTATATTGTTGTGAAAACAAAAGATTTAGCATTTATTATTATATTAAATTACAAACTTTGTTAAAGATATCTGAACGTACCACTTTTAGACATGGTAATCATTGCTTTATATATAGAACTACCCCTTAATTAGATTTTAGTTATTACCATTTGCTAAAATACATTTAATTATTTAAAAAGTAAACATTCCTTTAATTTTAGTAAATTTTATTAATCTATAAGGGTATATTTCCCCGAAAATTTTGTGGCAATTGCTTTACTTATCGTAAATCATTAATTAACAGTTATGAACTACTATTTTCTGTGGTAAATGTGGTCATTTGAAACGTAAACATTCTCTAAATTTTTTGTAAATTTGATTATATTAATGAAAAAATATTTCATGTATTTTATGGTAAGTTTTCCTATTACAGACCGCTATCCCGTGGGCTCCTATATGTTGTGGAAATTATTCCTACAGTTTTTTTTTCCGTGTAGGAGCCGTATTATCTCAAGGACCAATAGGATCCGATAAACCAATTTGCTACGCCAGTAGAACCCTAACTCAAACAGAAACAAACTACAGCACCATAGAAAAGGAACTTCTAGCCATTGTATGGGCTACTAAATACTTCCGACCGTATTTATATGGAAGGAAATTCAAAATCATAACGGATCATAAACCATTGACATGGTTAATGTCACTAAAAGAACCAAATTCGAAGCTAATCCGTTGGAGATTAAAACTCGAAGAATTCGATTACGAAATTGTCTATAAAAAAGGTGTTCAAAATACAAATGCAGATGCATTGTCACGAATAGAAATACATTTAAATGAAACCGATAATTCCACGCAAGAGAACAGTAACGATGAAACAATATCATCAATGAGTTCAACCGAAGAAAATTCAACAAGAGGACTTCCGATATCAAGTAGACCTCTAAATGAATTTACACACCAACTAGTTTTAGAAAGAAATGATAATTTAAACTCAGATATAAAATTAAAAATATTATTTACAAATAAAAGAAGATACACAATAAAACAGAATAATCTAGATAACGAGGACGTTATAACGAATATTATAAAAAATTATACCTTACCAAAAAAAGTAACAGGTATATTTACTGATGATGAAACATTTAAGGTAGTTGAATTAGTATATAATAAATTTTTTAATAACGGTATTTTTAAATTAGTTAGATGTAAGATATTATTAGAAGATGAAAGCAATAGAGAAAAACAAGAAACCATTATTCGAGATTACCATAATAGATCAAATTATCGAGGAATAAACGAAACATGGTTACATTTGAAACGACAATATTATTTTCCCAAAATGAAAACTCTGATAACAAAGATCATTAATAATTGCGATATTTGTGCTAGATTTAAATATGAAAGGAACACAAAACCTTTAAAATTCGAACTAACAGAAACTCCAGCTAAACCTCTGGAAATTTTACACATAGATATTTACTCGGTACATAACGAAACCTTCCTAACCATAATTGATAAATTTAGTAAATTTTCCAGTGCTTATTTACTAAACGGTAGAAATAGTATAAATATTATAAAATCACTAAAACATTTCTTTTCACACCATGGAATCCCCAAAAAAATAATTGTAGACAATGGGGCCGAATTCATTTCAGTAATTTTCCAAGATTTCGTTAAATTATATAACATACAATTACATTGCACCTCAGCCAAGAATTCAACCGGAAATTCTCCCGTAGCGAGATTTCACTCTACAATAACTGAAATCATTAGAATAATCTATAACCAAAATAAAACTAAATCGATAGGAGAAATAATGAATGAAGCCATCATAACATATAATAATTCCATACACTCTACGACTAAGTTGACTCCCTTTGAACTAATATCAGGTCGTATTAACGAACTTAATCCAATAACTACACCAACCAATGTATTAAGTGGACAAGATTATCTTCAAAATCACATTCCCTTATCATTTTTCCAGTAATAAGATCATGTCCTGGTGCCTTTTTCGGGCTTATGCAAGTTTTAATTGTATTCTTAACTTTCTTCCAGTTATACTTTACAAGTTTGTAGGATAAACCATCATCCGTTGACTGGGGTAGCACAAAATAATTATCTTCTTCGTGTGGGACGAATACTGTTGCTAGATGAGCAGCAAAAGCATTGGCTTTTTCTTCATCACTTCTCGCCCAATTTCCAGTTGGTAGTCTAATCGGTGGATTCGAATTTGTTGGCCTTTTTAAATTTTTTGTTGCCTTCCACAAGGAATAATCTGTCCTCTCGGTTGCCGAGAGATCACTTAAGTAGATCTTTACGCGCTGGTTTTCTTCTTCGCTCAAAGCAAATCTTAGGGCCTTAATAGCTCGATTTAATTTCCACTTCAATAACGGTGATTTTGTTTGCTGCCATTGACGGCGAATCTTTCGCTTTTCCTGGATTAGTTCCTGTATATTATGTGACAGTTTATTAACTTTTTCCGAACTACTTATGCCGGGTGTAGCCCTTTTAGCAGATAATGTCATGACATCTTTTAGATTTTCTGCCGCCGCATCAATATCAGCTGGTGTGATCAGAGGAATATTAAGTAGACACTTTTGTTCGACTAACCTCCTATATTGATCCCAATTAGTTTTTTTGTTTGTAAGACGGTTCGGTATTTCGTTCCTTAGGACATCAGTACTCAATGTTACTATTACCGGTGAGTGATCAGAAGACAGATCATAGCAATCAGTGGCCTTAGCATATGTATGTGGAATGCCCTTAGTTACACAAAAGTCAATTAGATCAGGAGTTTTTTTTTTATCCGTGGGCCAGTAAGTTGGGTTACCGGCAGATAAATAATCCAGGGACTGTTCCTCTATGGCATCATAAAGTTGTTTACCTTTCGGCGAAGTTAATCTGGAACCCCAATGAGTATGTTTAGCGTTGTAATCACCGCCCGCAAGAAATTTATTACCCAGCTGGCTGAAATAATCCAAGAACTGGAGTTTTTTTATAGCATGTTTTGGAGGGCAGTACACTGCTGATATGACGCAGTTTCCAGACCACTCCTGCAGACAAATGCTCGTTGATTGTATATGTTCTTTCTCATATTTTGTAAGTTCGTAGTGTTTTAATCTTCGCTTAATCAATACAGCAGTGCCTCCATGTGCTTTACCATCTGGGTTCTTGTTGTCATAAATAGAGTACCCATTAATTTTGAAATAGCTATTTTTGGTGAAGCGTGTTTCTGATATTAACATTATGTCAATATTGTGTTCAGTGAGGAATACATGTACCTCCGATTTATGTTGTGTTAGGCCGTTTGCATTCCATATGGCTATTTTGATGATGGTCATTTTTGGCTTTTTACGACTATCTGCATCAGCGTGCTCATATTCTGCATCATTAGATCCATGGTTCTCTCCATCATCGCCATGAAGCTTTGCATCATATTAGTCAATTTGTTTAAAGCTGTTGTGATGTTTCCCTCTTCACTTGCTTGCACCTTAGGAGCGGTACCTTTGAGAACACTTGCGTATGAAACCCCTTGGTGCACGCTGCCGTTTTCAGTTGCGCACTGATTTTCATTTCGAGCGTTTCTGTTTACAATTTCTGGCCGTGCTTCTTTTCTAACTGAAGAATGAAGATTAAGGATTCGCTGCTCTGCTCGCTGCTTTGGATTTATTCTCCTTTTCAATTCCAGATAAATTGGACACCCTCTATAATTAGCTGTGTGACTTCCATCGCAGTTGCTGCATTTTCTCACTGATGCTTCATTTTTTGCTTTATTGCTAACCTTTGAATTATGGAGTTCACCACATATAACACAAACATCGTTCAAAGTGCAATAGGCTCTAGTGTGGCCATATTCTTGGCACTTAACGCATTGTACCGGCCCATTTCTTTTCCTGGGTTCCTCAATGGTAACCCTTCTGTGCAATAGATATTTTAGGTCAAATATTGCATGGTTGCCTTTAACCTTTTTATTGTCTGGTTCTAATTCCAGACGAAACAATGGCTGAGGAACCTTCTCCCGATTAAAAATATTGGTAATAGTTTTGCACTGGAAACCTTTTTCAGTGAGAGCAGCTTGAATTTCGTTTGCATCCACGTAACTCTCTATTCCTTTTAACACAACAACCAATCCTTTTTGGCTCTTTAATTGATACGTGTAGTAATGTTTACCAACTTGGTCGAAATGTTTAATTAACGCTCTGTAAGCATCAGCATTGAGCGGTTGAATTTTTGTTTCTTTTATATTTCCTCTTTTGATCCCGGAAATATAAAATGCACCTTCAGTGATAAACTCGATCGTTTTAGCAAGTTCTCTATTTGATTCTTCCCTCAAATAGATTGGTGGTGGCTTCTCAGCTTTTGAAGTTTTTTCGGGCGGCGGCTCGTCAACAACCAAGCAAGAATACCTATTACCATGCGTTAATTCAACGCTAGCTAGCTTAGTGAATTTATTCGCGCTTGCACTGGCCGCTGATCTAGGGCTTCTTCTTCGTTTTGATGTGACAGTAATATACCGGTCTATTCCCGTTTGCACTAAACACTGACCTACATCGCTGTTTATTTTATTGTCATCTGATGTCGATGCACTTTCATTGTTTTTTTTATTGTCAATATTTGGCGACGATGCACTTTTATTTTCGTTATGGTTCAACACACCAATGTTATTTAAATTAATAATTTCACTTTGATTTAAATTGCCTGGTAAGGTAATTTTTTGAACATTTAAAGTTTGTTGTCGCTTTGGACTATGCTGCACTTTTGTATTTTTATTAAAAATATCTGAGGTCGTGACGTTCGGTGGCAAATCGCTTGCGGACATCGCTGTCTGCTGATTTTGCCCAGCCTTTTTTACTTGAGGCGGAGATGAGAACATCACGATTTCACTTATTTTTCACATCACAATATTTTTAAAAGAAAAAAAAAGATTTAAACTGCTGATTCAACTTTTCACACAAGTAATAAGTAAATTATTTAAATGTTTACTCGGTGGTAGCAAAATTGCAACTGTGCCGGATAAATGCATAAAACTAATAACATTTGTATTCAACGCGGTCATGCGAACCAGTTATATTCCTCAAAAATGGAAGATATCTTTGATCACAATGATACATAAGCCAGGGAAAAAAGAAACGCAAATCTCATCATATCGTCCAATAAGCATGCTGCCCACAATCTCAAAGCTATTTGAAAAAATGTTACTAATGAAATTGAAACCAATATTAGAAGAACGGCGCGTTATTCCAGACCATCAATTTGGGTTCCGAAACCAACATGGTACTACAGAGCAAGTACACAGGATTGTAAATGCAATCAAAATCACCTTCGAGGAAAAGAAATATTGTGCTGCTGCCTTTTTGGATATCGCCCAAGCTTTTGATAAAGTTTGGCACGATGGACTAATTTACAAAATTAAGGAGCTTCTACCGAAAAAATTTCACTCAGTTCTGGGAAACTATCTTCTTCAAAGGCAATACATGGTCAAACAAAACAGTGCAACTACTTGCTTAAATGATATTAATGCAGGTGTCCCGCAAGGTAGCGTTCTAGGACCAATATTATACTTATTGTACACAGCTGATATACCTGTAACCAACAAAGTGATAATATCAACATTTGCCGATGACACTGCCATCCTGGTGTCTCACACTAATCCTGAAATTGCCTCAAAGGAATTACAGAATCATTTAAACAAGGTCGCGGACTGGCTAAAGGCATGGCGAATAAAAGTGAACGAAAACAAATCAACTCACGTCACATTCACGCTAAACAAACGCACCTGCCCACCAGTGAAATTAAACGATAAAAATATTCCTCAACAAACGAAGGTAAAATACTTAGGTTTGCATCTGGATAGAAGGTTAACGTGGAAAAATCATATTGAAACAAAGCGCAACCAAATAAAAATTACATTTTCCAAAATGTATTGGCTGATGGGAAGAAAATCTCAGTTGTCATTAGCCAATAAAGTTTTACTGTACAAATCAATAATCAAACCCATATGGACTTATGGTATTCAGTTATGGGGATCCACCAGCGGTTCAAACAGAGAACTCCTGCAACGAACCCAAGCGAAAATACTTCGCAGTATCACCAATGCTCCTTGGTACATTCGAAATAGTAATATACATCACGACCTTGGGATTAAAACCGTTAAAGAAACAATTAAAGAATTCAGTTCGAAATATTATTCAAAACTAGAAGCACATCCCAACGAATTGGCCAGGGAGATACTAAAACAGCCGCGATTTAGGCGTCTGAGAAGAACAGATCCACTCGAACTAATGAACCTGTGAACCTGTAAATTTAATTCGATATACACATATAAGTGTAGTCTAAATTAATTAAATTGTGAGCCCTAACAATAAGTATTAACATTGGTTAAGACTTAAAATATGTAATAATTTTTAGCTTAAGATTTGATTACTTCTTGTTAGTTTCTTATGTTGAAAGATTCAAGAATAAAGCCATTGGCAACATTTAAAAAAAAAAAAAAAAAAAAAATCACATTAAAAATTACGAAAACCTAACCAAACTTGTTCATGATAGGAATTTGGAAACGAAACAGAAAATAATAAACAAATTAAATAAAAACCGTGTAGATCCCCCAGACTTTAAAGCCGACGAACAGATTTACGAATTAGAAAATAGAAGAAATAAGTTAGCCCCTAGATTCATGACACATAAGATAGTAAAGAATAACAAAATTACATTAATTACAAATAGACGTAAGGTTCACAAACAGAAAATTAAGGGAAAGAGAAAATTCCAAAACAATTTATCAAGTAATAACAACAACTCAAACGAGCCTAACTCCAGTGAGTAGGTGAAAATTTTCCCAATATTAATAAATATTGAGGAAGTGTGATAAGTCGTATTTTCAGCCTCAATAATAATACATAAACGTAATTTCAGGTTCATCCTCTTCAAAATAACGCAAGGACAGAAAATAGAGATACATGATTTAACAAATAACAGAGGACTGTTACCACTAAAATTAGGCGATGCCAGAGTCATCGAAACTTATTCAAAATTGGTACATATAATAAATATAACTGACTACGAATTGAACATACAACTAATACAACGAAATATTGAAAGTATATGCAATAGAACGGAAAACAGAATACAATACAAGCAAAAGATAGTCATGCTAAAACGAAAATATAACATACTATTAAATAATTTGAATTTAATTAAACCAAAATATAGACTCAAACGTGGACTCATTAACGGACTAGGATCTGTAGTTAAAACGATAACTGGAAACATGGACCACGACGATTACGTCGAGATCAACAAAAACATAGATATTCTTAAATCAAACCAGTATAATTTAGAACATCAGGTAAACAACCAAATAATAATTAATGAACGTATGATACAAAGGTTTAATAACATTTCTGAACATATTAACAACCAACAAAATACTTTAGAAGACCATATAAATAGATTTCAAAACGAAATAGTGGATAAACTAAACCACGTAGAACATATGTTAAAAGTCAATCAATACTTTGATCTATTATTCTTTGACATTCAAATGTTGAATAATCATTTGGAAGACATTCTAGAATCCGTAACTTTAGCCAAATTAAAAATAATTTCAAAACACATCCTACACCCACAAGAAATAGAATATATCCATGAAAAGCTCAAACAACAAAACATTAATGTTAAAGTCGACGAGAATGTATACGAGTTTTTAGAATTAAGCGCATATTTTAACCAATCTAATATAATCTTCATTGTCCAAATACCTACCTTTTATCCCGAATCATTCGAATTCTATAGATTGAAACAATTACCTATCAATAATAGTTACACCCTAGAATTGAAATCCCAATTCCTTTTACTCAATAAATATTTTTATCAATATGTCGACAAACCATGCATGAAAATTGAGCAAACAAGATATTGCTTCAAAACAAAGTTATTGAAAAACACACCAGAGGGATGTATAGCAAACTTGATCCACAATAAACCAGCACATTGCAGTATGATTGAGGAGACTATTGAAGATACCGTTGAACCAATCGAACAAAACTATTTGTTCGTACTTACTCACACAGAAATCATGATGGAAACCACATGTAACAACGACGCATAAAATAAAGTACTGAAGGGAATGGCGTTAATATACTTCGAAAACTGTACAATAAAGATAAACAACATTCAATATTCCAGTAAATATGCAACATTCTGGGATTCTCTACAAATAATCTCAACATTATACAACGAAATTAATACATCGATAACAATGAAAAATTTAACATTGGAAAAGTTAAATTTATGGACAACAAAAAACACAGAAGCCATTAACATAATAAATTTAAGAAATAATAATAACCATATTTCCATTATAGGAGCATTATGCGTTACAATCTCAATTGTAGTAGGAATCATCATCATGATACGACTGATGCAAAAGACAGCAATAATGGAACCAATCCTCCAGCCAACTTACCACAGCCAATTCAGCTCAGTTGGCCTTCGCTTCATTTTTAGGGGGGGGGGGAGGAGTTACGACATCCCGGATGTCCAACAACAACAACCCAAGCAACATTTATTTTAAAATCATATTTCATAAATTCCAAATATTTTATATTTTTTTATTTTAAAATCACATTTCCATTATACATGGAAATTCTAAATAGTTTATATAAAATCATATTTCATAAAATCGTATAAATGTTTTTATTAAGAATCTAATCATATTTCAAATTATATTTTCACACAATAAATTGTGTTAACGTAGACAAAACCGTATTTTTTATAGATAATAATTTCCACATTAGATTCAGATTGTATTTGCATTTTGTCGAGGGCATATCGACAAAAATAATAGTACATCGGTATTAAGTAAATTTAAGTAGATTAAGAAACAATAAAATTATAAATTAAACTAATAAAGATTTACTGAATAAAATTATAAAAAATAATAATAATGAATAAATGTAATAAAATTAATAAAAGTTAAAGTGCAAAAATATAATTCAGGCGCTTTGAATCAAAATATCGTGAAATAAAGCATTACACTAATATACATTTTTCTAGAGTAAATTTATATATTCAATTTTAATTAACAAAAATAATAGAAATAGTTATAAGATTAATAAATTTCAAAATGACTGTAAGATTAATGAGCTCTACGGTTCTTGGAACCCTGAACATTTTGAAAAATTCCAAAACATGCAGTCAGCCCTTCAAATATCATACAAAAATCTAGAATTTAAAATTGATTGATGAAATTTGGAAAACAATTATTTAAAATAATAAATATTTTGGTCGAAAACACGACATAATTGTAATTTCACAAAGCATTCAATATAACTAAATTTGATAATCACTTGAAAGTTTATTTTATTGGAAAACCATTATTGATATACAAGTATAATTTAAATTATAAAATTGAATTTATTGGAATTATTAATAAAAACAAAAAATATTTTTTATATCAAAGAAAATTGCAGTATACAAACAGAATACATACAATAAATTGTATTGTGTACCATACAATTAGCTACGACTTTTTCCCATCTTTCAGGCTCCAAACGGATTCCGCGGCGAAAAAATTCCTCCTCTTTTGAGGCGATCCAAGAATCGACCCAATTTATGACTCCTTCGTAAGCAGTGAAGTCGTCGCGTGAAATCGTGACGATATCCGTAGTATGCTGCGGGAAACACCAATTTAGTGAGATGGCTTCGAAGGACGAAGCCTCTAGATTTAAACTCAAATTGGAACCGCTAAATTAAATTTCAAACATATAGGGAATAACCAATGGGCTACACCCCTCTAAACAATAAACTTTATATGGTAGTGTAATTACATATTATGGTTTAATGGGTAACTGTCATTTTGTGTTTTTACGACCCAACCTTTATAGAAGAACCGAGTTTAAAGATTTTTGTAAGAAGTAACAAGGGTTAATTTGAGTGAATAAAAATTATAGTCTTTAATTAAAAAAGTATTTGTTTTGTTAAGAAGTAAAAAACACGTGTACCACTGCGGATACAATTAAAGTTTAAACACAAAGAAAACGGCTTACTTGGAGAAAACTCGTTTGTTTTTCCCAGTTAACAAAAATATTTCTATTCAAAAGTATACTTCACAGTTTACCTACCTTTCGTGAAATTAGATCATCGAATATTTCTCGCCGTCAGCCAAAAGTAATAAAAATAAAAATCACAACAAATAAATGACATAAAAAAGATTTATTTATACAACAAATAAAACAAATAGAAATATGTACATAAATATTGAAACTTATATTAAGACTAAATTTCTGAACAAAGACACAAATTTAGCATCCATATTAAATTTCGAAACGTTTTAATGATTCATGAATTGTCAATTATGTAGTACTTCATCTTCACAAAATAAAAGTCGAATAGATGAATATACTTGATAATCCACTAATAATTACGCTAAATTAGATCCTTTTAGCTATTCTAACAAACCAACATCAACATCTCAAAAGGAGTTGCATACTTCAGCCACTAAATGGCACATTTCTCTTAAATTAATTTCTACTCAAGATATTCTTCTGTAAAATATTTAAATGGAAAATATCTATAAATAAAAATATTTAAAGTTTTATAAAAATTTTAATAAAAATACAAAACAAACCAATAAAATTATTAATGTCATCGCCATCATTTATTATCGTGCGATAGATAAAAAAAAATGTCTGTTTGCGTGAAAAGAACAAAACACGATTTTCTCCTTTTTACGTATTCATTGTAAACAGTGAATGAATTGAAAAATGTGAATCGATATGATTTTATCGTCGGATTAAAGAAAACTAAAACAATAAAAATTGAAATTTGTAGTCACGTAGGGTAACCAAGAGCACTACTTTTTATGAATAATAATAACAAACAAAATTAAAACAGAATGGAATAAATGGAATAAGAAGGAAATCAGGGTGATCATCATCCGTACTCTTTTCAGAGGACATGTTCTCTTTTAGAACCTCGCTCTTTTTGTCCTCTCTTTTTTTAATCGATTAACTTTTCTGTTCTCTTTTTAGGTTTATCCTCTATTTTATTCTCTTTTCTTTGAAATAAAACAAATAAAAAATCATTTTTGTACTGACATTGGAATTGCCTATAGGGAAAAATCCCATTTTAATGTTTATCGGGTAAAATTTAACATAATTATGACAACGTTATATTTCATTTTCACCATTTTTACCACTCAATTTTTTAAACATCGTTCAACAATATGCACGAAACTACAATGAAGAGGGGGGGCAATCGGAGGAGAGATCCAAAACAAACAGTACACAGCCGCGTTTTGGACTTTGGTCTCACAATATAGAATAGGGAAAATTCTTGGAAACCTGAACAGAAAATACATCGGAGAAGTAACTGCCAGAATAAATGCTATTTTCAGGAATGATCCATTTAATATCACTGAGAGGGATTCCGCTGCATTTGACGCATTTTGTGCTCAGCTAGCAAAGAACGATAGTTACTGCAAACTTATGAGCGTTTTGGACATGTCTTTCTACAAATTTAGTGCTTACATTTACTCATCTTGTAGAGTGTCCACACATCTTATGAAGATCATATTCATGCATTCATCTACTTTACTCAAATATAGTACGCATTTATTTTTTAAAAAATAAGTTTAATTTACTTTTAAGTTTTGTTTTATGTTAAAAAGGTTAAACTGTTAGTTAAAGTGAATTGTAAAGTAAATACCAATCGAATTCGAATAAAAACTGATATGGCTAGTGCAATCAACCAAAGAAGAAAATGCCAATTTAATGAAAAATTGCAAAAGGAACTCCAGCTGAGAAAAGAGATGTGGATGACTCCCCTTTCTATTGTAAATATATTTTCTATCTTGATCTATTGCGTGCATCATATGTTCAACTTCCTGAGGTGTTTCACGTTGGAGAGCTGCAATAATTTTAAACTTAGGCTGGAGTCCAATTGCCGTCTTATTTTGTGTAGACTGACTTATTTGAAAGTCTACAATAAGTCACCTCGCGAGAAGACTTATTGTAGACTTTCTTGATTTATTTTGGAGACTTTCCACAAAAATGACATTTCATCAATTTTTTGTTCGTAAAATTTAGTTGGGAAACGGCAATCGCAAAGTACATATATGTACTTTCAAAATAAAAATAATATTGTTATTTTGTGGAATTATGGGTGACAAAAACCAAATTACTGTAAATCGTAAAAGAAAACTTTAAAGTTTACGTTGTAAGTACATTTAAAAGTATTGTACATGTACATATATTTTGTAATCATAACCTACAATTTTTTGTTTTAACCAATAATTGTATTTAAGGGACTGAAGAAGAAGCACACGGCCCGACAAACAAAAATTAACCACAAACGAATTGTTAGTTTCATGTCGGTTAAATGTACGTTGTAAGAAAACCAAATTATAACGCAAAAAATACTAAATCGCATTGCGAAAATAAAACGAAAAAGAAATTTAAAAATCAAGAAACCATTTACAGTGCAATATTAGTTTTTTGTCGGTTGTTTCGTTACAAAATAAAAAAATGATAAAAAATAAAATTAAAAAAATTGTCCGAACATGGTCGAATGTGACGAACATGAAACGAACACTAAACGTTAAAAATCTAAACTCAAGACCATCCTATCAGTTTTCAAACTGGGTACAGGGCGATCAGGTACATATACGTGATAAATATTATTAAATTCGATAGTGTTTGTTATATAAAAAATTAATGAAAATAAAAAGTGATGTGATGATAACAATTTTTATCTATTTTATGTGTTAAAATTAAACTTGTAAGTGCATTTTTTTTTTAACTCTAGTTGTGTTCGCCCGATGCATAGTAAATTTATATTTAATGTATTTTGTGCATACATTGAAAAATTAAGGGGAATCCCACATTTATATTTCAATTCACTTTGCATATTGCAATATGCATATTAAAAGCAGAATACGCGATACACGTGTTTAAAATAGAAAAAATCAAAATTTTAATACAAGATGTTTATTGATGGTTGAAGTGCTTTGTGTTTAAATGTGTTGAAACAAAAATCAAATTAATTTTTTTGATTTTTTTTTTCTCAATAATCATTAATGGTTATTATAATTTGGTTGGCTAAATTTTAATATCGGTAATCTTTAGACTGCAGCACCGCTTTATTTGTGGAGTAGAATTTTATATAACTAAAATTTCTACTATTTTTCAAAATTTTCTAGTAAATTATTTAATTTTGTTGTGTGTTACTATAAATTAATTCCATCTTCACCAGAATATAACTGTTAAAAACCCTTTTTCTAAAGATTTCCGATAACAAAGTTGTTCCGTTGGTTATGGTTGATGAAATGTTGTGATATATATATATACTTGGTTTTTGTAGTGAGCGGATCAATTATGTAATTTAGAAGACAATTCAAAAACATTTAATAACAAAGTAGGTAAATTAATTGATTAAATTATAAAAAAATAACTGGACTATTGCATTACAATTTAAAAGGGGATATACTTATTTGTGTAACTTATGCCCCGAAAAGCAATTTACAATTTTAGTAGTGCAAATTAACCGATGAGGGACTGACCCGAAAAACAATTTACTATTTTAGTAATGCAAATTAATCACAACAAAAATAAATTTTATTATTAATAATTTTGTTAATAATATTAGAATGCCAAAGTACAAATTGCTGCAACATCTATCAACGCAGTCAGTTAAAAGACGCCTTAGTGCTTTCAAACGATCTAATAATTTTAAGCCATGCCACAGTAAAAATATTCAGTCACAATCCGACTACAACTTAGTTCAGAGCATTTTTTGCAGTGACCGTTTTCAAAATGAACAAGCCACATCACCAGATTTGGTAGAAAATATTGATGTCAGTGATCTAGAACATGAAAATTTTATAGAACATGAAGATTGGCAAGCTACACTATCAGATCTGGAGGAAGATGATGACGCAATATTTAAACAATCAACCTTTTTAGAATTCGTACGAACTTGGGCTGTAAAGTACAACATCAAAGCAAATGCATTAAATGAACTCTTACATTTTTTTAAAAATTCAATGGGATATTGTGTGCCAGTTGATAGTCGGACTCTTTTGAACACTCCTTCCACTAGAGTTGTTTTAGATTGCGCCCCTGGCAAATATGTACATATTGGATTCGACTGTGCATTTGAAACACTTTTACAAAATAATATGTCAACTGAAATTACATTAGATATCAATATTGATGGAGTCCCGATAACAAGGAGTAACCAAAGCTGTTTTTGGCCAATACTAGCAAAAGCCTCAAATTTTGCATTTAGTAAAATATTCGTAGTTGGTGTCTATCACGGCTATAATAAGCCAAACGATTTTAACCAATATCTAAGGCCACTTGTGAATGAACTCAAAATTCTTCAATCAAATGGATACTTTAGTAATAATACAAAAATTGAAGTAAAAATTAGGTCGTTTATCTGCGATGCTCCCGCCCGCTCTAGTATTCTTGGAACCAAATCACATACAGCTTATTTTGGTTGCCTGAAATGTGAAGTAGAAGGAGAATTTATTAAAAATAGAGTATCGTTCCCAGTAGACAGCCTTGCGCAAATGAGAAGTGATGATTCTTTTCGAAAAAGAAGAAATATAGAACACCATAAGACCGATTCTATATTAGAAGAACTTTCTATCAATATGATAAAACAGTTTCCGCTTGAATACATGCATCTAGTATGTTTAGGAACAATGCGAAAATTGCTTCAGATGTGGGTTTCTGGCGATACAAAATCATTGTTAAATTCAGCGCGGGTCAATGCTATATCAAACAAAATAAGTAATATTTCGAAGACACAACCATCTGATTTTCAAAGAAGGTTACGGACATTATCGGATTTAGGATACTTCAAGGCAACTGAGTTTAGAACTTTTTTATTATATGCGGGACCTTTTGTACTTAAAGATAACTTGTCTTTAGATAAATATAATAACTTCCTATTTTTTCATGTCGGAATCTTAATTTTGTGTCATCCAGAAATTTATAAACAGCAGGTGAACTTGGCGAACGAAATTCTGCAAAATTTTATACAAGGAGTTAGTTTTCTATATGGGAAACACCATTTGACTTACAATATGCACTGTTTGTCGCATTTATCAGAGGATGTAAAAGAATTTGGCCCGTTGGACAGCTTTTCTGCTTTCTCTTTTGATAGCTTTATGTACCGCATAAAATGTTTACTACGAAAACCGAATCAACCACTTCAACAATTATGTAACAGAATTGCGGAAATAAACAACGTTAACTTGGATCAAAACAAACCCCTAAATGTGAAATATCCTATTTGTAAAAGTAGAAAAGTAAAAGATGGAAAAAATATATATTACAAAGTCATCCTTAAAGACACCGAAATTGATTACACTGAGAGAAATAGATGGTTCTTGACTAAGTCAAAGGAAATTGTAAAGTTTGAATATGCAGAACGATTCGATGAAATCACATTTCTGTGGGGTAAATCGATTCCAATTTCAGAACTTCAGGATTTCTATGACTTACCAATTGCATCCAGTAAATTTGACATATATAAAACTTTTGCACCTACCGGTGAATTACTAAAAAAGTGGAGAATAGATGAAATCAAAACCAAATTATTCGCAATGAAAAATGAGCAGGAAAGTTATTTTGTGTTCTTTCCAGTGTTACATTGTTTACAGCAATAAGGTATAGTCTTTTGTCTGTAGTAAAATAATGTTTTTCGTAAATAATATTTTTCCTATAACATAATAGTTAATATTGTTTCATTCTCCTAGAATCTAGAATATTGCCTGCGACAAATTATTTATTCTTTTTCTATCTTTTCTTCTAGATAAATCATGTTTTCAGTCATTGAAACAGTCAATGAAGAAGGAATGAAGGAGGTTTCAGTTGTATGTACAAAATGGATTGACGGCGGTCAAGTTGCGTGGCCAACTAATTATAGAAAAGCTATAAAAAAACAAATAGATCCCAGCGAGGATTGGCAAAAATATAATTGCAAAATTTTAAAACAAAATATGAATTTTGACGAAGCTAAAACTAAAGAATTATATTTTTCCAAATTTTCTAGTTCAGAATGCGACGAATCTGTATATAATCCAAAAAAAAAATTTTTAATTAAAAATTTTAATTATCAGTTTGACAAATCAGCCGCCACAAGCACCGAGCACGGAAATAAGGAAAATGATTCCATAAACTTAAATAGTAATATAAATCCTATTGAAATTTTATCAATTGAGAAGCTTCCACCTATAACGACATCAAACTACGAACAACCAAATGAAGTAGTAAATTCAAAGTCCGATACGGTAGAAATCATTACACATAGTGAAGGAGACTCATTTTTCTTAACCGACCACAACTTGTGCACACCAGTTTTTAGAGCAAACAGTTTTATTGAAACTGGTAATCATATAAATACTGATATAGTCGAAACGGGCAATGAAAATACAAACGAGGAAACACCAGCGGTTTCTAATATAGTATTTCAAAGCCAAAACGGCAATTTCCAATCAGAATATTCTATTCAAAGACCTTTAGAAAATGCAGAAGTTTCGCATATAAATTTCAAATTGGAAAAGACTTTAAAAAAGGTTAACGACGTAAAGGAAAAAGTTAAGCAAAATAAAATTGCTATAAAAGGGGTTCAAACAGATATCCTTACAATAAGGGAAAATCAAAAAAAAATTATTGATAATCAGGCTGATATTATGGAATGTCTTCAACTAATTATCAAAGGATTACCCAAACCAACTCAGGCACCTATAATTCTGGATCAAAATTTTATAGTACCACACCTTCCAATAACTACAGTCGAAAACTTGACGAAATTGAACAGCAAATTATCCAACAAACACTATATGGATCAAATGGTAATAACCAAAAATTTTCTATCCTTAGTAAATAAAAACTAATGTTAAATTTATTTCAGACCATATATTTATATAAACATAAAACGAATAACATAAATAAGACGGTTAAAAATCTCTTCGAACAGCTTTTTGTGTATGATCTAGTAATTAAATATTCCTGGTCGGGCCAAACGTCATTCGCTAAAGGTAAATATTGTATTATGATTGTAAAATTAAAACAAACATTAAATCTTTCAACACATCACTTTCACGTCTTTTACCGATTAATCTATAAAAACTTTGGTTTAAATGTCGCCTTGTTAAGGTGGTGAAGGGTAGTAGTTATTAGAGGCGAGAAATTAATGTGTTGTGTTGAATCCTCGTATCTCTAAACAGTTTTTGATTATTATTTTTGTTTTTTTCCATCAGATATACACAAACTAGTATTCGCGGAACAGTCCAATATTTTGGAACTATTCAGGAACATCTTTAATTATTTGAATAGTGATAATGTTATCACAATGGACAACGTTAAAAGCAGTGTCCAAGAATTTTTAAAAAGAGCGAGTTTCCGTCATAAAAATAAATTAAAAGAAATAAAATAAAACTTAATTAATAAGTACTATCGGTGAATAATTTTCTTATCATTATAAATTCAAAGTGCCAATGGAATGAAATTAAAAGAAAAAAATAAATGAATTTTGAAAGAATAGAAAAAATTAAAAGTTTTTTCATTTAATTGGGTTTGAAATTGTGCAATGTAGGCATAATTTAAATTTTGATCGATATTTATAAACATATTAAAATTAGGAATGGTTTTTCCATACCAAACTTTATCTGGAAAATAAATTCCCAGAGATGTAATCTTATTTTGATAGAAAAAGTATATTTACTTTAAAATCTTAAAAAACAATTTCTCAAATTCCCTGCAAATTACCAGAAAGGGGTCATTGATTGCCCGGCCCAGTTAACAAACATCGACCAAAATCTAAATTATGTGTAACATTTGGCTAACAATAAACTATAAAATAACCGATTAGTCTTTACTCAGTTAACAAGCACCGCAGAGGATCGGTGTTATGTCTAACATTTATTGGGGGAAAAACTACTAATCAACCGACGGTTTTGGTTGAGACAGCAAGTAACAAGTTACATCCGACTTCTGCTCAACGCGTCACTGACAAAAAACCACAAAATAACCGGTCGGTCAATGTTCAGTTAACTAGTACTATCCAGAGTCTATCTTTTCACTTACATTTAACCAACAGAAAACTGCAAAATAACTGATCGGTATTTTCTCAGTTAACAAGCATGGCCCAAGGTCTGACAAATCGTGGTTATTTTAGTGTACTTGAGGAAATGTTTGCCCGACCAAAAACTACTCGGTACCTCAGTCCCTCATCGGTTGATTTGCATTACTAAAATTGTAAATTGTTTTTCGGGCGGCTTGATTGATTTGCGAATAAAAAGAGATAATTTATTTAAAGGGAAAAATGTGGTCCCAAATTATTTATGGGAGTAAGTTTCTGAATTTTGTGAATTTACAATTATGCATTAATTTTATTTATAGGAAACTGACTGAAGACTTAAATATATCAAAAGACGGTACAGTGTGTTGCAAGAAATGGAAAAATCTTGTGCAAAAATATAAAGATTTGAAAGAACCTCAAACCGGAGAAGGCATGTCAACCCATAAAGTGACTTCGAAAAATTGGCCATTTTTTTCTAAATTAACCTTTATGTCAACACGAGTATCGAATTACTTTTTATTAACACGAGTATACTCTGGTGTGTATTAATTTTTACAGTGCATTTTATACGAAAATCTTAAATATTGACCCAATTTGATTGGCGAATACTGAAAAACTCAGTATGACAGGAAATTTCCATTACATTGATTTTTACATTTTTCCAAATACACACCCGAGTGTGTCGTGTTGACACAAGGGTTAAATGATTTTATCGGTGGTCGGCACAACATGGCACCGACGATGTTAATACAGTCGATTTCAGATGACGTAGAATATTTGGACGAAGACGTAGAATATTTGGACGAAGCATTACCAACCATAGTATACAATTCGCGATCTACAAATATGCCATCAACAAATGAGTCATCAACAAGTATGCTATCAACAAATAAGCCATCAAGAGACATGCCCTCGACAGACACGCCATCAGCATCCCCTTTTTCTCAAACTAATGCTAAAGAAAGTGTTAGACCATCGCGAACAAATAAATATGCTTTTTTAGAGTACATGAAGGACAGAGACGAGAAAATATTTAAAGAAATTCAAAGCAGCATATTTCCCGGATGCTGCTTTATCCGATTCTGACTCGGAATAAATACAAAATGTTCAAGTACTAGCAAATAATGAATTTAACAAAAAGACTGAATTATGCGATGAAATAAAACGTTTATTTATATTAATAAAAATAAATTGTTTTTTATGAGGAAATTGAGGCACATATATTGTCTCTGAAGTGAATAGCTGATTCTGCAATATTCGTTACATTATGATATTCCTCTTGTTCTAGCGTGATTTCGTTCGGTAAAACGTCGTTCATGACAATACACACATTGTGCAAAATACAGCATGCAGCTATTACTTTACAATTTCTCTCAATTGAAAGTTCCAGACTTCTAAGGAAAATACATCTCCACCTCGTTTTTAACATACCGAACGCTTGCTCTATTGCGATCCTCGCTTTGCCATGTAGATAATTGTATTTAAGTTGGGCGTCGGTGAGGTTACTTCCTTTATATGGTGTCATGATTGTAATCGGATTAACCGAGCATTTGTAGCCACTATCTCCAAGTAAATAATATCCACTGGGAGGGTACTTTGCAAATTTAAAGATGTTGCTATTCCTTAATACCCGTTGATCATGAACTGATCCTGGAAACCCAATGCATACATCTATAAATCTTTTTTTATGGCCACATACAGCTAAAAAAAATATAAGTAAATCATTTAAACCAGTTTGGGTCAACAAATGAAATTCTCACCTTGAATCTGAATAGAATAGTCTAACTTTCTATTAATATATTCGTCATGATGTCCAACTGGACATTTGATTTTCACATGCGTCCCGTCTCTTGCACCTACTGCCTTGTTGAATGCAACCGACGTTGCCCGTAAAGCAAACGGATTACCTATCCCTTCCAGTTGTTCGTGAGTCGGTAAATTAATAACTTTATTTAAAAGTTTTTGAAAATTATTCAAATATTTGTGGCATATTCTGATCGATGTCGTCTTTGGTACGTTCATAGCAACAGATAATACCCTGTAACTTGTCCCGCAAGCTAGCCAAAATAGAAACATAAGTTCTATTTCCTTTTGATGGCCGGAACGTTTATCTGGTACGAATTCTAGAACTTTTTTAAACGTACTATAATTAATTCGCAAATGTTTTTTTGTCAAATGGGAATTTCCTGTTATAATTTTTGGTATAATACCAAAACTGAAGTTTGTTGTACAATATTTCAAATTCTAAACAAGATATGAATTAGACAAAATACGGTTCAAACAATAAATGCTTTAAATATACTCTTCGCATCAGACGCGTTTCCAAATACTTCAGTATTTCTGTGTCATGTTGTAAAATTTTGGAATATAGCCTAATATTCCTGTTGACTAAAATAGCCAATAACATCATTTGACGCCGATGATTTTCCATTTTAGTATTTTATAGTACATCATTGTATTTATTCCATTTTTAGTATTTTTCCACGTAAATTTATAATTTATATTTCCGTATACAATAAAAAAAGACCACTAATAATAAGAAATATCAAATGTCAATTAAGTTCAAATAAGTCTCGATTTGAATTGGACCCCCAAATGACTTATTTCATGCCGCTATTTTGAATAAGTCAAATAAGTCGACTTATTTGAAATAAGTCGGCAATTGGACTCCAGCCTTAGTCCTTTTATTTGAATAGTCAAGATTCAATTTAATTTCGGTCGAATCTTATAATTTCAGCAGAGAAAAAAAGCGTTACAATACATATTATGTTGTATTCAAGGTACAAGACCTAGTAAAACAAAAAACTAACCTCTGTCCCACACAACAACAATTTTGATTCAATTAAACTTTGAATATGCTTTTGTAACGTTTCATTATTTAGCTGTAGGATAGCCATTTGAAAAGTTTCCATCGTAATGATATAGGGTTTCTTGAGGTATGAGACTTTCAGTTCACCATGACAAAAAAGGTGAAGCCACGTAAGTTTTCGACCACTAAAATTATATGATAGAATTTCTCAAATATTCATATGGATATTTCAAATTCCTGAGGTATCGCAAATGTAATTGGTAACGTTGTCGAACCAAGTAGTGGCCAGGCGCCTTCTTGTAACACTTTTTGTAGAGTACGGCACTGACGAGGGAACGGAGATTGTTCAACGAAACGGCGAGACAGAGATTGACGAAAGGAAAGAGACAGTAGACAATGAAATTGACGAAAGGAATAGTGGAGAAGAGTGGTGGTAGTACGATAACGAACGTGAACGTAGAACAAGCAAAATATTATAATGCAATAAAACGTGAATTAGTTACAAAAAAAAAAAAAATAAAAACGTAAAGTGTTTCTATAATTCTCTGATAAGACTTTGTTGTTTTTATTTTATTTTATTGATAAATTTATTCCTATTTCATAATTATTATCTTTTAAGTGATTATTAAATTTATTATTTGAATCAGCCGACGATACCGATGTATCGGTGAACATTCGATGTAATTTATTTGTAAATTCATAGCCACAAGCCTGTTTCAAGCGATTGATCATTGATTCCTCCGAGTTCATGCTGCACTCTAAAAAATGAGGGTGGAAATGCTTAAAATTATCATGATAACGAGCAGCGTTACCATATCAGCAGTTTTCCCTCCAAATCGCAGTTTTAAGATGTGATCCTCAGTTTTTCAGTTAAAATTGCAGTTTTTTCTGGATTGTATATTATTTGACATATTTTTAATTTTTTTTTGTTTGTTTGTTAGAATAATAATGTAATTTTGTCCATTGGCCCTTCATTACCAAACACAAAAGTTGGTTGGGAATGGAATGTTATGCTCAGTGGGAATTTTAAATATTAATTTCGTCGTAACGTGTTAGCAGGGTAGCTGTCAAAATAAATTGAATGTTAAATTTGTTAAGCCGCGGCCAGACGATTGCAAATAAAACAAGAATATGATGCTATTTGTGAAATGACAAATCGTCTGGACAGAAAACAAATACAAATATACATATTTGTGCTCTATTCGCTATAGAGGCGATCGTAGTAGACAGCCAAATTCATATTTGTCAAATATCGCAAACGTCATATTCGTTTACTATTTGCAATCGTCTGGCCGCGGCTTTACTGAAATGATTTGAGGTTAGATTAAAATAAAATTGGACAAAAAAACTTCATTAAATCTAATAAAAAAACCAACAAAAATGGAGGAATACTTTATTCAAACTGGTAAGAAAATAAATATTCATATTCAATTAATTAGTAGTTTATTGAAATGTAATGAGTTTTGTGAATTCTTTCGAATAATTACGTAGATGCGAATTCGAACAAATCAAGCGACAAACGGCAATCTGAATGAAATATTGATGGGCACCGGGAATCTGTAAGACTGCCAACATTTGTTTAAATATTTTGTATAGATATTTAAAAAGAAAAATGAAAGAGGGATTTATTCAAATATTTGGGTAAGCGATCCTTGGCTTAGCCCTTGGATTAAAAAAATCCATAACAATTTTGCATATTGCACAATATGCAGTTCAGAACTATAAACGGCAGCCGGCGTAACAGATTTGAAAATACACGCCAAGACGTCAAAACACGTAATATGAGCGAAGGCCATTAATGCACATGCCCCAACAAGCCATATATTTACTGATTTTAACGCAATTGAAAAAAAAGTAGCTAAAGTTGAGATTCAACTAGCGGATTTATGGTCACCTGTGATGGACGGGCTCACCATTCTGTTGTTACACTTTTAAAGAAAGACTGTCCAAATCTAATCATCTTCAAGTGCACTTGCGCCTTCTGTAAGCCATGCCATTAAATGCATCCCTAAATATGTGGAAGAATGTGCTCGTGACATTTATTCATTTATACAAAAATAGCCCTAAAAGGGTTGATCTTTTCGCTGATTTTCAAAAAATGTTAGATTATAAGCCCAGAAAAATGCTCCATCCTGCACAAACCAGGTGGCTGTCATTAGAATGGACGGTTAACCAAATTCTTAGTCGATTAGACGCCCTACAATTATTTTTTATACACGAGGACGTTGAGAAATTACAATCTTCACAACAAATAATCGACACTTTGCATAATACACAGTTTGAATTGTATTTAAAGTTCTTAAAATATATTTTAGGATTGGTCAATAAATTAAATAGGATGATTCAAAGCGAGGAGCCTCAAGTGCATACCATGAAAAGTCAAATTAGTAGGTTACACTTAATTATTTTTGATTGTTTTGTGAAACCGGAATTCGTTTTTTAAAGATTTAAAAAGTATTTATGGCACTCGATTCGGGCACCCTATCTGAAACAGATGAAATCGATTTTAGAGAGCATTGCTTAAAATTTTACGTGGATTTGTGTAACAGTTAAATTAAAAAATTTGATTTTAAATCCGTTTCAATTAGTAAAGTTTGTAGATATATTCCGAATATAATAGATAGTGAAAACTGCCAAGAGCTAGACGATGAATGGAGGGAATTAAGATTTTTAAACTTTGAAAACCTAAATTTAAAGGAAGATGAAAAAATTGAAAGGTTTTGGGATACAATTTTGAATTTAAAAAGAGGAGATGGGACGGAAACCTTTCCTAATTTACGTAAATTAATTATGGCAGTTTTGACAGTTCCAGTTGCTACTGCCAATGTCGAACGAATTTTTTCTTCGATCAATTTAAATAAAACAAAAATTAGAAATAGGTTAGAAGTTCCTACATTAGTAGGAATTTTAAGAACTGAAACTCTAAACTTTAAAATAACCAATAATATGCTTAAAAAAATGAATTATTTAATGTACCAAAAAAAGTTAAATACGTCATCGAGTCAGCCTACATCTACTTAGCACCAAAGTACAAATACAAATATAGTTTACGATTTTTATTTTATTTTTATTTTCACTGATAAGAAGTCAACTACATATTGTGATTTTGTGAATTATGTGATTTATATATTTATATGTAACTAAATGCAAATACTAGATGTAATGCATTAATTTTTTAATTATTTATATGTTTAATAAAAGAAATTTAAGTATGTACATAATTGGTAGTGGGTAAATGCGTTTTTCTTTCATTTTTTTAAATTGCAGGTTATTTTCGCCATTTCCCATATATTCAGTTTTTTTGTTCAAAATGCAGAATTTTCTTTCCGAAATTTCAGTTTTTTGGTAAAAATAATATGGCAACGCTGCTCACCACCACCATTGTCGGTATACATACATAACTAACGCATTTATCAAATACATATTTTGCTACTTTTTACTTCAGTGCGCCACTCGTCAACAAATATATTGTGTCTATATATTTTGTCAGTGTGTCAAAAAGACACACACACTAATTGATACATACAACAAAAAAATATTCTCTCGCTCGTCATGCCAACAAGGCAACAACTCAGTGTTTCAAAGGAAAACTTTGATAGCTCATTATCGCCATTACGGCCTAATAAAAATCTTCTTTTTTTTTTCAATATTAAAACCCCCGATAAATATCGTAAATAAAATAATAATAATTCGTGTTCGGGCAAGGGTGGTGTTGAGAATTGCAAAAAAATTAAATTTGTAATAAATATAAGTGAATTATAAAACGCTACACGACCATTGTGTCGTCAAGTTAAATTGGCGTGTAGCGGCCAGTATCAAAGATATTTATATTTTGCGCGTTTGGTAACACTGGTTATCATGAAGAAAATAACAGTGTAGCAGCGGATGAACTCAAAAAAAAACAAAATCAAAAGAAAATGAAACAATAAGCTATTCATCGTTACCAACCAAAACTAACAAAAGGAAAAGAAAAATTATTATTACGTGAACTGCCGCCATCGGAGGATCTTTTGGTTTTCGTATTACATTGTGCTTATGTAAACGTTATAATAAATTAAACTTAAAAATAAATGTAACATTTAATCCAAGCATATAGTATATAAATTGTGCTACTATATGTAAATAAAGTAATTAACTCGTTGGAGAGTAAAACGTAAATTAGTAACTCAACTAATTGGTTTTCATTTTGGTTATGTGGTTTATAATTAAATCGAGCGTTTATCCTCACATCTAAGAGACTCGATAGGCATGTATTTACTTATCGTCGGTATGAACTACCGCTTACGCCGCCTTTTTTCTGCGAACATTTGTCTGAAAATTTTTCCGTTTTGTCTGATGCGAGTTGCGTGTTCGACGCTGTAGAATATTTGATTTTTATGTTCATTCGTAATAACAATTATTAAATTCATTCAGATTTTTTTTATTCATACATATTAGTACAGCGTACAACCTGATTTCCATTACGAATATATTTTTATCAGTAAAAATAAAGCGAGATAAAGATACAAAATTCCCCCCTAAAACACGGTACGCTTATAACGCGTTTTCATATTACGCGATTTCATGTTCCTCGTATAACACGTGTTTTCCCCCATGTAACGCGGGATTTTCCACATTATATTTTTGTATTGTTATACGTTAGTGTGTTAGTTCTGTATTGCGTATTTCGTTATACATACACTCATCGAAATAAATATACTTCCACAAAGATAAAATGAAATGCACACAAACTCATATCCATAAAAACAAAAGTGTTATTTATCTGGTCATGCATAATACCGTAAGCACGTACTCCGTTTCATTTGTTGGTTACATTTGTTGCAGTCGCAGTTTGTTTTCTTGTTGAAAAGGAAATAAATATACTTCCATTGGTGCATTAAATGAAAATTCTTAAGATTACTCGATATATCCTTTGTGAATTTTTAAGCAGATCTTCAGTAAGCAATCTTATAGTCTCTTATTATAAACTTAATTAGTAATTTTGATTATAATTTTTTTTTTATAGAAATGCCACGTGGGAAAACATTTTTAAGTGAAGAATGAATTGGACGTCAACGGTTAAATTCGCAGTTATTGTATGTTTTAAATGAAAAATAATTATATAAAAAAGCAAATGTAAGTTCAAAGCATACAGTATATAAATGCTATGTAAGTACATGCAAAGCAAAAGTTGCCTTAAATGAAAATATTTGCAACAGGGTACGAAATTTTATTGATCATATCCATTCCGAAAATCAAGAAAGCAAATTTAAAGAATTGCAATTACAGCAAGAAATTAAAACAAAATGATCTAAAGAAAACGTGTTGGTAACAATATCAAATACTGTTGGAAATGTGCGAGAAATTTTTAATACGGTTTGTGAACAGTAAGTAATTTTATTTACATTTAATTGTATATATCTCGGATGCAACAGTAAATTCGGTCATAACCTTTTAACATTGCTTTTAACAAGCTTACTTAACAGCTTTTTTTTAAATCTTACCTTAATTCCCAAAATTATATCTTAATTTGGTTAAAATAAATGCATCTCAGCCATACAATTATTGATCACTCATTGTTACGGCCACCGTAATGAATATCAACCTAAAAGCATTTTTGTATTTTGAATATCAACCTAAAAGCATTCTTGTATTTTGAATATCAACCTAAAAGCATTTTTGTATTTTGAATTTATATTTTATTATTGTTAACGTAAATCTAGTATACCGAATTAATACACTGTAAAATATTATATGAAAAGGAAAACATAACGTAAAGAAACGCACCTAATAGATGCACATATAAAGAGAATAAACGAAGATTTCAGTCGAATTTTAACCACGAAACAATAGAGTTGTTTTATTTATAACGTGAAGGGTCGTAATAGATACGTAGGAAGCGTATTCATGGTGCCGAAATAGAAAAAGAATTGGGACCTTTAGATACAGTTTAAGTCGAAAAACGGAAAAAAAAGAACAAATTAGTAAAAGAGGAGAAAAGAAGCTACGTAGTATAATTGAAAATAAAGGAATTACAAAAAAAACAGAAGCTACGTAGTACAGTTTGAAAAAAAAAGAAAAAAACGGAGGAAAACTAAAGGTATGAATAAAATCTATATGATTATTAAATAAATTAGTATGTATGAGTGAAAGTATGTAAATTATAAGAAGTGATTAAGAAAAAATTAAAATTATGTGAAGTAAATTGTTGTGTTAAAATAAAAATGCTCTGGAAAATTCCAGAGATAACGGTAAAAGACACATGGTACAATACCGAATAGCGGTAGGAAAAAAAACAACAAACAACACATGGTGCGTTACCGAATAGCGGTAAAAATGAGCACATTGTATTATAGCGAACAGGAATATGCATGGAAGATATGGTTGACAAAGGAAATTTTTTTTTGAATATGGTGTGAGATTGAAACAAAAGAAATGATAAAACGATTAAATGGTTATGTATTTATTAGTATAAGGGGGAAAGTATTAAATTGTTACTAAGGGAATTATGATATGAAGGAAGAATGAGAAGAAAATATGTTGGTTTGTTTGTTGTTGTTACCTTTAAATTTATTGGTATTATATAAGAATACTATAGGAAAATATATTTTATAAAGAGCGACATATAGTTGTCGTGATAGAAAAACAGTATCTTGCCAATTGCGACATATAGTTGTCGGAATGTAGGAACTGTATGGCATAAAATTGTATCTTGCCAATTACGACATATAGTTGTCGGTATAAAACTGTTTGGCATAAAATTGTATCTTGCCAATTACGACATATAGTTGTCGGTATAAAAATTTGTATGGCATAAAATTGTATCTTGCCAATTGCGACATATAGTTGTCGGAATGTAAAAACTGTATGGCATAAAATTGTATCTTGCCAATTACGACATATAGTTGTCGGTATAAAAATTTGTATGGCATAAAATTGTATCTTGCCAATTGCGACATATAGTTGTCGGAATGTAAGGACTGTATGGCATAAAATTGTATCTTGCCAATTACGACATATAGTTGTCGCAGTAAAGAAAAATTGTATAGCGATAAACAAGTACCATCGTGGTTTAGAGGGTTCATGAGGAATGAGTGATTCTTTAACGTAATTAATTAATTATTACTTATTAGATTAATCTTAATTGTTTTGCGCACTTGTTTATATTTATTTAATTTTTTTTTGTAAAATAACATGGCCATGAAGCTGCTCACTCTCCCGAAGTGACTCCGATATATCGTGATGGGAAAGTTGGTATAATAAATGAAAAGTTGTGTAGAACGACAGAGATAGTGTCATGAGATATTGGTAGGAGTCTATTAATGTCATGATAGCATAGTGAATGAGTAGGTTATATAGTATATAAAAAAAGGAAAAAAATAAGTTAGGATTAAAAGAGTTAAAAAAGAATAACAATTAATAGGTACACAGGATAAGGATGATAAGATTTGAAATTTAATTGAAAATTGGCAATACGATAGGAGTATAGTCAGAAATATAGAACCATTATTAGGGTTTTAAGCTTTATTTTAGAAAATAATAGAAAGAATATTAAAGCTCGATTGGATTGTTTGACATGAAATGAGATGATTGTATTAAGACAGTTTTGTATTATTAAAATGAATGAAAATTTGTAAAAGCACATTTGTAAACCACAAGAGCTTTTTTATTACTTTATAGCATCATGCCGAGAATAACGTCGGATCATTTTATGGTGGGATACATCCGAGCGAAAATGGAACAGTAGTAAAAAAAAGAATAAAAATCATTGGAGCAAAGTGGTATAAAAGCATAAATTGTAAAAAAAACAGAGCAATTTAGTAACAAAGTCAGACAATCTAATCCAATTAGAATTATAGAGTTAAATTAAGCAAATATGAAGTTATGAAATATGAATTAATAAAGAATATAAAATTTAAGTAATAAGGAGAATTTTAAGTCTTTTAATTGTAAAGAGATCATTAAGTTGTTAGAAAGAATTAGTTGATAGTTAAGATCAAATGGTTCTATATTTCACTGTTTAGGTTATGTAGGGGCCAAGCTTGGGGCCAAGATAAATTGATAAGTATTTGGGAATACGTTTATTAATTTATTATTTGAGTTATCTATACAGGATTCAGTCATCATGGAATTTGAGGAAGAATATCAGCCAGAGAGTTGGGTAATGGGCGATGAAGGTAACAATCAGAGTGGTAAATGTGATCAAGGTTTACCAAATATGGGAAATCAACGATTGTTTGCTGTCCGAGAACAGCATCTAGACTCGTTACAACAATTTTTTGCTGAAATAACAGACAAAAAATATTTCAATAAATTGACAGAGTCAGAATTACGCGTACGCGAAGAAAGACTCTGGCGACATTTTGAGCTGTTCGAGGAGGCAGATGTGCAGTATCGTCAAAATAATATTTTGGTTACCAACAATGCGTACATTCTTAATGAAAAACAATTTATGTCAACCATGAGTAAAATTCAGGACAGGCTGAATAAAAAGAGTAAAAAAGAGCAAAGTTGTAGTTCATCAAATTCAACCGACATTGGAAATCGGGTACCAACGGTCATCAAGGTAGAAACCATGCAACCGCCACAAATTGGACAATTTAATGGCAAGCCGGCGGATTGGCCAGCATTTCGAGATTTATTTTTAGCTGAGGTTCACGCTAAAGATTACAACCCGGTTACCAAACTACTATATTTACAAAAAGCTTGTGTTGGGAAAGCTGCTATAATGTTAGGTCCGTGGCAACCTAAACGTGACAACTATAAGTCAGCATGGGAAATGTTGATGAATGCATATGACGACAATTATCATGTTATTCTAGGAAGAATGCACGGAGTAAAAAAGCAAGAACATGAGAGTTATGAAACATTACGAACAATATTGGATTCACTAAACAGTGGAACACGTCAATTAGACACTATTGCATCACAGGCTCAGTTGTGGGATCAAATCTGGATTCATCATGCGAAACAACGTTTACCCAAATCTACATTGGATTCTTGGGAACAACAACGAAATCGGGATGGACCAGGTAATTTGCCAACGCTTGAGCAATTCAAACAATTTTTGGATATCAAGTCAAAGGGGCGACGCGAATTTGAAGAAGATGATCTGATAGTTCAGCAAAGTAGTACCGGAAAATTAAGAAATGAGCAAGTTAGTAATCAAGACAACCGTTACAAACCATACAACAAATTTCAACGGCCATATACAAATATTAGGCAGCAATTTAATAAAAATAATAATATCAATAAATATGATTCATCCAAAAAATGGGATAGGCCAAAGGCATTAGGTGATCCGGATCGTTGTGTTATAAAGGAATGTATGTTAAGACACCAAATAGACAAATGTGAAAAGTTTAGAGGAATGGAATTGAAGAATCGTTGGACAATAGTATATCAAAATCATTTATGCAAGTGTTGTTTGAAGGCAGGCCATTCTGTCATAAAATGTGTGCAAGATGGTTGTACTCTTTGCCCAGAAGCATCAACAAAACATCATGTTCAATTGTGCTATAAGGCAAGGCACAATATTAGGTCAGAAGATTATAAAAAACAAGAACCACAAAACAAACAATAACAATTAATACAATCCAAGACCTCGGAGAATAAAACACAATCAATGTACCACGTTATAAATTTACAACCATATTCTGTTTTAGCAACAGCCTGTTTTCGTTTGAAAATTGGTACTCAGTTATCACGACCAATAAGAGTAATTTGTGACTCTGTTGCTCAAACCAATGTAATCCTGGATCACATCATAAAAGAATTTAAATTAATTAGATCAGCGACCACGACTTATATTAAAGGAGTGGGCGGAAAATTGGCCAAAACCAAAGCGGAAGGGGAACTAGAGCTATGGCACAACCAATGGGATAAGTTAATTACCAGAGCACAGTTTGTAGTACTCTTAGACTCAATTCCTGATCGGCAATTTGGGAATATTTCGGAAAATGACCTAGCTGATCAACGATATTTTGAAAAGAATTGTGTTGAAGGAATAATAGGTGTTGGAGTATTGGCCAAACATATCAATGAAGGATATTAAGAAATTCAGCGGGATTACTAGCGCAAAATGCATCATTTGGATGGATTATTTCTGGCGAAGAATATTTTTCAAAAAAAGAGAAGAATACCTATAATATAGGTGTAATAGTAAAAGATGAACTTAATTCATTGATTCAAAGGTTATGGGAAATCGAGGAAACAAATGAAAAAGTATTATCGGATGAAGATCAATATTGTGAAGATATTTTTAAAAGCACAGTGGTAAAAACAGGTAATCGATACAGTGTTATGATACCATTGAAACCTGACGTGGAATTAGGAAGTTCAAGAGCTATGGCATTGAGGCGTTTTTATTGTCAGGAAAACAAATTTAAGCGAGACCCAATATTTAAAAATATGTATGTTGAATTTATGACAGAGTATGAACGATTAGGACATATGCGACAAGCAACTACCCTAAATACAGAGGAATTGCATAATTACATACCTCATCATGCTGTGTCAGTCGACCGCAAATTTAGAGTTGTGTTTGATGGGTCGGCGAAAACTACCAATGGGAAATCATTAAACGAAGTACAATATAAGGGACCACGATTGCAAAAGGATTTGTTGGATATTATCATGAAATTTCGGACAGGTAGGACTGCTATCTCTGCGGATATTTGTAAGATGTTTCGTCAGGTGGAAATACAACCAGTTCACTGGAATTTACAAAGGATTTTATGGAGACGTATGGTTTAGTGACGTATGGTTTAGCATCATCACCTTATTTAGCAGTAAAATCGTTAATTCAATGTGCCGAGGACAATGATCAAAAAATGCCGATAGCAGCTCAAGTTGTAAGAAACGACTTTTATATGGATGATATGCTAACATCAGTGGATTCAGAATCCCAGGCTATAAATTTAAAGGCAGAAATTGTTCAGCTACTAAAACAAGATGGGTTCGAATTAGCAAAATGGCGATAAAATTGTTTGGAAATAATGGAAAATGAGATGACAGCAAAGATTGTAGAATTACAGAACAATACTAGCATACTAGGACTATTATGGGATTTTCTAGAAGATGAATTCCAATTTCAAGTAAAAAACCGAAAGCAACCTGAAATTATAAATAAACGTTTTATTGCGAGTGAAGCAGCGAGAATTGTTGACCCCCAAGGGTGGGTTTCTCCAATTACCATAAGAGCAAAGTTGTTTATTCAAGAACTATGGCGTCAAGGTAATGGCTGGGATGAACCAGTATCGTTATCTATACAACAAGAATGGAAACAGTTTTATGAAGAATTAAAGGGTATTAATGAAATAAGGATTCCAAGATGGATGAACACATTAGGTAGTTCAAGTAATCAAAAAGTTCAAATTCACATTTTTGCTGATGCTTCCAATAAAGCGTATGGGGTTGCAGTATATGTACGAGTATATATCAACGACTCCTGGTGTGCTAGACTATTATGTTCCAGAAGTAGGGTAGCACCGATTAAGGTCATTACAATACCAAGGTTGGAATTATGTGCGGTGGAGCTAAGTTGTAAATTGATACCTAAGATCAAAGGAACTTATTACTTAAAAGTGCTTTATATAAGTTATTCTTTTTCCACCTTCTGTAACGGTTCGCTTTTGGGCAACCGTTTCAAATTTTGTTTGATAATTTCATTTTTATTATTTTTTTTTATTAGCACACGCCAAAACAACAAAAATGTATTATTTACCAAGGTTACAACAACCTTTCTATGCTCGTGTAGCGAGAAAAAAAAAATATTCCACACAGGAAACAGTCCCTCATTTTCTGATGGATTTATTTATTCTTGTAATACAAGACATGGAATGTTGTCTTGGTAAAACATTTTCTTAACGGCTACTAGAATGTAGCATGGGAATTGAATTTTTATGCTGAAAGTAAGTCAGCATGAAAATTCCATACAGTTTTTTTTTATCTTTTTGTCGCGTTCGTATGCAACCTTTTATACGATATTTATATATTTTCTTTTGTTGTTTTTTGTAAGAGCGTGTTGGCTTACATATTTCCTTTTTGTTGTTGTTCTGACTAATTTTTCTTTTGCGCTGGCTCAGCATACTACCTTGATCACCAAGTTCTCGGAATAACCACAGTGTGGCGCTCCCATCGTTCCGATTTGAGTTCTGTTTTTTTTTGTTAAGTTGGTACATCTGTTGTTGATATTCCCTCTAAATCTTAGCATCATAGCTTGACATTTGCAAAAGTTACGTAGTCAAGAGTACATCTATCTCTGTATGTGTTGGCGATTTTTCCGTTATTTCCTCTCGGCTGCTGAAACGCGTTCCCCGTAATGGTTTTTTAACTCGATTGAACAGAAAGAAGTCACAGGGAGCCAAATCAGGTTTTAATTCGGTGGCTGTTGGATGGTATTTGTTGCATTTTTCGTCAAAAAATTACGAATAATGATGGCACTGTGCGACGGTGCGTTATCATGGCGCAAAATCCACGAATTTTCTGCCCACAATTCTGGTCTCTTTCGGCGAATTGCTTCACTCAAACGTCTCATAACGCCCAAATAATACTCTTTGTTTACGGTCTGGCTTTCTGGCAAAAATTCATGATGCACTACACCGTTGTAATCCATGAAAACCGTGAGCATTGCCTTCTTTTTTGACTGAAAACGACGTGTTTTTTTTTTGGTGAACGCCATTCACTTGCCTGATGTCTGGATTGCGTGTCGTACTCATAAACCCACGTCTCGTCTCCAGTAATGATCCTTTTGATGAATGTGGGATCGGATTCAGCCTCGCAAATCATGTCTAAAATTGTAAATAATTTCTAAAATTGTAAATAATCGCCAACACACACAGAGATAGATGTACTCTTGTCTATGTAACTTTTGCAAATGTCAAGTTATGACGCTAAGATTTAGAGGGAATATCAACAACAGATGTACCAACTTAACAAAAAAACGCGCCACACGGTGGTATTTCCGTGACACTACGACGCCCTTTTTAGGGATTCTTCAAAACGAGCAACACAATAATGGCATTAAAAAACCGGAACGCGCAGCGCCGGAGGAGCAGCAACCATAATTTACATACAACGTGTTATTGTTTAATACGACCGGGTGTAAATTTGATGCACCGGCTTATTGGTAAGTGCCAATTTTCGTTTATCAGCAAACACTTATTTATATGGGGGTTAGCGAGAGTTCGTCGAAGAGGATAGTCGTGTTTTTTCTATCCTCTTCAAAAATTTAATTTTATTTTGTTTTATTTTATTTTTGTGTTTTATTTATATAGTAATATGTATATACTTTATATACATAGGTATATACAGATTAATTTTAAATTTTAAATTAAATTTTAATTAAATTAAATTTTAGTGTAATAATAATCAAAGTGTAGTGAAATAATTAAAGTGTAATTTTGGAAAATGCAATCCACCGGGATGCATTTGTCAGGCAATGTTTTTATTTTTGTAGATAGAAAAATTAAAAGTGCATGATTTGATATTTTGAGGATTGTACATAAAATCAAATTTCAATTTTTAATTACTAAAGTCTAATACATATTTAGATAGTATTGAAATAAATTTTAACTTTTATAAAATAGGTCGCAGTAAATTTTGTATTAGATTTTATTTTTACCCACACTTATTTGTATTCTTATGTTTGATTTTGTGTACATTGTACAATCGACACTAATGCATACTTATAATTTGGTATATAAAAGGGCCAACAATATGTTTGTGTAGCTGTCTCGTTTACTCTTTGCACGGTTACTGTGAAGGAAGTGTGCGATGTTTTGTTCGTTTTTCTATTATAAAGTACAAACAACAACGAGAAAGAGAATTTTTGCGTTGGTTTTGATGCAGTTGTCACAAGTATTTTACTATTGTGTAATGGGCACTAATACATGCACACAACTTGATTTATATATGACAGGATTAACAATATGGTTGTACGGCTTTCTCGTTCGCTCTTTACACGGATTCTGTTAAGGAAATGTAGTATGTTTTGTTAGTTTTTGTATTATAATGTACAGACAACAAAAAGAGAATTTTTTTTTCGTTGGTGTTGATACAGTCGTCACAAATATTTTACTGTATTACCTTGATACATAGTTTAGGTGTGTTTATATGTACTATAAGGCTTACTGCTACGCACATGAAAGATGGTAGAAAATATTTACCGTCAATGTGTGTTGGTGGTTTTAGTATATAAGATTTTGTTTCTTGTATGCTGGTGTTGTTAATCTCTTTGTGTTTCTGTGTATTCACGAAACAACTATGATATTATTGAAATCATGCATTATGTGAACACAATGAGATTTTGTATATTCGACTCAAATAGGATTTTTATTCTTTGTATAATCGAATTGGTTTGAGTCGAATTGGAATTGGGAGCTGTCTTTTACAATTTGATTTAGAATTATGTATTTAGGTAGGATTAATAATTTTTTTACAAGGTATTACACACTGAATCAAATTGTTTTCTAATTAATTTAATTAATATTATAAATTATAAATTGACTAAATAAATAAATAGATAAACAAAATGCGAATTTAGAAATGTTGGTTTAAGTTAAGTTAAGATTTGATTTTTAACACAAAATGATGAGTTCATTTATGTGAACAAAGTGGAATATGGCTAAATGTTTTTGAGTTTTAATGGTTGACTTAATGGACTTATTGAAATTTAGATGGTGGGATGCACACACAATCGTCATAATTACGTATATGACACATCGATAAATTTTTAAGAAAGTAAGGTTTCATTTTCATTGTTTTATTTACTTTGCATGCTTGATTTGGCAGGGAATGAGGTCCGTGAGCTGAGTTAAAATTTTGGATATGTTTTTATTTATTTATTAATAAAGAGATCAAATTACTGAATTATTGATTAGGTGCAGGATTTTGGTGGCGGAGATCTCTAAATAATTGAATTTACTTGGAAGTGTTTAAATTTTTTTTTTATTATGTTTTTTTTTAAACATGACAGACGAAAAGACCGGCAGTGCCACAACGAGTGACACTATTCCCCAACAAGACGTGAACATGCGAGAGGACGAGCATTTCGTCCGGCCCGAAGCATCAATGCTGGTTAAACTCCAGCCCTTCTGGGCAGGTAAACCAATAAATTGGTTGAATACAGCTGAAATAATGTTCAGCATCCAAAATGTTAAAATTGACAAACTCAAGTTCGTACACGTTTTGTCGGCTCTCTCTCCAACCACGAGCGATATAATAACGGACATCCTCGCGGATCCACCAAAACAAATTATGTACCTGACTTAAAAAAAAACACTGATAGAACGACTATCACCGTCAGACGAGCGAAAACTTGAAGCGCTCCTGACAGGTCAGGACATGGGAGATCGACGCCCGTCTGAAACGCTCAGACATATCAAAAATTTAGCCGGCAATCAATTTAATGAGACAATAATCAGGTCATTATGGATTAGAAGATTGCTTGAGATTATCAAGATCGCGATGGCGGCAAAACAGGATGCTACCCCTCTTGATGATCTCGCACGTACAGCCGATAAAATGTACGAGGCAATCGGGCCCAAGCAGCAAATCTCGGCTATTATGCCAGCTAGCTCTATGGTGCGAAAACCTTCGGGTCGAGACGAACAACGTCCCACCACTAGCTCGCAAACACTCGAGGACCGAATCAATCGGCTCAATTCTAAAATAAATGACATGCTCAACGCGAACAGGTGTCGTTCACAAAATAGACGGTCTTCGTCACGAAGCCGGCAAACATGATCACAGTTGCGCAGCCCCAGCACACACAGCCAACATGGCATGTGCTGGTATCATTACAAACATGGGAAAAATGCGCAGAAATGCTTGAGCCCCTGTAAATTCGGCCCAAGCACAAGTAAATCCATGAACAACATGGAGGTGGACATTACACATAAAAAACGAGTAATCCCCCGGATCGAGACGGCAACAAACAACACCCACAACCACCTGGCGCTGACCTTTCGGTTATTCCAGCAAAGCAATATATGAATTCAGTATTTTACAATAAATCAAACGATCTAGTTCTTTCGGCCACCAATGGCTCAATTATCAATACCTATGGCACCAAGTTCCTACAGGTTAATATCGGACTCAAACGCACTTTCACCCATGCTATCATAGCTGCAAATTCGGACTTCTAGTCGATCTTAAAAACAAACAGCTTATTGATTCAGCGACAAGACTGTCAATCAATGCCACAATGGTTCGCGTCGACACACCGACACCGATCCATTTCACGATCGAAAACGACTATGGCACTCTCCTCAAGAAGTTTCCTTCTTTGACAGCAGAGCCAAACTATAAAATGCCAGTCTGTCACAACGTGGTCACAGCAGGACATCTGCCCGTGTCAAGACCACGCAGGCTAGATCCCGTCCGTCATAAAGCCTTCTGCTTTTACAGAATTCCAGCAGATGGAGGAATTAGGAATTTGTAGGCCATCTGCATCTTCCGTCTCTTGTCCTCTACACATGGTGAGAAAAAAAGATCAAGATTAGAGACTATGTTAGGATTATCGCAGGCTAAATATGGTCACAACACCTGACTGATACCCAATACCCCACATTCAAAACTTCTTCATGCTTTTACATGGATGCACAATATTCTCCAAGATTGATCTGGTCAGAGCTTACCACTTAATTCACGTCGCACCTGAAGACGTTCATAAAACGGCGATCACAACACCATTTGGCCTCTTCGAATTCACCCGAATACCATTTGGTCTTCGTAATGTCACGCAAACGTTTCAGCGTTTTATCTACGAAGTCGTTCGGTCGATCTTGATTTCGTTTTCGTCCACATTGACGATATTCTTATGGCTTCACAAACTGAGGAACAACACAAAAAGCATCTGGAACAACTTCTCCACAAACTAACTCAGTTTGATGTGCACTTCAAGAGTGCAAAATGCATCTTTGGCACAACCTCTCTTGATTTCCTCAGCCACAAGATCACCCCTAATGGTATTCTGCCGTCTGAAGAACGAATTAACGCCATTAGGGAATTCCCATTCATTTCATTTGCTCCAATTCACACACACTTAGCAGACTTACTAAAAAAGCCTAAGACACCCAAGAACTTCTCTTGAGTTTTAATCAGAAGAGAATGCCTGTTGACATTCGTCTCCGACGAATGCCAACAGGCATTCTCGTCGATTAAAACTGAATTAACGAAAACAACACTTCTGGCACATCTACTGAGTGACTCAAAGCTCAGCTTAACCACTGACGCATCAAACAGGGGTGTCGGTGCTGTACTACAACAGCACAATAAGAAGTGTTGGGAGCCCTTGTGATTTTTCTCAAAGAAACTCTCGGATGCCGAAAAAAAATATTCCGCATTCGATCGGGAATTACTCGCAATCTATCTGGTAGTAAAACATTTCAGATATTTTGTCGAGGGTCGGGACTTCACCATCTACACCGACCGTAAGCCACTGACTAGAGCAATTCAATCAAAAACTGAACGTAATCCAATGCAATCTCGTCACCTGGATTACATCAGTCAATTTACAACGGACATCCAACATGTTCACGGACATGACAACGTTGTCGGAGACACACTATCTCGCATAGCTGACAACGAAACGGCCGCAGTCGAGACTCAAATCGACTTACAAAAAATTGCAACCACACAAAAAGCTAACCTAGGACTTCAGAATTTGTTTTCTGGTTCCGAATGTCACACTAGTTCATCAATGAAACTAGAGCTTTTCAAACTACCTGGCCTCGAAATCGTCTGTGAAACATCCACTGGGAACAATCGCCCATACATCGCAGAACCACTACGTCGAACCATCTTCGACACACTACATGACATTTCGTATCCTGGAGTCCGTGCAACTCGTAAATTGTTCACTACTCGTTACTTTTGGCCCAGTATAAACAAAGACGTAGGCCAATGGGCTCAGTTTTGCTTATCCTGTCAGCGTGCCAAAGTTCAAAGACACACAAAATCACTCCATGGACAATTCGAAATTCCACCTGGTCGATTCGAACACATCCACTTAGACATCGTAGGGCCACTGCCTTCGACTAATGGATATTCGTACTACTCTTATAATTGAATAATTATATTGAGCGTACTAATTAAGTGGAGATTATTCCTGGTAGAGATTATTCAATATTCAATAAATTTCATGTCACGGGAAAATTGTAAAATGGTCATCAATCGGATCCGCAACACTGCTGGTAATAATTAGTAATTCAATCTCGTTTTTTTTAATTTTTAAATTATTAGAATTAATTATTAAAATATA
The DNA here is from genome assembly GCA_958295665.1 of Tipula vernalis. NCBI lineage: Eukaryota > Metazoa > Arthropoda > Insecta > Diptera > Tipulidae > Tipula > Tipula vernalis. The sequence goes on from OY282559.1 coordinate 120,341,750, forward strand.
CATAATATAAAATTTATAAGAAAAAAGACAATTTCCAATTTGTAGTTTTTTAAACGTAATTATCAGATAAATTTCACAATATGGTATATCAGAGATATGTTCGTGACTTCTTTGGTGGCAGCATTAAATGTTTCGTGCTAGTGAAATTCTTAAGATTAATGATAGTTCTTTCAAGCTCTTTGGTGCCCCATATTTAGAATAACACCCACCCCCCAATACCACGATCAGCTGGCCGGCTGAAAAAAACTACCAAATGGATCCAAATGGAAAACTAAAAAAATATATTTTGTAATTAACTTTAAGAAATGTAATTTCATTGTTTGTAATTAATTAAAAATTGTGTTCCGATAATAGTTTATAATGTCTATTTTGAAAGATTTTGACATGTCAAATATAAACAAACAACCAAGACTACAAAATGTATATTGTAGGTAACACCTTTAAATAATAATGTTTTCCTACAATCGCCGTGAAAAGCAGGCTTTTTTTCTCTGTTTTCAAAGCCCAAAGTGTCTGTTTTTTTGACAGTTAATAAAAAAATTACTTTGTCACACGTTTCTCTTAGAAACGTGTGACAAAACTTGAAACCGCACGCATGTTTAAAGAAAGACTAATGTTTGTATAAAACATCAAACCAAATTTTTGTTTTTCTTTATGAAAAATAAAAAAAATCTTTGACTACTCGATTGAACAAAATGTCGGTCCTAAAATAAAATCGTATTGTCAGTATAGTAAATTTTACTACAAAATTATCTTTTTATTATATTTTTTAAAATGATTGTAGGAAAAATAAAGTGTGAAACACGTCCGCAAAGTTGTTTGTCACGCTCGAAAGGTTGCTGGCCTCCGTCCCGTCGGCCAGCAATTTCCTTTCTCGCGTGACAAACTGGCACTTTGCGCTCTTGATACACAAATAACTATTAAGTTCAGATGTCAATTGCAAAGTTATTGTTTTTTATATATCACCTTGTATAATGTATAATTTTCATGTTCTTGTTAAGCAAATAAAAGAATTTCTACTGACATCAACCACAGAGCTGAGAAGATAAAAAATAAAAAAAATATACAGTCCACAAAAAATTAATTGAGTTATCCACCTACGCAAGCATTTCATCGTATCGATTAATGGTAAAAATCAAAACATTTCAATCGATCGACTCAAGCCAGCATACGAAATTCTCTCGGCGAGTCCGTTTTGCTACTACTCATTCAAGCATATTCTAACAAGGGGAAAATCACTTGCGGGGAGTCCTGTAGTGGTTCACTCATTTATAATTTTAGCGAAATAGAATGGACACAAAATATTGAACACTGTATTATATTATGTGATATTTACTCCATCTCGCTTTCAACATTCTTCTTTGAATATTTCGAATTTGTATTTTGTCTCGTGTGTTTCTATCTCCCGTTCAATAGAATGACGAAAACTTGACAATACGATTCGTCTCATATGTCAACAGTAAAATTAATAAAGAAACTGCTTCGTTTTCCGATGAGCTATATTTTTGGTTTTTGAGTAAAAAATTCGGTTCGGCTTTCTTTTAGATTAAAAAAAAACTTGCGATGTCAAAAGACGCGCTTCATGCGACATTTTTAAGTTATAATATTTAATAATAAATTTCGAAGTTTTAAAAAAATTAATTGGTGCTTGGTAATAAATAATAATTTTTTGATTCATAATTATTGTGTAAATTGATTAATAAGATAAGAGCACCCGTCACCGCCACCCCACCAATTACCGCCACTGCGCGCAAAATAGCAAAATATTAAGAAAATCGTTTGGAATTTGTATATCGTATATATTGGACGATAATAAACCGAAGCATTTCGAACACAATCGACCATATGTTTTCAAAAGTTCGTTACAAATTCTATTTAACATTTCATTTCTATAGCGTACCGCCACTTAATATTTGAACTCCTGTTCCCGTAAAAACACTGACAAAAATATAGTGGCGTAAATAGGAGTTTTGCTATGGCGGTGATGACACCAAGTAAAGGTATATTAAAATTAAAATATTTAAATACAGAAACTAGATATTTTTATTTTTTATTTTTTTTTCTAATTAATTTAGAAAAATAACCAAAAAAGTGTATTTTTTGTTTTTTATTTACCAATAAATGCCATTTAATTTTAAAACAGTAGTTTTTATTCAAAAGACGATAATAGGTGCAATAATCGGTAGTTGGGTCGTTCTTTTTTCCAGTTACAATAAAATATGGCGGGACAGGCTAAAATATTTCAGTATAGCATTAATGCCATGACACAAGCTATCGAGGAAGTAAAAAAAGGGACAAAGTGTTAAGGCTGCAAGCGAGAAATATAATCTATCATGAACTACACTACGTGATAAGCTTAGTTGTAAATACGAGCTAGGAGCAAAGCCAGGACCTCCTACTATATTAAGTGCTGATGAAGAGACACTACTAGTCAAGTGGATCCAAAAATTAGCAAAGTTGGGGTTTCCTGTTACAATAACCCAGCTGCAGGATTACGTTGCAGATCTCACAAAATCATTAAATCGGTCAAACCTTTTTACTGGTGGGAGACCTGGAAGAAAATGGTTGGCCGGTTTCTTAAAAAGACACCCAGAATTAGCCCTACGAGTGCCGCAAAACTTGACTGCTGCTAGATCACAATTGACATAACGGAATATTAGGAATTGGAAGTAACAATAATCCATTACGCATATTTAATTGTGACGAAACAGCATTTTTCCTTGCAGCTAAGGAAAAATCGGTTTTGGTGAAAAGGGGAGATAAACAGGTTTATTCGAGAAATGCGAATGATGATAAAGAGTACATTACAGTATTAATTATGGTAAGAGCATATGGTGACCTCGGACCACCAATGCTTTTATTTGTGAAAAAAATACCAAAGGATTGAGGTATTGGTATATCCGATAATGGCTGGATGACCGTTCAAACATTTTATGAATACATAAAAAATATTTTCCATCCATGGACAACAGAAAAGAAAATTCAGTTACCGCTCTCTGAGTGAGTGGGAAAACTAAAAGTATTTTGATTGCTTTATTTCCAAACGCAACGCATATTTTGCAACCCTGTGACGTCGGACTGTTTCATCGAATCAAAGCTGAATAGAAGGCTGCGGTTCATAACTACAGGTGGAAAAACAATGATGGAAAACAGATGAAGGAAAATTTTGCTCCTCTGTTGTCAACTTGCTTAGAAAATAGTGCAAAACCAGAAACCATAAGATGTGCCTTCAGAACAACGAGGCTGTTTCCATTCAATGTTGATGGTATTGATTATGGCAAATTATTAATGCAGGTTGCGCGTGAAATTACTGGTGAAACCCTTAAGTACACCGACAACAACATAAAACGAACCTGCAAACAAAATTAAATCTTCAGACCGAATTCCGCAAATCACCAGGTAATCACCCACATTTAATTTGCCTAATGAAGATGTAAATTATATTGACAAAAGTTTTTGGTTTAAAGAAAGTGACGTTGTTAATCGAAACATGCTGGAAGATGGTTCCGTTTTAATTGTGGACGAACCCAAAGAAAAAGAGGCAGCCATGAACACTATTATAGCATCACTTGTGAGTCCCTTGCATGAATGTTCGGATCCGAATGATACGAACTATCCAACACCATTCAAAACTGCTTTGTATTGGCCAGAGCCATCACAAAACAAAACCATCAAAATGAAGAAAAAGATTACTCCGATTGTGGCAACGTCAAAAGAATTTATTTCACATCTGTAAGCTCAAAAATGTGAAAAAGAGATAAAAGAAAGAGAAATGGCTGCAAGACGATAGAAAAGAGAACTGAAATCCAATGAAAAAGAAGCACAAAAAGCAATGGTCAGTGTTATATCAGAAAGAAAGAAAAAGAAAGACACATTTAATGTTGGAGACTATGTGGTAGTTCATTATGAAGGTGAATTGTTTCCTGGGCTTATCGTCGGAAAAGCAGAAGTTCTTGATGAGGTAAAGGTCAAAACCATCAAAACCATGGTTATGGAAGGATCGAACTGTAAATGGCCTGAAAATGAAGATGTAATAAATTATCCAATAATAGACGATGTCAAAATTTCAACCAATCATCTTTATGCAGTTCCAGAGATAGCTTTAATAAAATTTGGAAATCAATTACACTAAATTGATAATTAGCCTTATATATACGAGTCAATATTCCTAATTTAAATTTTATAAATGCTTTGCACATCAATAAGATTGATGCTGAAGCTGGTAGTTCAAAAAACTACCAAAATACAGGGTCGGAACCCCAATAAACCCTAACTATTATACGTCTTGTTTATTCACTTTCGACATAATAAAGAAGATAACCTATTCAGTCGACACTTGCGCTAACCTTCCACTTATTCCAGTTTATAACTTTAAAAACAAATATAATATTGTGAAGCAAAATTCAAATCTAGTTCTGTCGGCTGCCAATGGCACTAACATCCACACTTACGGCACAAAGTTGCTTCAGGTGGATATCGGACTAAAACGAACCTTCACGCATGCTTTCATTTTAGCTGCGTTGAATCGTCCGATCATTGGTGCCGACTTCTTGTGTAAATTCGGACTATTGGTTGATCTTAAGAATAAACGGCTAGTTGATTCAGTGACTAAGCTGTCAATGAATGCCACAATGGTTAACATTAGGCACCAACGGCCAATTCACAAATCTTACTCGATTCATTTGATGCAAATGATATCGAGTTAAATTCAAAATTAATTGAAGAGGAAAGCAATAAACTCTCGGTATTTTGTGGAACTCACGAACAGACGCCTTTTCATTCAAGGCCCAACTCAAGCAAACCCCCATATGGACTAAACGTAAGGTATTGTCCGAATTTCACGAGTATATGATCCATTGGGATGGATAACTCCCACTATCATGGTGTTCAAAATTATACTACAAAGGTTCTGGGTGCTAAAATTAGATTGGGATTTGCCATTACCAAGTACTAGTCAAAATGAATTTGAATCTACATATTCTCAATTGACCCATTTAAATCAGATTGAAATACCACGGTGCTACCACAAATCCCCTGTTGCTAAATCTATTCAATTACATGCCTTTTGTGATGCCTGAAAAGGCTTACGGATGTGCAGTATTCTTACGCGTGCGTGAGTCAAACGGAAAAGTTACGACCAATTTAATATGTGCAAAGGGCAAAGTTGCACCAGTCAAACAAATAAGATTACCAAGATTGGAATTGTGCGGCGCTTGTATGTTGGGGAAACTAGTCAGTTTCGTCAAGACTGAATTGTTCCCAGAAAATCCTGTTCAAATATTTCCATGGACTGATTCGATGACGGTGCTGAAATGGTTATCCGATGTACCTCAACGTTGGAAAACCTTTATTGCTAACCGCACGTCATATATATGTATTAGACGTAGTTGGCCGATATGATTACTCGAGGTGTGCTACCGCAGAAAATAAGCACGATGCAGTTGTGGTGGAAGGGACCAGAATGGTTGAAAAAGGACGATAGTTGGTGGCCTGAACAACCAGATCCAGCTTCAACAGTTAATCCTGAACTATTAGAGCTGTAGCGGCTCACGCATTGAAATCATAGAAATTAATTATTTGTTTATATGAATTGCAATGCATTCACCACCACATACACATTTGGTTTACGCAAAAGATATCTCTTTGCGTAACGTATTTTCATTTGCCATCTAACGAGATGACATGTACACAAAATATAATCGAACACTAAATTATATTTTGTGATATTCGCCCCATCTCGTTAACATTGTTTTTCTAAAATAAACTTGAGTGATATTCTCTGTGACTCCATCTCGTTTTGCATAGAACAACGAAAATTGGTATGCGATACTTCTCGTGTGCCAACGCACAAAAAATTAAAACGAAAATAATTTTTTACATGAACCTAGCTTCACGTTGGGTACCAACAAAAAAGAAACGAAAAGAAAAAACAATTAGAGGTAGACATTTTGGCTAGCGTGGTGATACGTTTTTTTAAATACCGTGGCCGTGGCAATTTAATTTTAATTTCCATTTGCCCCTCTAATTTTGTTCTTCATGCGGTTATTCAAGCATGGGAAATATGTCTGAAAACCCCCACGCCGCACCGTGAGCTCTAGCCAGCTACTATACCCC